>OY482671.1:11118923-11508923 GCA_960531455.1 Urophora cardui
AATCAAATACAGAGAGCAAAAAAACCGATGTAATCCTGAAGAAGAGCCAGTACTTGGAGCAAGTTAACTCTGCACCAAACACAAACCCACCTGCAAACAATTTTTTTTTGTATCACGGCATCATCTGTACTCGCTGGTTATAATAGCCGTAACGCAACGGATGCAGCTGTGACTTTAATATCTATTGTATGTGAAAGGCATGTGATTGATTACAATGAACGGTAGAAAGCGGCGAGAACCGTAAGCATCTGTTGATTTTAGATTTCTTCCGTATTCTTACGGCAATTTGACAGTTCTCTTTGCTGTGACAAAACAGAATACCGTTAGCAAAAATTTTTTTTAAACATTTTATAAAATAAATATGAGCGAATTCGAGGAAAGACTTAATAACGGCGTGTGTCGTCATGAAATCACCAACAAATTGAAAGTTTCCTTGTTGGGTAAGTGGAAAGTTTCCTGTTTTAAATTGGTAAACAAAGTACAATATTTACAGCTGTGGCAAATGTCAAAGACGGCAGTTAACGCACTATTATAACTGCCTTATGTTTGTCACCGTTCTCTATCGGTACGGCTTCCGTCCCGTTCCGCTATTATAACCAGCGCAGTAGAGTCTGAACGCATGTTCAGTAAAGCTGGTTTAATTGTAAGTGATAGGCGGTCGAGTTTAAAACCAAAAAAAGTCGATGTGTTATTATTCTTACAAAAAAATTTTTATGAATTGGAAAATCAGTTGGTATTTTTAAAAGTAAGGCAGCGAAAAATAAATGGATTTGAAAAAAACATATAAAATGGGTCGATACTATCGATAGTATCGATAGTCACCCTTAGGACTATCGTAAAACATCGATGGTCGTGACTATCGATAGTTTGACAGCTCTACTCTAGAATTCTGGCAAATTGGCGATGTGAAAGAAAATGGCGGTTTTATACAACTAGAGATGATCGAATACCGATATAACAATGTCGACGTAGGTCTGGGAATGAAATATCCTACATTGTCAATATATTGTGGCGAATATAATCGGTTCCACTCTCACATTACTAAATGACTGAACACATCTCTAAAGAAACTTCCAGAACTAGAAGAAGAGACCAGATAATTTCCAGTGTTGCCAGAATTTTCCAGATTGCGTTTGACAGACTATATAAGGCGGCGAGCAGGCGCTCCGCAGTCAGTCGTAACTTAACCGTATAAGTGTTAACATCAAGTCAAGTAAAACAAGTGTAGACTTTTTTGTCGTGAAATAAAGCGGTGTGAATTAAGAAGTAAATAAAGACTTTTATTTAACAATTCAGCGATACGAACCCGATAGAAATAATCGAGCTATCGACAAATACGTAACAATTGGTGTCAGAATTGGAATTGTTAAATAAATTCCAGGACCAAGGATAACGAAGCAAGGATAACGAATCAAGGATAACGAAACAAGAATAACGAGACAAGGATAACGAAATAAGGATAATGGCAAAGTTAAACGAACTGAAAATCCAAGCGCTTAAAAGGGAGTTAGAGAAGAGAAACCTGAGTACAAACGGCAATAAAATTGAACTACAGGCAAGGTTAAGAGTAGCTATGGAAGCATATAACATTAATGTAGATGAGTTTGATTTCAACGATGATGTGGAAGAGGTCCAAAAGGAAGAAACCCAGAAGGAAGAGGCTCCACAGTCAGTAGCAAACGTAGACATGAATTCGATATTGGCTGTACTGGCACAGATGTCAGCAAAAATGGAATCACAACAATCATTACTTTTAGAAGAGGTGTCCAGTATTGCAACTCAGTTGGGAGCGCAAGAAAAACGCATATCCTCACAATTAAAATCACAGGATGCAAAAATTACGCAGGTTGAGGAAAGACAAGATAAAATTGAGGATAATGTAAAAAAGTTGGAAGCCCGTCTTCAGGAGACCAATATAAGTCGTCCAATCGCTTCAACTGCTACACAGAAGATAAAACCTCCGTCGTTTGATGGTTGTGGTCCATTTCAAGTATTCAAGCTACAGTTTGAGAAAACGGCAGTTGTAAATAATTGGAGTGCGGAGGACAAAGTCGCTGCCCTGTTCGTAGCATTGAAAGGACCAGCTGCAGAAATATTACAGACTGTTAGCGAGGGCGAAAGGAACAGCTATGACGCAATTATGGGTGCCGTTGAAAGACGTTATGGTAGCGAGCACAGGAAGCAGATATACCAAATGGAGTTGCAGAATCGCTTCCAGAAACCAAATGAGACATTACAAGAATTTTCTTCTGAGATTGAGAGGCTAGCTCATTTGGCAAACGCAGGAGCACCTCAAGAATTCATCGAAAGAATGAAAACTCAAAGCTTCATCAATGGAATACGAGATATTGAAACGAAACGGGCTACCTATGCAAATCCAAAAGGAACTTTTGCTGAAACGGTATCATATGCCTTGACGCAGGAAACAGCATCTTTGTTGAGTAAGCCCACTTACAAAGCTCATCGGGTGGAAGTGGATGCGCAAGACTTGCTAACTAAGATATTGGAGGTGTTGAATGAATTGCAGAAAAAGAGGAATAGAGCTGTGAAATGCTTCAGGTGCAGGAAAACAGGACACATAGCACGTCATTGTAGCAAGGGCTCCAGTAATTTCAGCACTGTGGACAAGCGAAAGCGCAAGGTTGACGGGCATGAGCAAATGTCCAAATTAATAGATCGCCAGAAAGGAACCATACAAGGAAATACTGATGCCGTATTGCGAAAACCATGTAATCTCGAACGAAAGAATTCCTCCAGAGCTGAGCGGAAGGAAGTCGTCGTAAATGTTCGGCGAATGACAATAACCTCTACAGACGAATGGAATGCGGAACAATTAAGGAAGTGTCAGCTAGAAGATCCAGATCTGGCACGTGTAATGATCGGTTTGGAGCAAAATGAACGACCATCAAAAGAAGAGATGTCAGCAGAGAGTCCTGTTGCCAAATCATATTGGGCACAGTGGAATAGTTTGCAATTGGTAAATGGTTGCCTACATCGTGTTTGGGAGAGTGAAGATGGCCAAAGTTCTAAAACATTGATAGTTGTTCCAAGGAAAAGAATACCGGATGTGCTAAATGAACTACACAATGGTCCAAGTGGAGGTCATCTTGGAGTAACAAAGACGGCAGAGAAAATCAAGAAGAGGTTTTATTGGGTCGGATGCCGTCAGACAGTTGTTGAGTGGATTGCGAACTGCGATGTATGCATAAAGGCTAAGGGTCCCAAATCCAGGAGTCATGGGTCGATGAAACAATACAACTCAGGAGCACCATTTGAGAGAATTGCCATGGATGTAGCTGGGCCATTTCCTACTAGCAAACTTGGAAACAAATATGTTCTGGTGGTCATGGATTACTTCAGCAAATGGCCGGAAGTGTACCCGATTCCAAATCAAGAAGCAGAAACTATAGCCGAAGTATTCACCAACAATTGGGTGGCGAAATATGGTGCACCTATAGAGCTACATTCTGACCAAGGAAGGAACTTCGAATCAGTAGTGTTTCAGGAGATGTGCAAGACACTGGGTATTAGGAAAACCCGAACAACTGCGTTGCATCCACAATCAGACGGCATGGTAGAAAGATTTAACAGAACATTAGAGGAACATTTACGAAAGGTGGTGGACAAGTTCCAGAGAGATTGGGACACTCATATTCCTCTGTTCCTGATGGCATATCGATCGGCCGTACACGATACAACAGGTCAGACTCCTGCAAAAGTAATCTTTGGTAGTGATCTTCGACTGCCAGCTGACTTGAAATTTGGGATAAATGCCGATACGGGAATAAATCCCAGACAGTCTAACAACGTTCTGGAAGAGGAAATGAGAGATATACATGAACTTGTGAGACAGCGAACAAAGATCATGAGTGACAAAATGAAGGCCAGATACGACAAGGCGATGAACTCAGAAGGTTTTCTTGAGGGAGATTTAGTTTTGCTATACAACCCGCAGCGAAAGAAAGGTTTGTCCCCGAAATTGCAGTGTACTTGGGAAGGGCCCTACAAAGTGATTAAGCGGCTCAACGATGTTGTGTATCGCATGCAAACGATTGGAAGACCGAGGAATAAAATGAAGGTGGTTCATCTGGAAAGGCTAGCAGCATTTGGAACGAGTGTGTATGAATGTGTCAGATCGGGACGATCAGACTTAAAGTGCAGACATTGGTGACTTATCTGTAACCTTATAAAACAGCTGATTCAACCAACCTTACGACAAGCTGTGTTACTAGTCATTGGTGCCTTATCGTAATTCTGTAGCTGTATCGTTAACTTACAGACCAATTGGATTTTGGTTAGCAACCCTAAATCCGTAAACAGCTGACGCTTGTGAAAGCAGATATAGGAAGGTAGGCGCATAGGCGAATTGAGAAACTTCTTTTTTTATTTACAAAGGTAGATTATAATATCAAAATCAAAGCGAATTCACATCATGGCCAATAGTAATGGGCGTGTCCCAAGCGAATTCAGATTTTAACAAGGAGAAATATTATTTTGACATTACAATCTACCAATAGCAATAACAAAATACATGGGAAATTTCTGAATTCGCCTATGCGCCTACCTTCCAAGATCTGCCTCGACAAGTGTCAGCTGTTTACAGATTTACGGCACCACTAACAGCTCACATGGATAGCGATAAAGTTACTATAAGGTTAACGATACAGAAATACTTATAAGTCACCAATGTCTGAACCTTTAGGTGGAGGGCAGTGTGGCGAATATAATCGGTTCCACTCTCACATCACTAAATGACTGAACACATCTCTAAAGAAACTGCCAGAACTAGAAGAAGAGACCAGATAATTTCCAGTGTTGCCAGAATTTTCCAGATTGCGTTTGACAGACTATATAAGGCGGCGAGCAGGCGCTCCGCAGTCAGTCGTAATTTAACCGTAGAAGTGTTAACATCAAGTCAAGTAAAACAAGTGTAGACTTTTTAGTCGTGAAATAAAGCGGTGTGAATTAAGAAGTAAATAAAGACTTTTATTTAACAATTTAGTGATACGAACCCGATAGAAATAATCGAGCTATCGACAAATACGTAACAATACTATTTTTCAACGTTATGCGAACACAGCAACACAGGTTTTGCCAAGAAATATATCATCGAGCATTTATTTCTTAAAGAAATTTTGACGTTTGTTGCGTGTTGAAAAAAAATCGTGGAAATCGTTAGTGAAAATGGCAAAAAAGAAACGAAAAATACAATGCACGATTTCTCATATTTTATTCCATTCCGGCCATCAATATACCACAGTTTACCAGTAATATAAGGTCATCCCCGTCGCTTTCGATGATTTCCTAAAATAACAACAAAATAAGACTATTGAAAACATATATTTAAAGCTTTTATTTAATATTTTTTTTAAGAACTTACTAATTGCTTATGTTTACAAAAAGGTTTATTTTGTTTACGTTTTTGATGCTCTTCTTCATTTCACTTGGTATTCACGGTGGATTTCTAAACGTCAAAATTTCTTGCCTACTACTATTTTTTACTCTAGAAATAAATCCAAAAAATTCTTGAGCTGTTTCTTGATCCCAACTCCTACTGCGTATTTCAATGCTTTATTAATAGGTGATTTCCCGTGGCGGTGATCGGGACAAAAAATTTGCAAGCAACTGCAACAACAAATTTTTGATCCTGATGTTTATCTGGATCAAAAAAATCTATTACAATCTATATGGACCCGAAACGGATCCAGATAAACATCAGGATCCCACAATTGTTGTTCCATTTGCATGCAAAAGTTTTATGCGGATCTGGATCACAGCCAGGGGAACTAGCCTAATGTGTTTTCAAAACACACATAAATTCAAGGTCAATTTAACAGGCCGGTTCAAGATACATACACATATACACGCCGTGAGCTTAATGTCGAACTCTCGTGACCGAGATGTCAAAACTGTAAGAAAGATGAAATAATTTGACATTCAGCTAACGGGCGAATGATGGATAAACTCAGGTAATCAAGAATTTGACGAATTGTGAACACGACTGCATGTATAGAATATCCAGAAGTCAAGGCAGCTATATAGTTTAAACAGAACCAATCGCTGGGCGTGTTTTCGCGTGGTGCGGCGATGACATTTGTTTGCGAATATCGCCCAGTAAAACAGAATCAAGGCGAAATTGCCATATGAATATTTTTATAATTACAATGTTTCCTAAGAGCGCTTTCACATTACTCGGTGCGGTATCGGATCGACATTTTTGGTTTTGATCGAAAGTATACCGAAACCTCCGCTAGAAGACATTATTGTTATTATTGAGTGATTTGTTGAAGTTAAAAATTTTGTTTTGCAAATTTCGATGTTTGTTTTCCTATTTTCTGCCGATTACCCACCGAAAGTATTCCCACAAGTGTGAAAAACACAGGAACGCGGAATCGTTTCGGTAAGCTGAAAATACCGAGCAAAAAATGTCGATCCGATGTCGTACCGAGTAATGTGAAAAGGCCCTTACTTTTTCCATTGACTCTTCTCTTCTGTCCATATTTTCAATTTTTTGCACATCAAAAAACCTATATTTTTGTTTTATTACATGTTTTTATCATGTTCCAAACAATTTATTTGACAGGCGATAGCGTCCAAATTAGAAATAAGTCTATTCTGACGAATTTTCGCCGGGCGATTTTCGCCAGCGTTTTCGTTCTGTTAATTCTCATATACTGCCGTGTATTTTAATCGTTTGACAGAACGCCGCGTCCGACGAAAATTCGTCCGACGCTGATTCTGTTTAAGCTAATATAAAGGTAACAGCACGGCGGCCATGTTGAAAATCTCTCGTCTAAAACGTCAAAAAGCACGTACGAAAATGTAAATAAGACGGAAGTAAACAAAATAAAAGCCATACGATTTGACAATTTAGCCAAAATGAAAATGAATCAGCTGCGGAGCTTATATCTGTGGTCACAAGCAATAACCGCTTAAGTCGACTTAGGAAGATTTCGAGTTATATATACCACGTTATTCTCCTTTTAAAACTCTATTTTTCTGTAAAACCCCCATGCTTATAACTTAATTCAATTAAAAGATATAAATAAAAACATTTAGGCATAACTTATAATAGAGGTATGTTAAACTTGCTATAACAGCCAAAGTAGATGTATTCAATTAATCAAATTTCTTCATGACATTTTGTTTTATTTACAAAATTTAATCGTAACATTGTGGATGGCTCAGTGATTTTGCGTCCATAGTTTTTAATCAACTTTTATGTATGTTGATTTTTTGCCTTCGAATATAAAAATCAATTTATATCGAAATCATATTTTTCGACTTAAGCGATTATTGCAAATTGCCACAGATATTACCGATATAGATATAGCTTGGCAGAAGTAAACAAATTGGATAGCTGTTGAAGAAGAACAAGAAATCAGCTGATTTGAAGAATCGACCTGTTTAGTGGAGCCTGCATAAGTTACTTATTTTTATATACTACATACGTGTAAATTTGTAGTTCAATGTCAATAAAAATAACGAAATGTTAAAAAAAATAATGGTAACTATGATTACAGTGGCTCTCAGAAGTATTTTGCATAATTCTTTTATTAAGAAAACGTTAGAAATAGGTTTTTTTTTCGAATTTTTTTGGACATTTTTTTAATATGGTATTATAGTTGAATCTTCACATCCATTAAAAAACCAAAATGCATTTCATCTTTTTTATAAAATTAAAGAAACGAAAAAAGTCATAAATTTTTGCTAACAAAAGTATTTTGCATATTGGTAATTTTGGTGAATAAATGCATCTCCAACCTGTTTAATATTTTTTAAGATATCCGTTCTTTTTCGACATGGCTTCCAAGAGTCTAGGGATAGACTCTGCTAATTTTTGGCAAAATTCCGGAGGTTTTTTGTCCCATTCCTCGGCCAGAACCGCATTTGGATTATTTTTCGGGGAAATCTTCGATTATCTCACATGATCTTCAAGGTAGGATCAAGCATTTTTAATGGTTCTTATATCAGAGCTTTGAACACAAACTTGGAAGTGTTTTTTATTCGAAGGTGTTCACATTTTAACATCATGATATTTTTCGGAAAAAAGTTGCTAGTACAAAGAAGAACGTCGCTAGAAGAATGTAAAATTAAAAAAAAATTCCAAAAGAATTCGAAAAAAGGCGAATTTCTAAAGTTTTCTTAATAAAAGAATTATGCAAAATACTTCTGAGAGCCACTGTTGGGGAGTTTTAGCAAATAGCAAGTAAGGAAGCCTAATGCGCTGGTTATAATAGGCGGAACGGGACGGAAGCCGTACCGATAGAGAACGGTGTAAAACGTAAGACAGTTATAATAGTGCGTTAGCTGCCGTCTTTGACATTTGCCACAGCTGTAAATATTGTGCTTTGTTTACCAATTTAAAACAGAAAACTTTCAATTTGTTGGTGATTTCATGACGACGCACGCGGTTATTAAGTCTTTCCTCGAATTCGCACATTTTTATTTTACAAAATGTTTAAATAAATTTTTTGCTAACGGTATTCTGTTTTGTCACAGCAAAGAGAACTGTCAAATTGCCGTAAGAGTACGGAAGAAATCTCAAATCAACAGATGCTTACGGTTCTAGCCGTTTTCTTCCGTTCATTGTAATCAATCACATGCCTTTCACATACAATAGATATTAAAGTGACAGCTCCATCCGTTGCGTTACGGCTATTATAACTCACGAGTAAGTTCGAGTGGAATCGAACATTAGATACTCAGCTGTATGCTTTCATTGTTTGTTTGCGTTTGATGGAAACACGGTGTACTTTATATAAAGCGAGTTCTGCATAAAGTGGGCGTAGCCACGCCTATTTTCAAAATACCCCAACTAAGCATATGGAAATTATACTTTGTGCAAAATTTCATTCCTTTATGACTTCTAGTTACAAAGATGTCACGTTACAAATTCCCAAAGGGTGTTCCAGAAATATCTTTGTTAAAAAGTAGGCGTGGTCATAAACCGATTTCAATAAATTTTTGCGTGTCTATTAACACAAGTTATGAAAGTGTATAAACCAAGTTTCGTCATAATATCTCAATTATTTGTCGAGTTATAGGCAAAGAAATCTCGTATATTCCTGCTTCTAAAAATAGGCGGTGTCACGCCCATTTTCCAAAATTTTTGTGTTTTTCGTTTTATGTCTACAGTTGGACTCATGCCACAAAATTTCAGTTATAGATCTTTATATTTGACAGAGATATCGCTTAAAATGTTTTTATTCTGTCACTTTATAAGACCCATATATAAAAGTGGGCGTGGTCGTCAACCGATTTTGGCAATTTTTCGTCCAAACATTTGCCTAAGTAAGTAAGTCACGCGTACCAAATTTAATCGATGTATCTTCAACCGTTCCTGAGTTATGACTCATAAAGCTTTCAATGTTTGCCCCTTAATAAGTGGGCGTGGCACCGCCCCTTTTTCAAAATTTTCGTGTTTTTTGTTTTATGTCCACAGTTGGACTCCTGCTATAAAATTTCAATGATATATCTTTATATTTGACAGAGAAATCGCTTAAAATGTTTTTATTCGGTCACTTTATAAGACCCATATATAAAAGTGGGCGTGGTCGTCAACCGATTTTGGCAATTTTTCGTCCAAACATTTGCCTAAGTAAGTAAGTCACGCGTACCAAATTTAATCGATATATCTTCAACCGTTCCTGAGTTATGACTCATAAAACTTTCAATGTTTGCCCCTTAATAAGTGGGCGTGGCACCGCCTATTTTCCAAAATTTCATCAAATTTTTTCTTAGAGGCCTGACACGGGCTCAACACGTGGGTAAAATTTCATCACTCCAGCTATAGTAGTGACTGAGATACCAAATTTCCGATTTTTCTATATAGTCAATGGTCAATCAATCGTGGTCATGGTCCGATTTCGCCCATTTTCAATACCAACCGTCCCAGTGTCGATACCAACTTTCATTTCGAATTTCATCAAAATATCTCAATTTTTGCGTGAGTTAGAGTGTTTACAGACGGACGGACGGACGAACGGACGGACGGACATGGCTCAATCGATTTCGCTTTCACCCTGATCATTTTGATATATATAAGTCTATATCTATCTCGATTATTTCATTCTGTTACAATCCACCGTTATATGATTAAAACTATAATACTCTGTGTACTAGTACAGCTGAGTATTAAAAAGCTAACAAAAAGCCAAAGCCAAATCAGAATTTTGCAGCTAAAAGACAAGAAAAAAAGTTAAATTTAGCTTGAACAATCCACCGTTATGTGATTAAAACTATAATACTCTGTGTACTAGTACAGCTAAGTATAAAAAAGCTAGACTGGCAACTCTCATGGTATTACAATTAAGTGCTTTCAGCTCACGGTATGTCAAATACTGCTTACGTCACAGGACCAATAAAGCCGCGAACAACCAAACATCAGCCTTGAACCAAACAAACAGCTGTGCCAATTGCAAAAGGAAGTGACGTATGAGGACCTGATACTTTTTTCTAAAACCGAAAGAAATATGGCGGCCAGCGAACTGACATGACCTTTTAATTGGATCATGCTTTCAGCTAAACCCGCTTAATCTAGCAGGCTAGTTAGGTTTTGTTGTTGCTTTCCATGTTATTCGCTAAACTGCAAGTTTATTCTTCAGGCTTGCATGCGAAAGAAAGTGGCTAGTATCAGTGTTGCCGCAACCTCAAAAAATTTAGTATCAAAAATTGATACCTTCATGGTTTTTTTCGTATCACCGAACATTTTTTGGAAAAAACACTTCAATTTATCAAGAAAGCTGTGTTCGAGCTTTTAATCCGTATAAGAATTTAATACGTCCATTTTTTTTTCGTATCACAAAAATTTTTTTTGCAAAAACCCTCGATTTCCTTGTATTTCGGGCAATGTGCATACATGAAGACGCGCGTTTTCTGCCGTCATGTGTGGCTAGCTTTAGTGAGCCGTGCTCATTCCTTCCATGGGCAGTAGTGATGAGCGATATATCGCAAACGGTAATTTTTTCACTGTGAATAAAAAATCGCAAATCGCAATTGCGATCACTTTTTCAAAATAGCAGTTCACTACTTATTGGGAACTGCTATCGATGTACCAAGTAAGCAGTTCACCTATGTGAATCGCAATCGCAAAAGCATTATAAATTTCTTTTTGTTTATACTTTTGAGCAGACCACATAAGTATATAGAAATAAAAAAAAAAATTATTGAATTTACAATTTATCTTTGAAAAATGTTTACAAACAGCGAAATTACTGCGGAATACGTTGTTATTGCTATCATTTTGTTAACACAAAATGAAGACAGGTTATATCGCTCAGAAAACGCAAAATTAATCCCTACCGGTAACTGATGATTTTATAGCAGTCCATGCAATCGCAATAGCAGTTTAAAATCGCAGTGATTTAAAAATAGCAATCACCGAAATCACAGATATCGAAAAATCGCAGTTTCTCTCATCTCTAATGGGCAGTGATGCCTACTATAAAGTTTTTTGTATTTTCAAAGACCTTCAAAATACATATTTTTCGTGGCATTCACAGGTTGTTAAAATTTTTAAGAAAATCTTAAAAATGAAAAAGAATCGGTTAATATTCTTTGATTTTGATTAAATTGTATCAAAATTATTTGATGCGGATTAAAAATGTATCAAATTTGTTCTACGGCAAAATAAAAAGTATCTACGTAGGTATCTTCGGCTTAAAAAAGTATCACATTTGATACGATTGTATCAAAACGGCATCACTGGCTAGTATATATATATACAGATATATACATATCTGTACATATATGTATATATATTCGATTATTTGTATACAATAGGGTTGCCATTAAGTACATTTTAATACGATCTCTTTTTGCTATTAAAAACATATATGTGTGTGTGCTTGTCGTTTTATTTTTTTAATTTTTGCGATCGTGCCTGTGCGACTCAAAGTTCGAAAAAGTTTTCTACGTATATGTATGTACATACATATGCACATATGTACATACATACATACATATGTATGTACCCTGTAGGGAAAATCTCTAGTTCCGAACTAGGTCGCTTCTAGTGCACTTTTCGACACTACTAGTGCGAGCTAAATCTCTTTTGCATGTTATCAACTGGCGAATTTAACACGGCGATGTCCTAGGCGGTGTCAATTGTCCCTCTCTGCACTACATTTTCGATAGTTCCGAACTAGTACTAAATTCTACAGTTTACACTAGTTCGTTTATTGGCACAATTTCGATAGTTCTGAACTAGCTACAAGTACCTAAAAATTCTACAGTTTTACATCTGCAGCTTAAGAGCAGCATTTGACACACTTCATGCAAGTGGCGCGATGGCCGACTGGCTAACGCATGTGCCTTTCAATCTGAAGGACGCGGGTTCGAATCCTGTCGGTGTCAAGGTGAATGATAAATTTTTTTAATATTTTTTTTAACTAATATTTTTTTATTTATTTATTTAATAAAAATTTACAATAATATTTAAAAAGTAATAAAATCAAAATAAGCATAAGGGATCGGAAAAGCATAATTAGGGGAACATTTCATTTTATACAAGATGCAAATAGAAAACTCTTTATATAAAATGCTTCACTAAACATCTGAGAATTGCAGAAATATACAAAGCCGACGGAAATTGAACCAACAAAAAATTTTCATAGAATTTTTGTCACTTCGAAATTGCATACAATCAAAGTGTGTTTTATAATGGTCACTTAATTCTCTCCTTCTGAACTGGTGAGGGTCTACCTACAATTGATCTAGTTCCCCTTTGACACATTTTCTCTAGTTCGGAACTAGAAATTTTGCTCACTAGTAATTGAGTTTTCTTCAGGGTATGTACCTATATAATAAATGCTTTTGACTCAAAAGTTTTGAGCGAAAGGCCGGTCAATTATTTATCGAATGGGTGGAATTAGTGCGTTCTTGTATTTCGTATGAGCTGGTTGGCGGTGGTGACGAATTCGACGAAGATCGGACAATCGCTAAGCAAACGAAAAGCGACTATATATATATATGTAAATATTTATGGATGTACATATCGCACCCTAAATGATAAAGTGACACAACTCAAAATTCAAAAATTTACAGAAATGTCAAAAAAACTTTTTTCTTTACAAGCAATTATATAGCAAAATGCCACGTATAATGGCTATTTTTCAGTCAAAACAGAAACCGATTGAAAAGTTTTCTGGCAATCGCTAGAGATTTCCACATATGTATGTATGATCTATGTACTGGTTTATGATTAAAAACCGATTTCAAAAATTTCGAGTTGTGTCACTTTATGATTTAGGGTGCGATATGTAATGACAAGTTGAATTTAGTAAAAAGAGACAATAGCGAAAAAAACAAAAAAAGGAAATAATTACAAGAGACAACAATAAAAGTATGTGAAATTTTGTTTTTAATTTATTCAGAGTAGGTAAATAAATAAATACAAATTAAGGTGTTGTAGATATTAAAAATAATAAATATATGTACCTAGATAGTACATACATATTTACGTATGAATGTATGTATACATACATATGCATGTACATATGTAGGTACATATGTATAATGATTCCGAACTGCTGGAATTTTTTGATTTTTACAGATCTTTTCCATAATTTAATTGTATTTAATGAGCAAAGAATAAATCTGTTTGTCGCAATCGCTGGGAGAATAAAGCGATAACAACAACAACCCTGCAAAAAATGCGATCACTCCGGGATACATCCGGGACAACTCGCAAGGGAGCATGCGATTACTACCCATTTGTATCTCTTTATATGGGTTGAAGTGTTCTCTTTTGTTTGAGCATGTCCTATGAAGAGACTAATTATACCCAGTTTGTACCCGAACGGGTAGCAAAAGCGCACAATTGTACCCGTTTTGTACCCGAACAGGTAGCAAATGCGACACATCCATTTGTGCGACTAATTGTACCCGTTTGATACCCTTTCGGGTACAATTCGTCTACAATTAGTATACATATGTACCCGTTCGGGTACAATTGGGAACAATTGTAGACTAATTGTACCCGAAAGAGAGCGCTCCCGGACAAATCTTTTTAGAGACTCGTCGCACACTTTTTTACAGGGAATGACTTACATATGTATGTATGTATGTATGTACAGTACCTACATGCCCGCAGCAGGAGCGATTGAAAGGTAGATGCAATGGAAAAGATCGGTTCACAGAAAACTCAAAATACACAAAGCAAAAACAAAAATACAAACAACAAAAAAAAAATAAACAATAAGAAATATTAAAACAACGTACATATTAAATTTAATGGAAACACTAGTGCGAATCAAATGAAATGTAGACAAAAGTGCTATCTTTAATTAGTAGTACTATGTACATATGTACATATACACTTATGTATGTATGTACATACATATGTATATATGTATCTATGTACATATATAATAATTTTGATTATACCTACATATGTACATATATACATATTAGGGCGTATATACATAAGAAACAACAAAATGAGTAACTTTAGTCTACTCCACATACAGAAAACAAACATATGTATGTACATATATACATACATACATACCTATCTATTATATAAATTTGTAAAACTAAAACAAAACAAAAAAAAAACAAGCAACAACAACAAAAAATGATTATAATCGTACAAAAGTCCACCGGCACACAGTGGGCTAATCAAACATAAAATCTGCCGAAAAATGTTAAAATCTAAAAATATGTACATATCGCCCGTTTTATGCAATAGGGATTTAACTCGAAATTTTCGATTTCTGGGATTTTGACATATATTTCAATAACTGGGTAGTGCCTTTGAGTATAGTCTTATAAAATACTCAAAAAGATAAAAATGGCGGAAATAAAAGTGATTTTGTAGTTAGCCGTAGAAGGAAACTATTTGAAATTATAAAACTTTATTTGCGTTTTCCCAAAAAAAAATTTTTTTGAGTTAAATCCCTATTGCATAAAACGTGCGATATGTACATACATATGTAGCTTAAGAGCGAAAAAAATGAAAAGTTTGTTTTTATTCTTGTAATTATATAATTACACAGTGGTGTGCTATAAACATTTTGTGAAAAAGAAGTGCGAAAAAACAAAAAACAAAAAAAATTTACTTAATGGCGTTTTCTTTTCTGAAAAATTAATGTTGCCCTTCTATTGCATAATTACCGAATTATGTATGTAAACTGGCGTTCTATAAAATGGCTGAATTTGTAGATAATGATGTGCTCTTACTTAGTTACATAAAAGTTCAACATTTAGTGAAATGACCACACAAACCTACAAGATGGCTAATTAAATCAAATCGGGCACAATTATTTTTAGAAAAGAGAACGGCAAAAATACTTTATGAAACAAATGTTTTTATCTTTAGCATAACAAAAAAAAACATTCAGTGCAGATTGACAAATCTAATTGTGCATAAAAATATGTAGGTAATTAATCTAGCAATTCATTGTAAAAATTAAAAATATACCAAAATCAAGGAACACTCCACGAACGGACTTTTCTGGTTGGCTGGGTATGTACGTATGCTTATTGCTTTATTAATTTCTAGTTTTTTCAAATAAGTATAACGAGCACTAATAACATGTCTATGATTTATACGGATCTCAATAAAATTTGTATGATTGGTGCCAACATTCATGTCAATTAATGTTTTCATGTTACTTTCTCAAAGTCCGCCAATATCCTCAACCCCTCCTACTCTATTTTTAAGAAATTAAGTATCTTGTTGTTGTATTTTACGGCTTTCATCTGGCGTGCGTCTTATCAATCTAAAATTTGACAGAATTGAGTGCGTTAAATTTTTTTTTTGTTGATAAATATGCTCTATGACCACTTTATTTCGCTGAGCCTATTCTGTCTTATACGAGTATTTCGTCGTACCATACGAAAACTAGCATACGATTTTTTGTGGCTGACGAAAAGTAACAAGTTCAACTTTTGGCTGACGAAAACTATCAATTTCGTTTAAACAACAATAATTTTAATGTAAAAACAGTATATGTATAATTACTGTTAATTTTCATCGGCCAAAAGTCAAATGTGTTACTTTTCGTCAGCCAAAAGTCAAATGTGTTACTTTTCGTACAGAATTATTTTATTGCTAGCTTTCGTCAGAAATTTTAAATGTGCTAGTTTTCGTATGGTACGACTATATGAAGTTCTGTGCTCATTGTTAATATACAAATGTAGGTTGTTAGTCGCTGCAACAGAGAGAATTAGTCCTTACGCACCATGAATTTTGTACAGGAGCTATATCTTAAAGTAGCCCGGTCGATTGCGACAAATGTTCAATTGTTCATAAAAACGCTATATCCATATACCGAATCTAAAGCAAAAACTATAAACAATATTTTTTTTTTCCTACATTGCAATTCATTTGTATTGTATTAGCAATAGAAATTCGAACCAACTGTCCCACTGTGCGACAGCAATTGTATTGGCTCTGTTAAATTAAATTTTCATACGATATCATTTTAGTGAGAACAACAACAAAAAAGAGAACGATGTACATATGTATGTATATTTTTGTTAATGTTAGTATGAATTTAAGTGGGGGCCACTAAACAGCAACTGAGAGATCGGCAGCACCTTATCAATGAAATATGTATGAATAACAAGTGCGTTGGACAAAAGAAAACGAAAGAAAGAAAAAGAAACAAAGTGGAAAATAAAATAAGAAATGAAAGAGTTTTTAGTGCTTAGCACGAAATTTTTATTTTTAATTCAATTTTTAATTGTTGGGGTAAGTGGAAAAAAATTCAACAACTATTTACAGCGAAGGTTGAGTGTATAGCTATTTCACGAAAAACCATTTTCGATCATCAGCACTCTTTTCGGAAGTGGATGCACCGGGGATTGAACCCGAGTACATTCCAACTTCAGCCGCAATGACCCAACGGATAAACACACTCGGCCATTGAGACTCTGTGCAAGCTGTTGGATTTTCCCCACTTTTTGCCTTTTTCATTTTCAACATTAACGTTAGTGTGTATATGCTTTTGCATATATTCTCCACAAACGTGCTGAATTTTTGTTGTAGGCAGTTCGCAATGAACATTGTTGTTGGTATTTATTTTATGTATATACCAAACAACGTTAACAATTTTACTTGAAAGAGTTTTTAGTGCTTAGCACGAAATTTTTATTTTTAATTCAATTTTTAATTGTTGGGGTAAGTGGAAAAAAATTCAACAACTATTTACAGCGAAGGTTGAGTGTATAGCTATTTCACGAAAAACCATTTTCGATCATCAGCACTCTTTTCGGAAGTGGATGCACCGGGGATTGAACCCGAGTACATTCCAACTTCAGCCGCAATGACCCAACGGATAAACACACTCGGCCATTGAGACTCTGTGCAAGCTGTTGGATTTTCCCCACTTTTTGCCTTTTTCATTTTCAACATTAACGTTAGTGTGTATATGCTTTTGCATATATTCTCCACAAACGTGCTGAATTTTTGTTGTAGGCAGTTCGCAATGAAATCAATTAAAATAAGAAATACCTACATACATATGTATTTGAACATACATATGTACATATACATATGTAGGTAAAGATGTATATATGTACATACTATACATTAGTGTGAGGCGATTTACTAACCTATATCGCACCATCGAAATTTGGATTCCTCTCATTTTTCTGAGTAGAAAACTCCTCCACGACATTTGTCTAAAATTAATTTTGATGTTCCGGAATTTGGTTTTTATGAACCGAGACGAATTTTTGAAAATAAAAATTGGGCAAAAGTCGACAAAAAAATATCCAGGCCAATATGCACATCGAATTGAAGCAGAATTTTAGGCTGAATCCAGATATGGAATTCGAATTAAAATCGATTAGTTTTTTGCTTCCAATAGTACGCTATGGCGTATGAGTAACCTTGAGCTTTTTTAGAGTTGAGTAAAGTAAAAAAAAAAAACAAGTTCCAAACAGCATACGTCTACGTTTTGGGTTATAACTCTTCCACTTTTGCAGCTAAAATTCTGAAATTTTGTATTTAGAGCATTTATTGTACACAAAGCGCTGTCGGCGAAAATCATCGGTATCGGATGACTATAACATAGAGAACCTATACCGCGATTTTGGGCCAAGGAAAAAAGGGTGCATTCCAGTTTTCCTATACCGGAAGATAAATTAATATTTTAAAATACTGTTCATATATTGTATTGACTTATCTTTAAGAAAAAAAAAAAAAATATTAAGATATATTGTACACAACAAGAAATAATTGCGAAAATATGCGATTTTGGGCATTCAGCCTCCATAACCGGAAATCAGGCTATATCTCGAAAACGGATCATCCGATTTTAATTCGAATTCCATATCTGGATTCAGCATAAAATTCTGCTTCAATTCGATGTGCATATTGGTCTGGATATATTTTTGTAGATTTTTGCCCAATTTTTATTTTCAAAAATTTGGTTCATAAAAACCAAATTCCGGAACATCAAAATTAGTTTATAGAAATGTCGTGGAGACATATGAATTTGCATACAAATGTGCATATCTACGAACAAAATAAAATAAATTAAATGCAGTGCCATCTAGCGTTGAAATATTTATACGTTGGTAGCAAAATAATATTTGTTATGCTTCTTCTTCTTAAATGCAGCGTGACCGTCTACACGAATTTGGCCGCGTCCAATAAAGCGTAGTGGCACGCTGTTTCTGCCGCCAATTGGCAACACCAAGGGAAGCCGAGTCCCGCTTCAATCGATCTTCCCAACGCATTGGTGGTCTCTGTTTGCTGCTGCCTTTAGCGGAAATACTTTTGACGTCGAACGTCTAGGATCATGTGTTCATTTTAAAGTTGCATTTTTAATTTTTACAACAACCACCTTAGCCGTAATACTCGAATGTATGTACATACATATGTATCTATTGTGAATGACGTGTGTAACTGTCATTTGAAGTTGATTTCTGTTTCATTGTTCGTTTTTCATTTTTTTAAATTCGAGATGATGTTGTTGCGCTAAATTTTAAATTTTTTCTCTTTTTTATTGTCGTCTTATTACTCACCACTGTTTTTGCGCTCCTTCTGTTTTATTTACCTAGTTTTTTGCTTTTACTTAGTGGCCTTTCAGTCAGAATCTGTAGTATATATGTATGTACATATGTACATATGTAGGTATATATTTTTGTAGGTATGTATAAATGTGCATTGATAAATTAAATTAATTTGCATGCATTTGCACAAACACATTAATTTTCGTGCATTAGGGTGGTCCATAAATTGTTTTGTATATTTTCTTTGTTTCTAAGCGGTCGTGTCCGCATTTATGTACCCACCCCGCAGTAAAAATCCGAAATGAATCCTTTAAGAATCTCTGATGAAATTCACCTATGACTGAAGATGCATCAGTGAATACTTTCATATAAATATTGCTGAATTTTTCATATGTACCTATAAATGGTTTGCTTTCCCCCAGAAAAAAAAAAAACAAAAAAATAAAAATGTACTGAGTTATGGCGACAGTGATGAATATTTAACAAAGAAACAAATTTACTGCGGGGTACTTACAAGTGTAATATACATATCGTCGCTATAGAAGAAAAAAGACGGAAACTGTTTTGTTGAGGAAGAAAGACGCAAACTTTTTTTTTTTTCAAAGAAAGACGCATTGCAAATATTTTTCGGAAGAAAGACTCGTTTAATTTTTTTGATAACGAAGAAAGACGCTTCATTTTTTTTACTATAAAGAAAAACGCATTCAAATATGTTTTAGGAAAGAAAGGCGTATTCGATTTTTGTTTTTCTTCGTCAATATTAATGCTAATGCGTCTTTCTTCGCAGTTAATAATGCTAATGCGTCTTTTTTCGTCGATAAATTACTGGAATGCGTCTTTCTTCTTCCGGAGCGACGATATGTACAGATAGTAGCAAAATATTTATATTTTTATTTTCATCGAACTGCCTTGTATTTTATTGAAAATCCTCATTTTTTTTGAACTCCCCTAATATGCATGTCTGTACTACAATAGCCATTGCCATCTACAATATGCGTAATAACTACAAATGCAATTTAAATTAAATGACCGGATGCCTTTTTGTGCGTACAAATGTATGTATGTATGTATGTATGTATGTATGCTCATATATGTACATATGTATGTTTTTTAAGTACAATTGTAAAATCACAAAAGCTTTAAAATTGTGGTTTGTTTGCCAATTAATAAAAAACAACAGTTATCGGCATGCGATAGCTCGCGAGCGGTAATTGGTGTTATCAAAAAATGCTGTATATAACGAGCACTAAGCTGATCTCACTACTTATGCGCTCGCAATTTATTTGTCATTTGCCGATCTCTGACTAAAATTTTAATTTTGACATATCAAGTTGATGATAATTTCACTCAACTTGGTAGGTACCTACCTTATTTAGGATATAAAATCTTACTATCTAAAAGCCCGTCTCCACATAACTTGATTCGCCAGCAAAACATCTAGGGAAACATCTCGCTAAATAA
Source organism: Urophora cardui (assembly GCA_960531455.1). NCBI lineage: Eukaryota > Metazoa > Arthropoda > Insecta > Diptera > Tephritidae > Urophora > Urophora cardui. The sequence goes on from OY482671.1 coordinate 11,139,354, forward strand.
CCCGTCTCCACGTGGCTGATTCAGTTTCTTGTTCTTCTTAAATGTTTGTATGTTTGCGTTTTTGTATTGGTCTGTGTGAGATTTCGATAGATTTTCGATACAAAATTAGAGAAGGCATCGATATCATCGCGCTTGGCAAGAGGATTGAGAACGAAACAAGTGTTTCAATCTTCACTCGCTCTCAGAAATTTATATGGAAATTGGCGAAGGGAAGACGTTTCCCAGGGTAGCGTTAATTCAATTAATGAGGCGTACATGGCTTTTAGAGAAGCCGAATCCAAAAAATACTCGTATGGGAGGATTGGTACGCTCCGGTTTGGCGTTCATCCAACCCATGCGGAGTGGAAGGCTTTAATATATAAATTGGTACTTTCAAACTTACATACATATGTATGTATGTACATACAAACGTACCTAAATTATTGTTTCCTGCACCATAATCGCCAGATTATTTAATTTTCCTTTTATACACATATGTACATACACATATTTGATTCCTGTCTTCGAAATGCAGTCAAGTCAAGACTGAGTATAGCATGAATCAACAAATAAGAGATTGTGCATTCAGCGGTCCCGCTATGCGTTCATCAAAAATTTGACAGAATCAGCTGATTTAGTGACGTAGTAACATAAATTCTCTTTCACCCAGTTTCGTTTCCGGTTTTCTAATAACTAAAGATTGTGTGCGATAAATGTGAAATTTATTTTAAAAAAACTATTTTAAATAAAGAAAAATGAAGTGCCGCGTATTTATTTGTGTGAACCATGATTCAAATAAAGAAGATTGTTATTCAGCGGTTCCGCTATGCGTTCATCCAAAATTTGACAGAATCAGCTGATTTAGTGACGTAGTAACATAAATTCTCTTTCACCCAGTTTCGTTTCCGGTTTTCTAATAACTAAAGATTGTGTGCGATAAATGTGAAATTTATATTAGAAAACTATTTTAAATAAAGAAAAATGAAGTGCCGCGTATTTATTTGTGTAAATATTTGTTCAATAAAGGTATTTTTTTTGCATGTTTGCAAATTTTCGTTCTCGTCGATAACGTAGTTGATGACGTACTAACCAAAATGAACCCAGTCTCATGGATGAATATTTTGCTGAATATGGCTGAGTGCACAATCTTCTTTATTTGAATCATGTGTGTGAACAATGGTTCAATAAAGGTATTTTTTGCCTGTTTGTAAATTTTCTTTCTCGTCGATAACGTAGTTGATGACGTACTAACCAAAATGAACCCAGGCTCACGGATGAATATTTTGCTGAATATGGCTGAGTGCACAATCTTCTTTATTTGAATCATGTGAGCAAACAGGCAAAAAATACCTTTATTGAACTATTATTCACACGAATAAATACGCGGCACTTCATTTTTTTTATTTAAAATGGTTTTTTAATATAAATTTCACATTTATCGCACACAATCTTTAGTTATTAGAAAACCGGAAACAAAACTGGGTGAAAGAGAATTTATGTTACTACGTCACTAAATCAGCTGATTCTGTCAAATTTTGGATGAACGCATAGCGGTACCGCTGAATGCACAATCTTCTTTATTTGAATCATGCATGTGAGTATAGATTGTGTGATGCAGTTGTTGTCATTGTTGTCAGCAAATACAGGGTGTTACTGTGGGTCAGAAAAAACGAAATAAAATTGGCACTTTGAGCGCCTGTGACTTGTGTGGCATGGATCAAGACTGGAAAGTGGGGTAAAAAGAAGATCTGGAAAGCGCGAAAAAATAAGAAAATAGCAACTAAGCAAACAACAACAGCAATTAAAGCAGCAAAAACAACAACAGCTTTATCAGAAAGGCAGTAAATATGTATGTACATATATACATACATGTGTGCAAGTTAAAATTGAAGCAAAAGCAGCCAGTCAACCAGCTAAAGCTAAAGCTGGACCAACAAGACCAACTTTTGGTCAATGAACGATCTTGACCTTACTAGATGGAACTTATACAAACGTAATATGTATGAATGTACATACATACGTATGTATGAATGCTTGCATCTACATATGTATCTCGCTCTCACCACTTAAATTCTACTCTTCACAGCATCACTGCAACACGACGAGTCCACTGCTTTTATGGCTCTGGCCAGCTAAGTCAGGATCATACACTTAAAAAAAAACAAACAAAAACGAAGAAAAAACTCATCATGTTCATCATCACTCCTTCTCTACACCACTGTATGTATACATGTACATTCATACACAGCAAAAAGCCTAGGCTGATAGCTGAAGCCTAACCCTGCAAGAATTGTGTGCCCGCAAGTAGGTACTACCACCATTACAAAAATATAATATTATCAACACATTTGCACTCGTATGTGTTTCTAGCCAAGTGCAAAACCAATGAGATAAATAAGGATAGAACGGAATTTGAAAATACACATACGGGAACGCGATGAATGAAACGATCACAAAAGTTACCGTCGCCCTTAAGAATGTGAAAGGAAATATCCTAAAACTTTTGGTCATGCCTGCCGGTCATTTGACCGCTCAAATGACCAGCGTAGGTTTTGTAGGGAAGCTATCGCACAGGAATACGTTGGCAGCGCTGCTTGCTGTTATGCACTCATTCTCTCTGCTCCAAACCAGGGATGGAAAATGAAAATTTCAAATTGTGCCAAATTTGTCCAAAAAATTTGGCATTTTTGAAGGTCATTGTGCAATCAATTTTAAAGTCATCTATAGGTACCAACACTTTTAAAAAATTAATTTGCAGTACATATTTTATAATAAAGATCTCATACAAAACCTTTAACAATAAAAATGGATTTATTCAAATTATTTTATGTATTTTTTAGAGCTGGCCAATAGAGTTTTTATTTAAGAAAATTAAAAAAAAAAATATTTGTTTTTTCTCAATTATTTTTATTTGCTCAATATGGCAAGGCTAAGCTAAGGATGATAGAAGAGTATCCCAGCAAATATTCGAAGTCATATAAGATTCAGAAATGAATCATAAACTGAAGCATTCACACCCATTTCGGAGTCCGAAATATATGTATTTCTGTTCTTAAGTTGGTCGCCCGATATGAGCCTAATTTCATACATCATATGAGCTTGAATAGGAGTCATAAAAGACTCCTATTGCACTCATCTTTCACACATATTTCGGACTCACATAGGACTCCAAAATTATGAGGGATCCTAGAATGTTTGCTGTGATAGGAGAGGTGTTTGAAATGCGGTTGGAAAATAAAGTAAAAAAATATTCGAAAACGATCAGATAACGATTACCAAATTATTCAAAAATACATTCGAAAGAGATTCGAAAAGGATTAAAATACGGTTGAAATAACTCCCGAAAACGACTGCCCAAGAAGAGCCGCGCGCAGGGCATCATATTCTATCAACAAATGAACAGAAAATAAGCGCATTTAAGATTATTTTAATCGTACAGTGGTGTCGAAAAAAGCTCAAATATGATCAATAATTTCATAAAATACTGTGAAATATTTATTTTTGCTTTACTCTGTGGCAAACAAAAATGGCATTGTGATGGAGAAAATATTTAAAAATTTAACTGCAAAATAGTGCCGAAAATCGATCGAAAGGGCCGAAAAGTGCACAGGCACGAGTTATTTTCCAACACTGCTCCTAACGTAAAAAACTAAACATTTTTACTATTCCTTTTATAAAGCATTTATAAGGTATATATACACCAAATAAGGTCTTTAGTCAGGATAAAACTAAGCCTTTTTTCATGGCGGATAAGCCTTTGGAATGAGGTTTGCTCTCAGAGGGAGAGAGTAGTACTTACGGCCTAATGACATCAACATAGGAAAATCAGCCTTTTTTAAGCCTTTGCCCAAACAACGTTTGTTCGCTTAGAATTTTCAGGCCTTATTTCGTAAGCCTTTAAACCTTCTGTAATAATTCTTAAATACGGCGTAGATTTTTTGCTGGGTATGTATGCAATCATGGCAAGCCATTGTTGGTGCGAGGTGTTCGTGAAATTGGGAGCATGTTTGTATAAACAGGAAGTTACATGTTTAATCGTTTGATTTTTTGAGAGTGTACGCTAAAAAGCGAACGTAAAAGAAACACACAAAATAGAACGCTTTACAAAGTTTTGGCGGGTGGTGGGATTGGGTCTCGAGAAGATAATTTGTCTTGAGGAAAAAAGCTCAAATGGGGTTATGTTTTTGGAGAATAATGAGTTGTGTGTGATTTATGTAAGGAGTTTCATGATGGCGGAGAAATACATAGGTACATACTTGGCGTGATACGAGATGGAAGTATGTATGTAATTAAGATGTTATGGATTTGTTTGAGAGATTTTTTTAGTTATTTCTGATACATACATATATGTATGTATGTAGTATGTACGAGTATGTACGCTGCACTCACGGTACAAAGTTGCATAGCAAAATCAATTAAAATTTAGAAAAGAAAAAAATAAATCAGAAATAATTTTATAATAGGTAGGTAATAAGGTAACTACTAATTTAAAGAAATTACAAACTATAGAACAACAATCGCGAACAACAAACTTTGAACAGAAATGCCGTACTAGGTATCTAGTCTACACAGCAACACAACACAATTTTCCTGGCCACAAGCGCAAATTTATACACACATATTAACATACACATTGCATAGCGCTTAGGTACAAAATGCAATGAAGAAATTGCAAAGCAAACTGCAACTGCACCAACAACAATAAAAGTAACAATACAAAAAGCCGCTTAAGCTCTAAAGGCCGTTTTTGCTATTTCTTAAATCAAGTCGGAAAAAATAATAACAACAACAATAACAAACACATTGTTTGTGTCCGGCCAATTGGCGTCTCCGGGCAAACCGGTTTTCGGTTGTTGGGTGGCAACAGCAGACGACCTTAGGGAGGGGCTCCAAAGCAAATGGCAACAACAACAAACAAACATATAGCAACACCAGCAGCTATATACACATGTGCATACATACAACAAGTAATAAAAAAAATGAAAGAATTAAAAAATAAAAATAAAATCAAATATAACACGTAAACAAGTAAAGCGGTAGAACTGGTTAGGCAAGTTGCACGTTTGGCAATTAAAGCAACTTGTATGTACATATGTACGGCTAGTACATAATATACATACATATATAAACATACATATGTATGCATGTTTGTGTGGATGCACTTTGAGCTCTTATTTCCATGGATATGGCTGTACAACGCTTTGAATGCCTTCCAGTCCTTTGCAGCAAAGATATGTACAATGCATAGGCGATGAAGGAATTAGCCAAACAAGTCATCAGCTTCGAAATGCTGTGTTGCCTTTTTTCTTGTAGGTACCTAATATAGCATTTAGTCTTAATTTCTTTATCACATGATTTTGATTTTGATATTTGAGAAAATTTTTTTACATTAAAGTACAAATTAACAACATGCATTAATTCCCACAATTTTTGAAAAGCTTTGTTGCCAATTTTCAGGTTGATTTCAAATATGTATTCGCTTTTGTTGGTCACTTTTTTACTAAAAAATTCTCACTTTAAGTTAGCAATATTCTTATATAGGTATAAATTTATTATAATATTAACCACACAAGCGTCATACGTATTCTTATTATTGAAAAGCTGTGTTGCCGAATTTACTTTTTTTTTAATTTTCTTACGGTTCTTACTCAAAAAGTGTTTTTTCTAGCAAATAGTATACATTTGGGTATGAAAATTTTTTAAAATTAAACGTTTTTAATACTTTTTGAAAAGCTGTGTTGCCAAATTTAATTTTTTTTAGTTCCCATTACATTTTCTTATAATTTTTACTTTAAAAGTGTTTCCTATAGCAAATAATATACATTTGAGTAATAAAATGTTTTAAAATTAAACCATTCTATTACTTTTTGAAAAGCTGTGTTGCCAATTTTCTTTCATTTTTCATTTCTCTTATAACTTTTACCTAAGCAGTATTTTTTCGAGCAAACAATATGCTTTTGTTTATAAAAATGATTTAAATTAAAGCATTTTAAATAATTTTTGAAAAGCTGTGTTGCCAAATTTCATTTCTTTTGTTTCGATTACTATTCTTAAAATTTTTATTTTAAAAGTATTTCTTGAAGCAAATAATATGCACTTGAGTAAGAAAATGTTTTAAAATTAAACGATTTTACTTTTTTTGAAAAGCTATGTTGTCAGTTTTCATTCTTTTTTAGCATTCATTTCCCTTTATCGTATATTTTACTTAAATAGCGTTTCTCCGAGCAAACTATATACAATTGTGTTTTAAAAATTGCAAAAAAAAAAAAAAAAAAAATTGAAAAGCTGTGTTGCCGATTTTAATTTTCTTTTAAATTTTTTTATTTTTGTTGGAAAGTGTAATTGTTTAAACGGGCAAGCAATAAAACCAACGGTATAACTAAAAACTAAAGGTTATTTGCACTTAGAAAATTTTAATTTCCAACTCACGTTTATTAAAATTTTTGTTTGAAGGCTGCAAGATGAGCAGCTGCCAATAGAGCAGATTATTTGCATGTTATTTTTTTAATATGCTTAGCACGTCTGGCAGCACGATCATGGCCAATAATAGATTGATGAGCGAATGTATGAAAGGAATGAAAGGTAGATGTGTATTTAAAGTGAGGACAAAAAATAATAATTTGAAAAATAAAAAAAAACTTAAAATTGGCAACATAGCTTATCAAAATATATTAAAAATGTTTAGCTTTGAAAAAAATTTACACTCAAAAGCATATTGTATACTTAAATATTTTAAGTAAAAATTTTGTGAAAATTAAAAAAGAATGGCAACATTGCTTTTATAAAAATAAGCTAGAAATATGGAGGCGGTTTATTTTAAAGAATACAGGCTATTTAAAGATAATTTTTGGTGAAAATTATGTAATATAAAAAAAAAAATGATTATAAATAATGTGAAAATTGGCAACATAAGTTTCGAAAATATCGCCCGTTTTATGCAATAGGGATTTAACTCGAAATTTTCGATTTCTGGGATTTTGCCATATATTTCAATAACTGGGTCATGCCTTTGAGTCTAGTCTTATAAAATACTCAAAAAGATAAAAATGGCGGAAATAAAAGTGATTTTGTAGTTAGCCGTAGAAGGAAACTATTTGAAATTATAAAACTTTATTTGCGTTTTCCCAAAAAAAAATTTTTTTGAGTTAAATCCCTATTGCATAAAACGTGCGATATGTTTTCCCTCAAATGCAATATGCATGCATAATAAGAGTATTAATAATGCAAAAAAATAAAAAAAAGAAATATATAAATAATTTGAAAACTGGCAACACTGTTTTTATAACATGAAACTAAAAATATGCAGAGCTGTTTGTTTTAAGGGAATAGAAAATTTAAGTTGAACATTTTTAAATGAAAAAAAAGAAAAACAAAAATAATATAATAATGTGAAAATTGGCAACACAGCTTTCATAATAAAGGAGCTAAGTCCAATATGATATTTATTTGAAAGTAAATTAAAATTTATATATATATGTAAATATAAGAGAGTAAAAATTAGCTAACGAAAAGCGTTAATTTTTTAAGTAATACATATTAAGTTTTCAAGAACACGAGAAAAAATCAAAACATTGAAAATTGGCAGCAGCGCTTTTTAAAATGCGAAAACTGTCAAAAGACGGAGTTCAATGGCATCCTCTTACTTTAAGCTGTCAAAACAATGTTTTGTTTGCTTTTGCTGTCAGATTAATTTAATTACAAATATGTGCATACATATGTAGATACACATACATATATATATATTCTGTATAACGGTACATGTATACATATCTACTTAAATACATACATACATATTATGTATATTTTCCACCTTCTTATCACTCAACAAGTTGGAAGCAATTTTTTTCAACGTAATTTGCGCCAAATAAAATGCCACGAAAATATAAAATAAAATTAAACTAAATAAAAACAAAAGTCACTCACTACCACTGATATCGGCACACAACAACAATAACAATAACAACAAACAAAAAATAATTAGTTAATGAATTTACAAACAACTCAACATTTGACAGCGTTTGTTTGTTAATAAAATTTTGTCTAGAGATCAATTGAATGCGATTAGTTTGGTGCGTGTGTTTGTGAATGATAGCAAGACGTGATAGCCATGCTAACGGTACAACCGTTTGGTGGTTAACATGTGATAAAATTGAAAAAAAAAAAGAAAAGAAAACAAGTAAGGCCGTATTTGTATTTGGTCCTGCCTAAGATTTCAACTAATTAGGTTTTTTTTTTATTCTTTTTTTGCTTTTTTAATATTTTTTTTTAATTTTTTTTAAATATTTTTATTATATATTTTTTTATTTTTTGAACTTTCTCGATCTTCTTTAATTTTCTTAGTTTTCTTATATACACTAAACCTTCGCTGTAAATAGTTGTTGAATTTTTTTCCACTTACCCCAACAATAAAAAATAAAATTATATATTTTGATTTTTTAACTTTTTATTTATTTTTTTTTTAATTTTTTTAAATTTCGTTTTTTTTTTAATTTAATTTAATTTTTAATTTTTATGTAAATATTTTTTATTTTATTTTTTATATTTTTTTATATCTTTTATATTTTTTTAATTCATTCATTTGATAAGCATTTAATTTTATTTTTATATTTTTATTTTTTTTTTAGTTTTTAGTTTTCTCAACATTTTTATACTCAGCTGTACTAGTACACAGAGTATTATAGTTTTGATTTCCTAACGGTGGATTGTAACAGAATGAAATAATCGAGATAGATATAGACTTATATATATCAAAATGATCAGGGTGAAAAGAGAAATCGATTGAGCCATGTCCGTCCGTCTGTCCGTCTGTCCGTCTGTACGCACGATAACTCGCGCAAAAATTGAGATATTTTGATGAAATTTGAAATGTAAGTTGGTATCAAGACAGGAACGGATGGTATTGAAAATGGGCGAAATCGGACCATGACCACGCCCACCTCCCCTATATAGTAAAAATCGGAAATTTTGTATCTCAGTCACTAATAGAGCTAGAGTGATAAAATTTCACACACGTATTGAGCTCAGGCCCTTATGAAGAAATATGATGAAATTTTGGAAAATGGGCGGTGCCACGCCCACTTATTAAATGGCAAACATTGAAAGTTTTATGAGTCATAACTCAGAAACCGTTGAAGATATATCGATGAATTTTGGTAGGCGTGATATACTTACTTAGGCAAATGTTTTGACGAAAAATTGCCAAAATCGGTTGACGACCACGCCCACTTTTATATATGGGTCTTATAAAGTGACCTAATAAAAACATTTTAAGCGATATCTCTGTCAAATATAAAGATCTATCACTGAAATTTTATGGAAGGTGTCCAACTATGGACATATAACAAAAAATACAAAAATTTTGGAAAATGGGCGTGGCACCGCCTCCTCTTAGAAGCAGGAATATACGAGATTTCTGAGCCCATAACTCGACAAATAATCGATACTAGTATCGCCGGTGGTCGAAATTCGACCATGCAATTTATTTTTTCAACTTTGTATTGGTACAAAAATTATTCCTTTTCGCGGAGATAAGCAACACTTTCCAAATTCCAGTTGTACCGCAACACTGATTTGCCCTTTTGATCACGGTCCGACGCGAAATCATGGTCAAAATCAAGGTAGATCTAGGAAGGTAGGCCCGGTGGTGAGCGCTTTTAAATTAAAGCGACTCTTCAACTGTGTTTACGATATTTGTAAACACGTTTACGATATCCATTTATCTTAACTAAAAATTTTATTTATTAATTATAAAGAAATTAAATAATTTATAGAAAAAATTATATGCCTATGCACTGCTCCTGACTCATACGAACACATCCATATCAATTTTATGTGGATATGAGTATGTTAAATGTGCAAAACAGCCTGGCAATTGTTTGTATGGGAGAAATGTTAGCCTATTAATATATAGATATTATGACGAAACTTGGTGTATACACTTTCACTACTTGTAGTAATACATGTTCAAAATTTTAGCGAAATCGGTTGACGACCACGCCCACTTATATATATGGGTATTATAAAGTGGCCTAATAAAAACATTTTAAGCGATATCTTTGTCAAATATAAAGATAATTCATTGAAATTTTGTGGCATAGATGGGAAACAAAAAATAGAAAAATTTCGGAAAATGGGCGTGGCACCGCCTCTTTTCAGACAAAGGAATCAACGAGATTTCGGAGCCCATAACTCGACAAATAATTGAGATATTATGACGAAACTTGGTTTATACACTTTTATAACTTGTGTTAATGGACACGCAAAAATTTATTGAAATCGGTTTATGACCACGCCTACTTTTTAACAAAGATATTTCTGGAACACCCTTTGGGAATTTGTAACGTGACATCTTTGTAACTCATAAAGGGATGAAATTTTGCACAAAGAATAATATTCATAAGCTTATTTGGATGACTGATAAAAATTTAGAAAATGGGCGTGGCTACGCCCACTTTATGCAGCACTCGATTTATATAAAGTACCTACACCGTGTTTCCATCAAACGCAAACAAACAATGAAAGCATACAGCTGAGTATCTAATGTTCGATTCCACTCGAACTTAGGCTTCCTTACTTGTTTTTTATTTTTTTTATTTTTTGTACTTTTTCATTTTTTTATTTTTTTATTTTTCTTAATTTGTTTTATATATTATATATTTTGATTTTTAACTTTTTATTTTTTTTTATTTTATTAAACTTTTTTTTAGCTTTATTGGTTTTTTTAATTTAATTTAATTTTTAATTTTAATTTATATATTTGTTATTTTTGTGCTTTATATTTAAAAATTTTTTTTTATTTCTTTTATATTTTTTAATTCATTAATTTAATAAGCATTTAATTTTATTTTTATTTTGATTTTATATTTTTTTAGTTTTTATATATTTTCCGTTTTGAGCTCCAGGCCACAAATTAAATTAAAAACAATTTCTAATTTTAATTTTAATTTTTATTTTTAATTTCGATATTTCGATCTCAGCCTGAGATCATCATCAGGAACAAATCCCTTGTTTTAATCGACTTAAGATTTTTTAAAAATATTTTTTTTTGTAAATTTTTTAACTAATGATTTAACTTTTTTCATATTTAAAAAAAATTTTTTTAATATTTATTTATTAATTTTTTTTTGATTTTTTTTCATTTGGAAACGTTTTGCAAAAATCATCATATAGGGGGCATACAGCGAATTTTTTTTTCGATACAGTCTAATGTACATACGTATGAAGTCTTTTGTATGCAAGCAAGGAATCATATAATATGCAACAAATAATTGTTTGATTATTGTATATTGCTAAACAATTAAAACTAAAGGCGTCGAGGTACAATAAAATTTCATGTGAAGGGCTATCGAAGTGGCACTGTATAATTTTGCCAACTAACGTAAATAATAATAAGACGAACATAAAAAAACCTTACAAATAAAACAAACAAAAAACCAAGTCAAAAAAGTACTAAAAAAAAGTACCAAAAAAAATGTATAAAAACAAACAAAAAATAAATTTAAGGTGATTAATTGGCAGCGTTTACACTCTCCACTTCACACGCCATTTCAGCTCTTTTCAGCTCGCCAATAGCATACAGGCGCGTTCTATGCTGAGCAGAGAAACAAAAAATAAGGAAAAAAACGCAAAGAAAGCAAAAAGAATATGTATAAGAAACTAGCAAAAATAAACAATCATGTGCTAGTGTTTAAACAAGCTATTAGCACAATTGTATTTATGCACAACAACAATTAGAAATACAACAATCACAACAAAAACGAAATAATAATAATAATACGTTTTAATAGAGCCGTTAGTTATAAAACGTTTGCGGCTGTTTAAGGTGTGAGGTGAGTAAACTTTGCCATCAATTAATACCATTTACAAGTCTTATATGTTGAATTTTGTTTTCAATTTTAATTTGTGTTATTTTATTTATAGAGAATAGTTAATAGAGCCATCATTGATGGCCCATCAAAATACATACATACATATATATGTCCATAACGTTATAAACAGAAGAACAGAATGGCGTCAGGGATCCCACTTTTGGGCTTTTCCTACCAAAACTGGTAGGTTTTATTCGATTTGAATTTTGGTAGGTTTTTGCCTTCGTTCAACTAACATCACTAATTTGGTACATTTGGCCACTTTGCCACAACACTGTTGAGGAAACGTGTCCCCTCAGTAGAGTTTTGTCACAAAACTCTGCTAAATAGAAACGTTTTCTTTGAGCTTCAAGTACACTTGCCCCCACAGACACAACTGGAGGGGAGTGAAAACAGAAAGACATCTGACATTTTACGCTATATGAAGCAAACAAGGTTGTTCGTCTACATGGTCTGTAATAAAGAGCTCCATGTGGTATCACAACAGACCATGAGGCCTGCCTAGGTAGTAAATGTGTTTGCTGCACCCACCAAGTGGAAACAATGTCCGCTATTTCTCTCGATAAATCTTCTTATATTTCTTTCAAGATCAGTTGCTTGCCCTCATTATTCCTCAAATGTTATTCCACAAAGTGTAAATTCTGATTTCCTCCGCACTGGACGCGCGGTGGCAGCCACTAATACCCAATCCAACCTTGTCCGAATATCATTTAACGCCAACTACAGTTTTTGTTTATCTGGAAACTGCTGCTTCCTTCTTTTTTCCTTCACATTTTTATCACTCATTCTAAAATTAATTGAAATTTGTACAAATACATAATATTAAATTTAATACTAAAGTTTTCAAAATCAAAAAAAAAAAGTTTTTTTTTATTTTAAGCGGTAAAAAAACAAAAGTGTCCGGTTACTGCAGGGTGGTCGGTTACTGGCACAGTTACCCTAAATGAATTAGTTGAATATGGTCAAATCTCACATTAAAAAAAAAAAAATGGTAGGCTCGAAGCCATTTTGGTAGGTTTTTGGAAAAAATTTTCTTAGTGGCATCCCTGAATGGCGTGTTGAGTCGATTAAGATATGCCCTGTTTTATTGTCCTTGAGGTTTCTTTTAAAATTTCAAATAAAAATTAGGGATGTGCGATTAATCGATTAATCATGCGTGGTAATTAATCGAAACATGATTAATTGATTAATCATAATTTACTCATTTTTGATTAATCAGAAACAATTTTTTCTTGATTAATTACGTTTTGATTAATCAGAATCTAAATAATTTGATTAATCAGAAATATGAGTAATTATAAGCCGATTAATCAAAAATTTTATTTTGCTTATTTTATTTATATGGCCGCTGTGGTGCAGTGGGTAGAGTGCTCGCCTGCTATGCCAGAGGTCTCGGGTTCAAACCACGGTCCGAGCAAAACACCAAAACAATTTTTCTAATTAGTAAAAATCCAATTATTGGGTTTTTTAAGAGCAGCGGTCACCTCTCGGCAGTGGGCGGCATACCCTCCGAGAGTATTTCTGCCATGAAAAAGCTTCTCACAAAAAATGCATTCGCCGTTCGGAGCCGGCATAAAACTGTAGGTCCACCCAATTAGTAGGAAAAACAAAAAGGAGCACACCTCGAATTGGGAGAGAAGCTCGGCCATAAAACTCGTCAGAGTTATAATAGCGCCATTGTATTTTTATATAAGGCGCATACACGCAGGGTGGCGAAAGTGTCCAACAATTTTCCTCGCCTTCTCAGTAACTTTTTCAGCACACTGCAAGGAATTTTTTATAGCAGCTGTAAGGTGTGAGCGAACATAATCTCCTAAGAGATTTGATTCCTTTACTGCTTTCCTAATATTTCTAGCATTATCATGGACTGTAGTTGTTATCCTCCCTCTTATGCTTCAATTGCTAGTAAGTTTCTCTAATGATTTTAACAGGTTTTCAGCAGAATGCTTTTCAGACTGCTCAAAAGTATCAATAGTGTAAGAAAGGAGTTCAAAATCATAATTTAAGTAGTGTACGGTGACTGTAACATTTGACACTGTAGCTGTCGACGTCCAGGCGTCCGTGGTTAGCGCCAGTGTAGGGACACTCGACAAAATACCGAGCAGCTTTTCAGGAGTAGAACTGAACAGATTTTTTACGTTATTAGTAACTGATTTCCGTCCTGGGATATTGTACCCTAGAGTCACAACATTTAACATGTTTTGAAATCCCATCTTCTGAGTAAAAGAAAGTGGTAGCATGTCCACGACAATCATTTTAAAAATGGCATTATTAATAGCTTCGACGTCGTGGGGTACCATTCAGTGGCGTAGTAACGGGGGGGTTTTGGGGACAACGGCTCAACAAACGCTACAATTATTATACGGTATTGCTGTTATTAACATGCTAATAACAGAAAAGTAACGCCAATTATTTAAATTTGAAGTTTTCTTTCAATTACTTATCATCTTAATCAAATAATATTAGTATAAACTGCAATGGGAATAAATATGCAATGTATAAGAGTATCTGAACTTGAGATTTTACTTAATGTCTGTCAAAATGGAATATTAAAAAACTAAATTATATAAGAAAATTATTATTTATAACCGTAGCACATAGGTAGATTTTCAAGTTTTATGCGGCCAAAAATATTTTATTGTGTACATCTATTCCAAATTGCTTGTTTAATGCAAAATTTTAATAATTTTTTTATTTTATTGAAAAATATATACAGTGACTCAAAAAAAAAAAAATCATACGCCAGAGTTTTTAAATTTATTTCAAACAGTTCTGTCGAAAATTTGACTCTCTTATTTTCGTTTAAAAATGTAAACAATTTTTCAATAAAAATCGCCTTAAGCAGGATTTCTAGAAATTTCTAAAAGTGGATTAAAAATTTCAAAGCGCGGCCAGAATTTATAGAAGATTTTGAGGAGATTTCTGAGTGTACTGCTATGTAGCCAACCAATTTTAGTGTAAAAAGTGCAACTCTCAATGCTGTAAAAATTTCCGTCGATTTTAGTAATTTTTTTCTGAAGGGTGTTTGCGTTATATGTACGTGAGACCGTTCCAATTAAAATTTCCGAAAAGCCAATGAAATTTTTCAAAAAGTTGAATGTTGCATATTATTATATTACAATTGAATGAGCCGCAAAATTGCATACTCAAAAATCTTCTAAAAAATGTAGCTATATAATTCTTAGCCCCTTTTTATGATAAGTACTTCCTTAACTTTGAAAAATTGGAAATACTAAAAATACTGCCTAAAAAGTTAACAATAATCGCTGCTAAATATCTGGGTTACTTTCGAGCATCACCTACATTAACCAAGATATGCGTTAGAAATATAAACATTAAAATTAAATATAAAGCACAAAAAGAAAATTATTGTAGGTACATATGAAAAACCCTGTATCTAGGAGTGCGGCTTTGTGCGACGTAATTTTTTGTCGGCAAACTACTAATTGTACTAGATATCATGTCCGAGGTTTAGTTTGACTGAGTCTGACAGAGCAACATAACAAAACCAATTTTTAACATGGAAAAGAGTGATAATTTTTTTTTAAATGTCCCAACTTTAAAAGCTTAAAACTATAAACTTAGAATTATTGGAAACCAAGGATATTATTGAAAAGTGTTAATAATTACTTGAACCTTTAGGATTCATCACGATTACTTAAATGAAATGCTTTAAATAATAAATATTCAAGTTGAAACTAGCACTTAAAAATATGTCAGAAAAAACAAAAAAAAAACTTCAGATATGCTAAGTTTCGACCATCTGGGGCAAGTGCAGAGTATGGGGTCGGGAAAAAAGCGATGAATTATTGTTCCCCATTCTATTTCCAATATGTGGGTATGTTTTATTTTCTGTAATTGTAACAATTTTACAAAATTCAATTTTGGCCGCATAAAACTTGAAAATCTACCTATGCGCGTAGATTTCCAGAAGAGAATATGAGACTTACTTTTGAAGTATAGTTAAAGGCCCTTGGCAACTGACAATCTGGCATGTCAAGCAGTGTGTATGTGTGAGTTTTTTTGTGTGTGTTAGTGCAATCGGCAGTCGTCGTGCTACACGTTCTTGTTGTCGGGCTCGCGTTGATGAGAATCAAATCTTTTAGATATTTGCGTCAATCACCCGACACTCACACATATGTATACACTTCTTAACATTCCAGATTTTAAGTGGCCAAAGGCCTTAAGAGTTTGATATATGTATTATAAGCGATATCTGTGTACTATAATGTTAAATTATAGTCTGAAAAAATTACATTTCGCTAGCTTAGAGTGCAAACTGTGTAAGTCCACTTTTATGAAAAAGTGTGTTTTTATGTAGAACGCTAGAAAAATCAAATACGCACCGCTCTAAACAAGTCTGAGATACTTGTCATATTTCTGTTCGTTGTTATTTAGTGATACGCAAATTGTGTAAGTCCAAAAAGCGAACAAAATTGTGTAAGTCCAAAATATTTATATGAACAGAAATTTTTTTCATTTCGAATTTTTTTTTCTTTTTTGTTTTTTGTCCTACAAAGTTTTAAAAAAGGACTTACACATTTTGCATTCTAAGCTAGCGATTTTTATCATTTGTAAAAGAAAATTGTAGTTTTTTTTGGTAATTTTAATTTTGGTAAATTTTTTACATTGGCTGTGACCCCCCCGAAAAATTCTCTTACTACGCAACTGTGGCTATCAACTCATATTTTTGCTTGTGCTAGATACACATCTCTGTGCCACTTTCTTAATTTAAATTACAACTCTTTTATGGAAATTTTTGTGATAATAAGTGGACACTTTGCTTTTAGCTACAAAAATCCTAGAAGGCATCATATTAAAAGCAAAAAAAATGAGCAAAAAGTAGATAATTCTATACAAATTAAAAAGTTACTTACACATAGAGTGCACGACTATGTTGCCTAACTTTAGGCGCTAATGTTTGAGTTTTGTAATTTGTAAATGTTCGTAGGTGTTTTCCTTTGGGTTGCCCAAAAGCACTTTACAAAAAATTTCCATCAAATTTGATTTGTAAAATTATAAATTAAAGTGAAAAAATAAAACAAGAAAAAAAAGTTGTGCATAAGGGCCTTTTCACATTACTCGGTACGACATCGGATCGACATTTTTTGCTCGGTATTTCCAGCTTACCGAAACGATTCCGCGTTGCTGTATTTTTCACACTTGTGGGAATACTTTCGGTGCATTATCGGCAGAAAATAGGAAAACAAACATCGAAATTTGCAAAACAAAATTTTTAACTTCAACAAATCACTCAATAATAACAATAATGTCTTCTAGCGAAGACGAAGACATTATAACTTGCTACATTTATTACCGAAACGAGTTTTTTACTGACTTTGTTCTTCTTCTTTTATCACGCCGCAAAAATGTATGCAGTAATTCCTCAAATTTTACTGACCGGTCTTACCGCGTTGCGGTATACCGAAAATAATCCGCTCCGATTTCATGTATGCAACACTAATGTGAAAGTGCCAATTGAAATACATGTGAACGGTAAGGTTTCAGTATACTTTCGGTAAAAACCAAAAATGTCGATCCGATACCGCACCAAGTAATGTGAAAGCGCTCTAAGTTTGACATTAATTAAATCGCAAGCATATTTGTAGCATACTTTTAGGCATACAGCTATGCCGCTTATTTGTGCCTAGTGCCTAGCGAAAGCTAACTACCTTTTCTGCTGCTTGCTTGCTTGCTTGCTTATTTTTCTCCTTCTTCTTCTTCTTTCTCTTCTTCTTCTTCTTCTTCTTCTTCGACTTCTTCTTCTTATTTTCTTCTTCAACTTCTTTTTCTTCTTCTTCTTGTAATCACACACCATGGCCTGCCTCCATGACCAACTGTTGATTCACAGCTAAGCAGTCTTACTTTATTTTTTTTTTGGGGTTTCTCTAGAAACGCTTGTGCTGTTGTTTGCGGCTTACATGGTTTTGTCATTGTTTTTCATACATAGCGACATATAAAAATTTATTTATTGCTTTTTGCTGTTTTTGTATTTGTTCCCATGACTTTTCTTTTCGTTATTTTCACTCAAATAACGCTTGCTATAGTAACTAAAGCTTTAGCGCCTAAAAGTATGCAGAATTTAATTTATATTTTTAGTTTTATGTATTTTTATTTACGCACGGCAATCACAGCTGCGATTTGATCACATGCCCCACGCAGGCTCTGAATGTGGTTTGCAATATTTCGCCCATTGATCTTTTTGTAAAGAAAAAGGTAAATCAGTTTGCCCTTAGGTTGCGGGAGTTAGGACTTTGGAAGGCATACACATATGGTCACGGTAACCTTCTAACCTATGTATCTCTCAGAATTTTGCAATGAAAAGCGCAGTTGCCGGTAACAGAATAGGAATTATCGCGGATAGTCAGGCGGTTCTGTGGGCTCTGGGAACTGCAACGGTGTCATCAAGCCTAGACAGGCAGTGCAAGAGAGTGGCTCATGGACATGGCAAGTCGACATTTCGCAGCATTGAGCTGGATGCCGAGGCACCGCGATACTTAGAGAAACGAAATCGCCGATAAGCTGGCCAGGCAGCGCTCACCGCTTGATATCGCAGAAACGAATTGCGCCCTTGGGCTGCATCTAGGGTCGAATATTCTGGCACTGATAACCGCCAAGGCAGAATGAACTTTCTTTGCAAAACTTTCTTCGATACAACCTTTCGGAACTCAAGGATGTCCGGGTGGAGGGGCTGCTTAAATATTCAAGCTCAACAGGATGAATGTAGGAAATTTTTAAAGTAGCTTTAAAGCGAAATATGAAAAAGCACACAAACTATACATACCTAAATGAGAAAAAGCACAAATAAGGCAAAAAAAGCATGAACGCAATGCTTAGACTTTAAGTTATTAAAACAACAACAACAAGATATAAAACAACTGCCATAAAAACAAACAAAATACGAGTAATCAACAACAAAAAAAAGGCGCGGCAAATGGGGAGCAAAGGTGGCACATACATACTTACATACATACATATTAATTTATACCAGATATGTATATATGTATATAGCCTACGGACTTAAGTTGATTGAGAATTTTCTAATGCAAATTTAGCTACATAGATACAAATGTATGTATGTATGTACACGCAACTGTGTGACTTCAAAGCGCAAACGAAAAGCACAAAAAAAAATTAAAAAAAATAATAAGTGCCGATAAAAACGCATTGAAATTAAAATAAAGCGAATGAAACTTTGCAAAATTTATTATTTTTTCAAATTAAAACGCACAACAAGTGTGCCGATGAGCATGCGCGCTCGCCAAGCAACAACAGAAGCAAGTACAAGAGCAAGAGAAAGAACAAGAACAACAAAAGCAAGTACAAGAAAAAGAGCAAGAGTAAGCAAAAAAAAAAAAACAAGACGCGGCCAAAGATTTCTCATATCTACACACCTTTCACGAATGTGGGGTAATAAATGAAATGTTTTATGTGAGTTATGTATCCAGAGATATTTATTATACAAACAAATTTTCTTATTTTTTTTTCCATAGCATTTGAGCTTGGGAATTTACCATTAAAATTATTAATGATTAATTTTTTTTTATGTTTAACGATTATTTTAATTGGCAATTAATAATCATTTAAATTATAAAAAAATAATCATGATTAATAGCCATAAAAAATAATCAGAAATAATCATATAATCCAATAATTTTTTTAAATTGTATGATTATTTTTAATTCTTTGCTTACTCTTCATTTTTTGATTTTTTAATTATTCAAATATTTTTTGTTGTTTGATTATTCTTATTTTTTGATTATTCTTATTTTTTGATTATTTTTAATTGACTTATTGTTTTTAATTGTATGATTATTTTTAATTGCTTGATTACTTTTAATTGTTTGATTACTTTTAATTGTTTGATTGTTTTTAGTTGTTTGATTATTTTAGTTGCTTGATTATTCTTATTTTTGATTATTTTTAATTGATTGATTGTTTTTAATTGTATGATTAATTTTAAATGTTTAATTATTTTTAGTTGTTTGATTATTTTTAATTGTTTCATTATTTTTAATTGTTTGACCATTTTTAATTGTTTGATTATTTTGAAATGCTTGATTATTTTAAGTTGCTTCATTATTATTAATTCTGTGATTATTTTTAATTGTTTGATTATCTTTGATTGTTTGATTATTTTTTATTGCTTGATTACTATCAAATGTTTCATTATTTTTAATTGCTTGATTATATTTAATTTCTTGATTATTTTTAATTGCTGGATTATCTTTAATTTTTTGATGATTTTTAAGTGCTTGATTATTTTTAATTGCTCCATTATTTTCAATTGTTTCATTATTTTTAATTGTTGGATTATTTTTAAAGTTTGATTATTTTTAATTGCTTGATAACTATTAACTGTATGATTAATTTCAAAAGAGAATCTTTAATTGTTTGATGATTTTTAATTGCTTGATTATTTTAAATTGTTTGATTATTTTTAATTGTTTCATTATTTTTAATTGTTAGATTATTTTTAAATGTTTGATTATTTTTAATTGTTTGATTACTATTAACTGTTTGCTAATTTTCAATTGTTTGATTTTTTTTTAACTGTTTGATCATTTTTAATTGCTGATTATTTTTAACTGTTTGATTATTTTTAATTGTTTGATTATTTTTGATTGCTTGATTATTTTAAATTGTACGACTATTTTAAAATGTTTGATTTTTAAGTTATTCAATTATTGTTAATTGCTTAATTATTGTTAATTGCCCGATTATAATTAATTGTTTGATTGTTTATAATTGCTTAATTATTTTTAATTGATTAATTTTAATTGCTTGAATGTTTTTAATTGTTTGATTATTTTCAATTATGTGCTTATTTTTTATTATATGATTATTAATAGTTATTATTTTTTCCGCACGTAACAACTGTACATCATGGCGTATGTGTAAAATTTTTGGTGCAAAAATAAAAATATTTAATCTATTAGTTAATTAATCTCGCAATTAAAAAAATCAGAAATAATGAAAAATAATCAAATAACTGTATTAATCATTCAATTAAAAACAATTAAAAATACACAATTGAAAATAATTCAAATAATCATGCAAATTAATTTAATTAAACGGTTAATCAATGCAATTTTTAAATTTACATTTAATCATTAAAAAGACGCAAGTAACCGTATTTAATCAATACAAGAGTTAAATTTTTTAACTAAGAATAAAAAGATTTAGTCGATTAATTAATCGTGCAATTAAAGAAAGTCATAAATAATTGAATATTATTAAATAATTGTATTAGTCATGCAATTAAAAATATCAGAAATAATTTAAAATAATCAAATAATTGTACTATTATTTTTTAAGCAAGAAAAAAATATTATTCATAACACAATTAAAAAAAATCAGAAATAATTTAAAATAATCAATTATTTGTATTAACCATGCAATTAAAAAAATTGTACTAATATTTTTTAAGCAAGAATAAAAATATTTAGTCGATTAACTAATTAATCGCGCAATTAAAAAAATCATAAATAATTGAAAATAATAAAATAATTGCATTAACTATGCAATTAAAAAAAATCAGAAATAATTGAGAATAGTCGAAAAAATCATGCAATTAAAATTAATGTATCTATCGATTAGTTAATGTATTTCTTTAATTTAATGAAGATTTAATCATTAAAACGGTGAGAGTAATCGTATTTCGGACAAAAATAAGAATAATTAATCGATGAATTAATTAATCACGCTTTAATTAATTAGTCATAAAAAATTGTAATCATTAGATAACAGAATTTTTTGAACCAAGGCTATAAGAAACAACTTCATTAAAATGAAAGGTATAATACATAAATATAAAATTAGAGCGCCTTGTGATCAGTGTTGCCGCAGCCTCAAAAAATTTGGTATCAAAAAATGATACCTTCATGGTTTTTTTCGTATCATCGAAAATTTTTTGGAAAAAACACTTCAATTAATCAAGAAAGCTGTTTTCGAGCTTTTAACCCGTATAACAATTTGATACATCCATTTTTTTTTTCGTATCACCAAAAAATTTTGTACAAAAACCCTCGATTTCCTTGTATTTTGGGCAATGTGCATACATGAAGACGCGCGTTTTTTGCCGTCATGTGTGGCTAGCTTTAGTGAGCCGTGCTCATTCCTTCCATGGGCAGTGATGCGTACTATAAGTTTGATAAAATATTGCCCTTTTTTGTATTTTCAAAGACCTTCACAATACATGGTTTTCGTGGCATTCACAGGTTGTTAAAATTTTTAAGAAAATCTTAAAAATGAAAAAGAATCAAAGAATATTGATTTTGATTAAATTGTATCAAAATTATTTGATACGGATTAAAAATGTATCAAATTTGTTCTACGGCAAAATAAAAAGTATCTACGTATCTTCGGCTTAAAAAAGTATCACATTTGATACGATTGTATCAAAACGGCATCACTGCTTGTGATAACACACGACAGCCTTTTTTATCACAAATTGCGCCAAGAGGGCAAACAAAGTAAAAGCGCAGAGCGAGAAAGAGAGAACGAGAGCAAAAGCGCGAGAGAAGAGAGAAAGAAGGAGCGACAAGGAGAGAAATTTGCTTTTTTTTTGTCTTTTTGGTTTTTGTTTTTTTTTTTTGATTTTGTTTTTGTCTTTTTTTGTTTTTAGTTGCTTCTTTTTGTTGTAGCAGAGCATTGACTAGCGATGGCAAAAGTAGAGCAC
This sequence comes from Urophora cardui, assembly GCA_960531455.1. NCBI lineage: Eukaryota > Metazoa > Arthropoda > Insecta > Diptera > Tephritidae > Urophora > Urophora cardui. The sequence goes on from OY482671.1 coordinate 11,161,881, forward strand.
ACCTGAAAGCTAAGCAAAAAAGCTTATAAAGAAATAAGAAAAAAAGTATATTAAAAAAAAATTAAAAATTATAAAAAAAAGTACCTAAAAGAAATGAAATGAAACATTAAATCCATAGGGTTGGCCGCTGTTGCTTTCAAAAGTTGTCAGTTACGTATACGACATGGCGGCACGCCGTATGGCCCACGAGTATAGCCATAGCCAAAGGTAAGGAAATGTGTGTTTTGAATGTGTTAAAATGGAGATAAATATAATGAGGAAATTATATTAAAAGGAATTTTGAAGCACATTAATTGTTAGACTAAACATTTTGCTCATTCTGGTCATACATAAATACGATGCTGCGATGTTTAAGGACTTAGGAAAAAAAAAAATACATAAAGGTTAATAACCCAAAGCGCCTTCAACAAACATATGGACAAACGATGGACTTTTGTTTTGCGATACGGTGTAATGTACATGCATGAAAGATGAAGCACAGCAGGCATACGAGCTAGTAGAGAACTTTAGCTTTTTTTTTAACAGTAAAAGACGTTTGTGTTCGCTCATAATATCACTGACTGACTTTGATACGCTTAATAAAGGAAAATTTCTTGTTTTTTTTTTGGTTGCCCTTACTAGAACTCCCAGCTGACTTGTTTATGCAAAAATGTCAGCGCGATCGTTGGTTTTTTTTTATACATATGTATGGAATTATATGCATAAATTCATAAATATGTACATATACGTTAAGTGTAATCGTACTAAAAAATTTTAAAATTTCATTCCTGGCTACTTTCGTTACACTCTCTCTTCCACTTTATTTCGCTCAAAAAAAAAAAATAAATAAATATAACAGCTGTTATGTGTGAGCGATAGTTTAAAAAAAAGTTTAAAAGCACTTTAAATTAAAGCTTTTTATTTGCTCTCTCCACTTTCATTTAATACTCTCTCGCTGTAAAACACTCTTGCTCACACGTACTCCTGCAATCGCTCATTCATTCACATTCCTTTCAGGGATGGAAAATGAAAATTTCAAATTGTGCCAAATTTGTCCAGAAAATTGCGCATTTTTGAAGGCCATTGTGCAATCAATTTGAAAGTCGTCTGCAGGTAACATCACCTTTAAAAAATAAATTTGCAGTACAGATTTTATAATAAAGATCTAATACAAAACCTTTAACAATAAAAATGGATTTGTTCAAATTATTTTATGTATTTTGTTTTGAGCTGGCCAATAGAGTTTTAATTTAAGAAAAATTAAAAAAAAAATTATTTGTTTTTTTTTCTCAAATTATTTTTATTTGCTGAATTTGGCAAGGCTAAAGATGATAGAAGAGGATCCCAGCAAATATTCGAAGTCATATAAGATTCAGAAATGAATCATAAACTGAAGCATTCACACTTATTTCGGAGTCCGAAATATATGTATTTCTGTCAGGGACGGTTATAAGAGAAATGGGGTAAAAGTCATATTTAACCATTATCATGAGAAAAATTTTTTTTTGATCGTTAATAACCATTATAAAAACCAAAAAACCGTTTTGGGCTTGAATAACCGTTATGGCAACCAAAAAACTTTTTTGGGTTTGAATAACCGTTATGGTAACCTAAAAACTGGTTTGGGCCTGAATAACCGTTATTCAGATTTTTATTTTTTTTTTTTGGTCAGCTATAAAAATCAAGCATATTTATTTGTCAATATTTCTGGACGATATTGGTATCAAATGAAAGGTGTTGAGCAGGGATTGTAGCTCTGGTTACATCTTTTAATTTGATACTTATTTGCTTAAAATATTCCAGGGCATCCAGGTCCACTTTTTCACCTATAACTGGGAACCCGACCTACGAATCTTAACAAATACACCTCTATGTAAAAGCCCTGCTCAACACCTTTCTGGACGATATTGGAGATATATTGACAAATAAATAGGCTTATCTTATCTGAATAACGGTTATTCAGGCCCAAAACAGTTTTTTGGTTGTTATAATGGTTATTAATGACCAAAAAAAATTGTTCTCATGATAATGGTTAAAAATTCCCAAAAGAAGATAAAAGTTATTTTTGCGTAACCTTTTTACCACCAAAAAGAAAATAACCGTTATTTTCGGTCCCTGATTTCTGTTCTTAATTTGTAGGCCCGATATGAGCCTGAATAAGAGTCATACAAGACTGCTATTGCACTCATCTTTCATACATATTTCGGACTCATATAGGACTCCCAAATTATGAGGGATCCTAGAATGTTTGCTGTGATATGGGAGGCGGTTGAAATACGGTTGGAAAATAAAGCAAAAAAATAATCGAAAACGTTGAGAAAACGAGTACCAAATTATTTAAAAATACATTCGAAAGAGATTCGAAATTGATTAAAATACGGTTGAAATAACTCTCGAAAACGACTCACCCAGAAAAGCCGCGCGAAAGGCACCATTTTCTATCGACAAATGATCAGAAAATAAGTGCATTTAAGATGATTTTTGATCGTACAGTGGGGTATGTGATCAATAATTTCATAAAATACTGTGGCATATTTGTTTTTGGTTTACTTGGTTTGGTGGCAAACAAAAATGGCATTGTGATGGAGAACATATTTAAAAGTTTAACTGAGTTTCGCAAAATAGTGCCGAAAATCGGTCGATTGTGCATAAGTGCCAAGCTACTTCCGAAAGAGCCGAAAAGTGCACAGGCACGAGTTATTTTCAGGGACTATAACGGTTATGAGTTATATTCAAAAAGTTGATTTTTAATCATTATTTGCTGAGTTTTATTTTCTGCTCATAAAATAAAAGTTATATCTTGAGTTTTATTTTTCCCTCAGAAAATAAAAGTTATTTTTTGAATTTTATTTTTCGATCAGAAAATAAAAGTTATTTTTTGAATTTTATTTTTTTGCTCAGAGAATAAAAGTTTTTCAGTTTAATTTTGGCTGCAATTTTAGATTTTGCCATATAAATACGTAAAGTAGATAAATAAATTTTTAATTTTTTTTATTTATAAACTTTACCTACGTGTTAATGTGGCAAAATCGACAGCTGCAGCTAAAATTAAACTGAATAAACTTTTATTCTCTGAGCAAAAAATAAAACTCAAAAAATAACTTATTTTCTGATTGGAAAAACTCAAAACTCAAGAAATAACTTTTATTTTCTGAGAACAATAAAACTCAAGAAATAACTTTTATTTTCTGAGCAGAAAATAAAACTCAGAAAATAATGATTAAAAATCAATTTTTTTATAAAAATCGAAAAAATAAAAGTTAATACACCCAGAGATAGTCTGCGTTACGGTGATTACATCTGTGTACTTCTTTTGCGTTTAGCATTTCTCCTTCAATATGATTTTTTTAGTCAAAATTTAAAAAATAACGATTATTTGCAATCCCTGGTCATTTTCCAACACTGATTCCCTTGCACTCCGTTGAACTCAATCACACGACGTCACACTCTTTTGAACTCTGTTGCATTCCTTCACACTCCGTCACATTCTTTTGCAGTCTTGTACTCTCACACTCACTTTTTCACTTTCTTTCACTTCTCACGCGCTCTCTAGCATTCCCACGCTTTCTCTTTGGTTTTTTCTACCCCCAATAGCAACAACAAAAAAAAAGCATTCATTTGTGCGTTTTTCGGGGTTGTGCTCTTTGCTGCTTTGCTGTTTTGTCTGAACGAACGCAAAGCTTAGCATGCTCGTACACGCATTGCTTTCTTTGTTTCGTTTTTACAAGCACCGTTAGCATTGGCATTGAGTTGAACCAGCTTTTGCTGACGCGCAGCTTTCAGTTTGATTTCAACAGCGGCATTGTACGGATTACAAAAAAGTGCTTTTGGGGAAAGCGCAGAATTTTCAACGCACAAAAAAGAAAAAAAACCAAAATAAAGAAAAAGGAAAAAGCACAAAAAACGGGGTGTAAAAAGAAGATGAAAGTAAGAAAAAATGAAGTAGAAGACAAAAAGCAAGGCGAAGCAGGAAATACTAATAAAATAGAAAACAAAAATGCATGCCTACATACACACAAAGAATAAAAGAATTGTAATAAATAAATGTGTGCTTTTTGTGTGACTTTTAGCAAAAAGAAAGTGCTTTCAAAGAAGGTGTGTGTGAATTAAGCTGGAAAAAAATCAAAACTCCTTAAAGCTAAATATGTATGTACATAAGTGCTCCAATGCATACATACGTACATAAAAAATATAAACGAAATGAACATATAAAAAAGTACGAGTAAATGTACATAAATATATACATAAATACATATGCCTACATATAAATACATATTTGCATATTTGCATATATTTGTGTGTAGTACATGCACACATTTGTACATGAATGCCTACATACATACATTTGTGAGAAGCAGCGCAGCATTGCAATGGCTATAGTTAGAGCGCCTAAAAGTTTGCTAGAAAAAAAATTATTTTAAAGAAAATATCTACATACTTAAATCGGAAAATTCGTAAAATCACAACAACAGCAAGTATTAAGTGCATATTAAATGAAAGAAACAAAATAAGTATTTTTTGAAAAAAATCGATTGCAACTGTGGAAATTGCTGCACATATCCAACAAAGAAAAAAATGTTGTATGCGCCTGAAATTAGGCAATAAATCCAGCAGCAATAGACAACGGCGTACTGGCAAGCAGAAAGCAGGCAGATTAAAAAATTATTTAAAATAAAACTAGGTAAATGAAAAAGTGAAACTGAGTGAAATTTTCTTTCGTTTTTTTTTTTAATTACATGATTAATATAATTATTTGATTCTTTTCATTTATTTCTTATTTATTTAAATGCATGATTAATACAATTATTTCGATTATTTTCAATTATCTTTCGATTTCTTTAATTGCATGATTAATTGATTAGTTGATTAATTAATTTTATTCTTGACAGAAAAATGTAGCGCTTTATTGATTAAATGCGATTACTTTCATCTTTGTAATGAATATATGTTCATTAAATTAAAAGAAGTACATTAATTAATCGATTAATTAATTTTAATTGCATAATCATTTGGATTATTTTCAATTATCTTTCGATTTTTTTTTAATTGCGTGATTAACTAATTAGTCGATTAATTTTATTCTTCCCAGAAAAGTGTGGCGTTATTGATTAAATACGATTACTTTCACTTTTTTAATGATTAAATGTTAATTTAATTAAAAATAGTACATTAATTAAACGATGATTTACTTTGAATTGCGTGATTATTTTGATTAATTAATTAATCGATTATTTGTGTTTATTCTTGCCAGAAAAATGTTGCTCATGGTTACAGTTGTTTCGCACGGTAAAAATATAAATCATATAAAAGTAAAAAATCGCACAGTTGAAAATAATCAAGCAATTAAAAATAATTAACCAATTTCAAATATTCAAGCGGTTAAAAATTACTAACAGCTAACAATAATTAAGCGATTAAAAATAATCAAACGATTAAAAATAATTAAGCAATTAAAAGTAATCAAGCACATCAAAATAATCAAGCAATTAAAAATAATCAAGCAATTAAAAATAATCAAGCAATTAAATATAATTAAGCAATTAAAAATAATCAAGCAGTTAAAAATAATCAAGCAATTAAAAATAATCAAACAATTAAAAATAATGAAGCAATAAAAAAAACCAAGCAATTAAAAATAAACAAGTAATTAAAAATAATCAAGCAATTAAAAAAATCAAGCAATTTAAAAAATATTTGATTATATGATTATTTCTGATAACTTAAAAATAATCAAGCAATTAAAAATAACAAAACAATTAAAAATAATCAATCAATTAAAAATAATAAAGAAATTAAAAATAATAGAACAATTAAAAATAGTCAAGCAATTAAAAATAATCAAACAAATAAAGTAATCAGACAATTAAAAATAATGAAGCAATTCAAAATAATCAAGCAATTAAAAATAATGAAGCAATTAAAAAAAATCAAGCAATTAAAAATAATCAAGCAATTAGAAATAATCAAACAATTAAAGATAATCAAACAATTAAAGATATATATAAAAAAAATTATTTGATTATATGACTATTTCTAATTATTTGTCATTATTTTTTTTTTTTTTTGAATATTAATAATGATTATTTTTTATAATTTTTTAATTAAGTTAATTATTAATTGCCAGATTAATTTAAGACTTTTAAGATAAAAATTAAATTTAATAGCTTTAGTTTTTCTGCTCTTTACAACACTTTAAAAACAGCGTACAGTACAACCTTTCCGAGATCTCACACACATTCGAGAGCAATACAATGCGCCTAAAAAAAGGTTACAGTTTTTTAAAGCCTAAAATCAAATTTTTAAAATGCTTTGCATACCTAAAGGATAGTCGAAAAAGCTGTGGTAGCAGTTGAAAGTGTCAACTCTATTATATTTTAAGGGGTTTAATTTACAAAAAAGTTAAATTTACAGTTTAGAGTTGCATTTCAAAGCACCCACATACATATGTATGTAACAGGTGACATTTTTCTAATAAACAGCATACTTTTAGGCGTCAGAAAAGTGCTGAAATGCCATTTAAAGCTAGCAATACATATTTGTTTTGAGTGACAGTGTATTAAAATATGGATTCCAAGGAGTTTTGCGCTTTGCGATTTAGACGCAATTTAATTTAAAAAATATTTACTTTTTTAAACATAATTTTAGGCGCTTTACTTTATTACCCATTCAATAATATTTGCATTGCTTTGCATTTAAGCGTGAAAAAGTAAAAACGACAGCCTTGTTTACATTGTTAGCCTTTTTAAAAGCTTACAATATTTAGCTAAAATAAATGCATAACAAATTTTGTTGTCTAATTTTAGGCGCCAAATAAGTATAAAAGTTGAAATTTTCTTCTTCTTTTGCTTACTTCACTGTTTGCTAATTGCAAATATTAAGGCAAAAATCTAAAATCTTTCTGCTTGCTTACTCTTATAGGTATGTATACAGTGTGCTACAAATTTGTTGCATACTTTTAGGCTTGTTTTCTGTTTTTCAAACCACCACAACCATTTTGATAGATAGCTTTGTAATTTCTTCATAAAAATTTCAAAATTTTTAAAAGCATTTTCATTTGACCAGCTAAAAATAACTCACTTTGACAATATGAAATCATTTGCTTGTGCGCTTCAAAGTATGCTACTAATTTTTTATAGGTCATACAACCCAGAACGCTCACTCCTTTTTCTTTGTGCGCCGCGTAAAATGATTTGCTTATGCTTTGTAAAGCATGAATATCAAGCAGCCTTTTATGTATGTGTGTGTGCGTGTGTGTGTGCGGCGCCCCATTGAAGTCATTAGCATTTGCGCGCTGCCGTAGCCATTAGTCGCCTAAAAGCTTGCTACATTTATAATTTTTTTCATATCATATTTTTATTTTTATCTTTTCATTATTTTTCTTTCGCTGCTATTTATAAATATTCTGTTGCTGCTGATGATTATGATGATGAGGATGATGATGACGATGATAATGACGATGATAATGAGTTTGTTGGCGCATTTTCAGTGTGTGACTATCAATATTAATTGTGTCAGAAGTGAGTGAATGCGAAAGAGTGAGAAAGAGAGAGAGAGAAAGAGAGCGAGCGCAAGCGAACAAGCGCTTCGCTTTTAACATGCTATACATCACTCATTATTTTAATTTTTTGAATTTTTAGCAATTTCCTGCTGCACTTTCACTTCAAACGAAAAACATATTCAAATTTGCTTCGTGTACCTACATATTTCTTCATTTTAATCGCTCTCTAATTTGCATTTGGTTTGTAAAGTCACAAAGCGCGTATATGAGAAATGCCGTCAAAGCGCCTTAAAGTATGCTTCATGCCATTAAATTTACACTTTCTGAGTCGTTGTGGTTTTTTTTTTGAAGAATGATGTTAAAATTAATGACATAAGTCATATCAGCATACATTATTATGTTGTGTGTTGAAAAGGTGTGTTAGAATGATTGCATATATTAAGGCGCTTACAATATGTGTAATACTTGCTGTTATGTTATATTTTCTTTTACCGTTATTTTTGTTTCGTTTTGAAGGTAAGCAGTAATGTTTTTTTTTCTTGTTTTGTTTGTGGAGCGTTGTTTGGAAGGTGGTGTTGCCTTTTTAACATAAAAGTTGTGTAATTCATCGAAGTGCGGCAAATTGCATAATTTTAGGCGATTTTAAGGTAATAAAAAAAATGAGCAAAACCGTGTGACTATCTTTTTGGCCTTACCGAAGACTTTATATGTATTACTATTTGGTTGCTTTTCCGACAGCGTAGGAACTTGAAAAGGGATGACGAAAAATCGTTCCACAATACATCACTTTATATGTACCTCATATAACATTTGAAAGATGGTTTTAGTAACAATTGCCTTACTGAATCGCTTTCGATTCCTCTGTGATGCATAAAAACTGATTGATTGCTGCCGTGATCAAAAGAAGACTCGACACTTAGGCTCACTTTAAACGCTTGAAATTTGATTTCTACATTTATTGCATAAAAAATTCCCCTGCTGAGTCTTCTTCGATCCCTTGTGATGCTTAATTGATTGTTTAATTGCTTCCACAATAAAAAGATGGCTCGAAAATGAGTCACGCCAATGTTTGAAAAGTGAGTCATTGAAAATGTTAATTTTTTTGTGAAGACTGTGCCTGGCAATACCATAGGTTGGGTTAGGCTGGCAATCATACAGTAATGCCACACATAGACCACATATGGTTCTTGGTGTTGCCAACATCGTATTGGAGGCGTACAAACTAAACTTGGAATGCAAGATTTTGCAAGTTTTAGTAATTTGTGTATTTTCTGAAGAGTATTTTGTGTATTTTGTGTAGAGTATTTTGCGTATTTTCTGAAGAGCATTTTGTTTATTTTCTTAAGAGTATTTTGTTGACCATTCCCAGCGGCGAAAATTTTGCTTACAGAATCGATTAAGTCATGCACACATGTAAGGCTGTAATGCACACCACCTCATATACAGATCTGTTATACAGGGTAGTAAAGTGTTCATCCAATGAGCATATCACTACCTAGCATACATTGTAAGCTGTAGGTAGGCAGTTCGAAACCTACTTCGCCAACGTTGTAAGGTGGATGTAGGCGGATTGTACACAATTCCACAATTTTTTCGATTTGCAAACGTCAAATTATCGTATGAAAATGAAAAATTTATAATCCTATATATCCAGTTACCATTATTTCTAATGTGAAAATCAATAAACAGATTTGGGTAACTTCAAACAACTTCATACAAAAAACCTTACGAAGTAGCCCAAACCTGCAATTATTTAAGCACGTGGATCAGACCTATTTTTCAATATGTACCAGTGAAAAATACTCGTGCTTGTGCATTTTTCGGCACTATTTTGCGTTGCACAATTTTTTGGACAAATATGACACAATTTTAATTTTCCATCACTGAATCGTATCGTATCGAAATTCGTGTCCCTAGGGAGAACGTCCATGAAGAAGTCGTGCATTTTTTTTAGCACTCAGATCTGTTTTATACAATTTTAAACAATTTTATTCTATCAGCGCTTGATTCAGAAACGAATTTGTAACAAAAAAAAAGCTTCATTGTGTTTGTTATTTTGTTTCTATGGAATTTCCGAATTTATTATACATAGCAACACAACAAGAATGAAATTTGTAGAAAAACAGAAAAATGAACAAAATTCATGGGTTCACTTACTTTTTCATACACATAGTATGTTAGTTGGCATTGTTCATAATGTATAGTACACATTATTGGGGAGAAGTAGTGTGGTGGGCAATGTTCGCCGCTTGGTTAGATTCCACAACAGGGGTGAGAGCACTTCCCCTTGCGGGGTGCCCCTATTTGCCTCTCTTGACATAGTCGAAAGGCTCCACGCACCCGTCACCGTCCAACAACTCAACACGTCCTCGATCCAGTGCTAAATGATTGCGGGTATTCCGATACATTCCCCAGCCCCTCCAACAGCGCCTCAGCAGAGACGTTGCTAAAGACACCCGAAATATCAAGACAGATACCTATCGCACTCCGTGCAGTGAAGTACCTTTTCGATATGTTGTAAAACATTGTCATTATTTATCCTGTTTATCCTACATCACAAGATAAATGCGTTATATGCCATCCGCCAGGCACCTCGAACCATGACTGAGGCCGTCTCGCAGCTCCCCCTGGCTCGCGCCTTGAGGGGACCTACTCGACCGGACAACAGCCTTTGCTAGCGCTCCGCAGTCAATAGTTTTTGCGCGACATACATACCCCGAGTTGTGTAGGTCTAGTCAAGTACGAGTATACGAAAACTGCATACTTAAAATTTCCAATATACCCCCAAAGTCTGCAGTTAGGGGCCAAAAACCCCCTTTCCATAGGTGAAGGCATGTATTGGCTCATAACTTTATCATTGGTTATTCCATGAAAAAGACGTTTTGATGTCATTGAAAAGCGCATGTTTTGCCGATCGATGCATAAATTTATTATTTTGCTTAAAGAAAGCTTAAAGTAACTATTCAGTCTTCGTGTGTTTGATAAGACCTATAACATATCTATGTTATTTTGTTACACAGTGTAATTATGCAAATTTTCGCTAAACAATTAACTTGTAGTTAAATAGAAATTATGCGGGATCTATTAAACGCGCTTCACACTGATAAAATTGAATTAAGAAGCGTATTGTTTTTTTTTTTTTTTGGTTTTTTGTTTTTCAAAAGCGTCGTTATCTTTTCTTTTTCGATATTTGCATTACATTTATTTAGTATGCAATTGTGTCAAGTGTTGAACAAATTCAAATTAAACAGTTAAAATGCTCAAAAATTGGGTAATGCGTGCTTTTTTTTATGGTATGAGGTCAGCGAATAAAATTTGCATAAAAATTGATAGTGCGTGTCAGAACATATTTTCGTTGTTGTTGTTTTCTTTTAACACGAGCATTGCAAATATTCCTTATATTCTTTTAAACGCATAACGTTTAAGTCTTCTTCTTCCTCTCAATTGGCGCGTAACCATCTAGACGATTTTGGCCGTGTCCAATAAAGCGCATCAGTTGTTTCTGTTATGTGCAGCATGGCACCACTTGGAAATACCTAGTGAGGCAGCGTCGCTGTCTATCTGATCTTACCAATGCACTGGAGGTCTCCCTTTCCTGCTGCCTGTAGCGGGTTTCGATAGAAATACTTTCTTAGCCGGCGCAACTTCATTCATTCTCACGACATGACCTGCCGAACGCAGCCGCTGGATTCTTATTCGCTGAACTCGATGTCGTTGACTGCGTAAAGCTCGTATAGCTCATCACTAAATCTCCGTCGATACTCGCCCTAACCAACGCGCAAAGGTCCATAAATCCTCCGAAGAACTTTTCTCTCGAATACTCCAAGTGCTCTCTTCTGATTTTGATATCGTCCAGGCTTCTGCGCCGTACATGAGGACTGGACGTGTGAAGAACAAAAACAAGAACAAGAACAAGAACAAAAATAAGAACAAAAATAACAAAAGGAAGAAGTAGAACAACAATATAAATAACAACAGCAACAACAACAACAACAAATACAACATCAACAAAAAACAGCAACAACAATAATAACAACAACAACGACAACAACAAAAGGAAGAAGTAGAACAACAACAATATAAATAACAACAACAACAATAACAACAACAACGACAACAACAACAACAACAACAACAACAACAACAACAACAACAACAACAACAACAACAACAACAACAACAACAACAACAACAACAACAACAACATCCACAACAAGCATATCACGAAGAACAATAAAAACAATGCCAAGAACAACAACAGCAATAAAAAACACATAAATATTAGAAAATAAAACAAAGTAAAAAAATTTTTTAAAAAGCTTTTATTTAATATTAATATAAAAATTTACTAAAAAGGAAAAAAATAATTTTTTTATATTTTTGAACAAGATTTATATTAGTCCTTAGTTCATTTGGATCTTAGTTTCAATCTAAGCATACATTTAACGTATTTCTTCAAAGCATTTCTGTATATGTATCAACATAAATAAAAGCGCGGGTCCTCTTTGCGTAATGCATATCTTACGTAATTGGAATTTAAAGTTTTTATCGCTTCCTTCCATTTCACCAATACTGTTTTATAACATGAATATCTAATGAGTACCCGCGCTTTTATTTATGTTGATACATATACAGAAATGCTTTGAAGAAATACGTTAAATGTATGCTTAGATTGAAATTAAGATCCAAATGAACTAAGGACTAATATAAATCTTGTTCAAAAATATAAAAAAATTATTTTTTTCCTTTTTAGTAAATTTTTATATTAATATTAAATAAAAGCTTTTTAAAAAATTTTTTTACTTTTTTTTATTTTTGCCTTTTTAGTTTTACAATGCATATTACATCTAATATTTGTCAACACTCCCACTATCAATATAGTCCAACAGTTTTTAATATGAAGTGCACTATGTTTAACATTTTGATGGTTTCTTCTCAGCCAGTTTTTTTATTATCCAATTCCTGTGGAGTCTTTTAAGTGGTTTACTATACTCTTTTGTGAATAGATTACTTCGTAATACGTGTTCAAAATAGGAACAAAATTGATTCATAAATACGAATTTTCTAAATATCTTGGCACTAGCGCCACCTAGCGGCGGTTTATTTCCACGGATATATTTACTTTCTCATAAGCAATATATATACCGAATATGAACAAATTCGGTCGGTAAATACGAATTTTACAAATAACTTGACACCAGCGCCACCTAGCGGCGATTTTTTTCCACAGATGTATTTACTTTCTCATAGGCAATATATATACCGAATATGAACAAATTCGGTCGGTAAATACGAATTTTACAAATATCTTGATACCAGCGCCACCTAGCGGCGATTTTTTTCCACGGATGTATTTACTTTCTCATAGGCAATATATATACCGAATATGAACAAATTCGGTCGGTAAATACGAATTTTACAAATATCTCGACACCAGCGCCATCTACCGGATTTTTTTTTATTTCACATTGCATTGTCTTCGGGTCCTGAACTATGTTCCAAATTTCAAGTACCTAGCTCAACTAGAAGTATCTTAAATGTTCGTTGCAAAATTCCACGACATACATACATACATACATACAAAAAGTGAAGTTAAATAAAAGCTTGTAATAAAAAGGAATTGTACTCGCTGTTTAGTCCTAACCCAGCCAACCAGAGGAGTCCGCACGGTGCACCGTTAGCACTTTCTAACGACTCCCAATGGAGTGTATCCGACGGAGAAAAGTGCCTCTTGAAATGTTTGCAAAAAGTACATCTTTAGCACTCCTTAAATGAGTGTTTTCGGAGTCCTAAAACGCTGCTTCAAATAATCTTCAAAGACTCCGTGCGGACTCACAACACTCCTTTGAGGAGCTTTTTCGGACTCATTTTTCACTCCGCATTTGGAGCTCTTCGTCGAGCGATTGTTTTTGGAGTCCCATTACGCTCCTAATTCGGGGCGCTCCGTACTTGGTTAGCTGGGAAGAAAAACCCTAAAAACACTAATAATAATAATACACTGGATATCACGAGTCTGAGGCCCGGCCTCTCTCTCCATATGATGCGTAATTTTGTTTAGCCGCATCTAGTTACTTAATACCAAATGCTTTCAGGCTTGCCTGTTATCCACCTGGAACTCTAACAAAGCCTCGTATTGCAGTCGCAGCGCTTTTTTTCATAAATTTGATGTCACTTGCAGCAGCTCCAACGGCACTTGAGCATATTTCAATTGACATTAAATGCAATTTAATTCATAAAGTAAATGCTGTGCTGCTCAAAAACCATCGCAGTTAACTAAGTGCTTAAAAAAGTGTATGGCTAAAGCTTTCCTAATTTTTTTTTTTGTTTTTTCATTCAGAAAACAGGATGTGCGCATTGTTCAACGGTATTTCATATGTTTTATAGGTCATGTTAATTGAATAAAACGCGATTGGCAATAGGAACCGCTCTTTCTTTCTTTTCAATTACTTTTACTCTACCGTCTTTTTTGTTTTTTTTTTTTTGGTTTTGCCATACACACTTCGCAAACTGAGTTACGCTAATTTAATATTGGCAGTAGCAGATGGAATGCATACTTTAGTTTTTATAGAGAAAAAAAAGAATATTGAAATGTCGGAAAAAAGTGGGCACTCGAACAAAATATTGCCATCAATATAACAACAACGACAACAACAACAGCAGCGGTGGTGTCTTTGTTGTGCCCTTTGCCTGTTTTTGTGTACATGCTTTTATTTTCTCAAGCGCCATTGCTTTCTCTACTGCTGCACCTCACCCTACCATACTTAATTATATTGTTTACATGGCTTTTAGTATGGCTAGGCGTGTGCTTGTGTTTGTGCGTGTTTGTCACATTCCTCGCTCAATAATTGAGCACTCATACGCCATGACTGACAAAGTACGTATTGCATTGGATTTATGTAGATAAGTTTGTACATATGTACTACTTTTGTTGTTTTTTTATAGGAATTTGTTTGGTTATATAAATTAATATGTCGCTGTCACACAAAAGCATAGTGGAGGAATGCAATTAAATAAATAAAAGCTATTGATTGTAAAATTCATAAAAAAAAAAATAAAAAGAAAATTGTTGTTTTTACATGGCCGTTTATCTCTAATATTTATTTCTAATATTTATTTTACCTTATTTTATATTTTTATTTTTTTCTTAATAAAACTTGCCAATAGTTCCAAAAAAAAAATTAAAAAATTATCAAATAAGTACATAAATAAAATACAAAACAAGTAAGGAAGCCTAAGTTCGAGTGGAATCGAACATTAGATATTCAGCTGTATGTTTTCATTGTTTGTTTGCGTTTGTTCGATATAGGGTGTATTTTATATGAAACGAGTGCTGCATAAACAGGGCGTAGCCGCGCCCATTTTCAAAGTTTTTATCAGTCATACAACTAAGCATATGAATATTATTCTTTGTGCAAAATTTCATTCCTTTATGACTTCTAGTTACAAAGATGTGACGTTACAAATTCCCCAAGGGTGTTCCAGAAATATCTTTGTTAAAAAGTAGGCGTGGTCATAAACCGATTTCAATACATTTTTGCGTGTCTATTAATACAAGTTATAAAAGTGTATAAACCAAGTTTCGTCATAATATCTCAGTTATTTGTCGAGTAATAGGCTCGTAGATTTCTTTGTATAAAAAGAGGCGGTGCCACGCCCATTTTCCAAACTTTTGTTATTTTTTGTTTCCGGTCTATTGTAGAACTCATGTCACAAAATTTCAATGAATTATCTTTATATTTCACAGAGATATCGCTAAAAATGGTTTTATTAGGTCACTTTATAATACCCATATATAAAAGTGGGCGTGATCGTCAACCGATTTTGGTAATTTTTCGTCCACACATTTGGCTAAGTAAATATATCACGCGTATTTCATCGATATATCTTTAACGTTTTCTGAGTTATGGCTTATAAAACTTTCAATATTTGCCCCTTAATAAGTGGGCGTGGCACTGCTCATTTTCCAAAATTTTTGTACTTTTTGTTTTATGTCCGTAGTTGGACTCCTGCCACAAAATTTCAGTGATAGATCTTTATATGTGACAGAGATATCGCTTAAAATGTTTTTATTAGGTCACTTTATAATACCCATATATAAAAGTGGGCGTGACCGTCAACCGATTTTGATAATTTTTCGTCAAAACATTTGCCTATGTAAGCAAATTACGCATACCAAATTTCATCGATATATCTTCAACGGTTTCTGAGTTATGACATATAAAACTTTCAATGTTTGACCCTTAATAAGTGGGCGTGGCACCGCCCATTTTCCAAAATTTCATCAAATTTCTTCATAGGGGCCTGAGCTCAACACGTGGGTAAAATTTCATCACTCTAGCTTTAATAGTGACTGAGATACCAAATTTCCGATTTTTACTATATAGGGGAGGTGGGCGTGGTCATGGTCCGATTTCGCCTATTTTCAATACCAACCGTCCCAGTGTCGATGCCAACTTGCATTTTAAATTTCATCAAAATATCTCAATTTTTGCGCGAGTTAGAGTGTTTACAGACGGACGGACGGACGAACGGACGGACGGACATGGCTCAATCGATTTCGCTTTCACCCTGATCATTTTGATATATATAAGTCTATATCTATCTCGATTATTTCATTCTGTTACAATCCACCGTTATATGATTAAAACTATAATACTCTGTGTACTAGTACAGCTGAGTATTAAAAAGCTAACAAAAAGCCAAAGCCAAATCAGAATTTTGCAGCTAAAAGACAAGAAAAAAAAGCTAAATTTAGCTTGAACAATCCACCGTTATGTGATTAAAACTATAATACTCTGTGTACTAGTACAGCCCCATACTAGTGTACTAGTACATACCCATATATAAAAGTGGGCGTGGTCGTCAACCGATTTCGCTAAAATTTTGAACATGTATTACTACAAGTAGTGAAAGTGTATGCACCAAGTTTCGTCATAATATATCGATTATTTGTCCAGTTATGGGCTCAGAAATCTCGTATATTCCTGCTTCTAAAAGGAGGCGGTGCCACGCCCATTTTCCAAAATTTTTGTATTTTTTGTAATATGTCCATAGTTGGACACCTTCCATAAAATTTCAATGATATATCTTTATATTTGACAGAGATATCGCTTAAAATGTTTTTATTAGGTCACTTTATAAGACCCATATATAAAAGTGGGCGTGATCGTCAACCGATTTTGGCAATTTTTCGTCAAAACATTTGCCTAAGTAAGTATATCACGCCTACCAAAATTCATCGATATATCTTCAACGGTTTCTGAGTTATGACTCATAAAACTTTCAATGTTTGCCCCTTTATAAGTGGGCGTGGCACCGCCCATTTTCCAAAATTTCACCATATTTCTTCATAAGGGCCTGAGCTCAATACGTGGGTAAAATTTTATCACTCTAGCTATATTAGTGGCTGAGATACCAAATTTCCGATTTTTTCTATATGGGAAAAGTGGGTGTGGTCATGGTCCGATTTCGCCCATTTCCAATACCAACCGTCCCAGTCTCGATACCAACTTGTATTTCAAATTTCATGAAAATATCTCAATCAAAATGGCTCAATCGATTTCTCTTTTCACCCTGGTCATTTTGATATATATAAGTCCATATCTATCTCGATTATTTCATTATGTTACAATCCACCGTTATGAAATCAAAATTATAATACTCTGTGTACTAGTACAGCTGAGTATAAATACAAAAAGAAAAACCCTGATTTTGGTAAAAGAGAGTTGCCACCTAAATAAAATTATAGAAAAATTAATGGAAATTTGCCAGATCCGCAAAAAAGTATATATTCTTTTTACTTTACTCTAACTTCAGTGTAAAAGAATTCGGAAATAAATCGCAAGTGTTTACAAGAGAGTTGCCAGCTGTTGCAAATTGTAAAAAAAAAAATTAGCAATATGTCATCTGCCTATAGGAAAATATATATAAAAGTAAATTTATTATCACTGGACTTGAATAACAATTAAAAAAGAGTTAAAAATAGTGTTGCCACCTATTGAAAGTTGCAAAAATATTGAAATTAGAGATGCAGTAACTTCAAGCAAAGTTCCTCACAATAAGCTTTGATATAACCAGACTACAAGAAATCAAAAGTATTTACAAGCGAGTTGCCACGTGATTAAAATTTAAAAGAAAAAGATTAAAAACAGACATGCCATATCTTTAAGAAAATTTATATATAATAAACTTTAATTGTTCTACAATAATAATCGAATAGGGATACAATTATAGGAAAATAGTGTTACCAGCTTTTGAAAATTAAAAAAAAAAAATTAATTAGAGATGCCATATGATTAAGACAATTTTGGTAAAAATTCAAATCAGATAATTTACATATTTTCAATAATCTGTAATCTAATTGCTCTACAAAAATAATCGAATGGGGATAAAAAGTATTGAAAATAGTATTGCCACCTGTTGAAAATGCAAAAAAAAAAATCAAAGAGTTTGTTATAACTAGACTACAAGAAATGGAAAGTTCTTAAAAGAGAGTTGCCGAGTTGCCACCTGTTAAAAATTTAAAAAATATTCAATTAAGAGTGGCCATATCATTAAGAAACATTTTATGCAATTAACTTTATTATATATAATCAGTTTATATGAAATCGACAGCATTTATAAGCGGGTTGCCACCTGATTAAAATAAAAAAAAAAATGCAAATCAGATTTGATAAATATTTAAGACAATTTCTTTACCATTAACTGGCTAGCGTAGAACTAAACTGGTCTATCTAACAAAATACAAAATTGGAGAAAACAGATGAAACGCGTTTTAATGCGGTGTGCGATTATTGATGTATGTTAAGTGAATATTGTAAATTATTATGTTAGCTTAATAGTTAACTTAACATTCTGCATTAAAAAAAAATTATTATAGAAACGTTTTTTATATAATATTTATAAGTAACAAGAAAACTTGTTACATAGACCACTTTAGAATTTTCAATTTTTAAGGAAGTTTGAACTACAAATTGAAAATTATATGAATAAAGTAAAAAATATGTGAAAGGAAGTACTTTAATTACAAAAATAACATACACATGTTCGTAAATGATCACCTCTGCATGAAAAGTAACAGTAACTACTAGTTTTCTCCACGGCGGGCTGGTAGAAAATCTTCTGGATTGTTTTCTGTTTCATCTCTGCGGTTTACATGTGGAGAGACAGGTAAAAGGGGTGATGAATCGGTGGTAATAATTTCAACTTTTTTTTTATGTCGTTCATTGTTTTGAATTTCAAAACGCGTATGTCGCTGCCCTGATCTGGTGTAAAATTCTTCAGGAACTCTATGAAATCATGTAGGTTCACGCTAGATTTCTTTATATCGACGGATATATATGTTTCACATTAACCATCATTAAACTGCATCACAGATTCACCCTTGACAAATTTTGCCTTTCGCATTTGGGCAATTTTTCCACCGTCGTCTACTATACTCTGGTAGTCCCTGAACATTGGCCGTCGTTCGTCAAATGACATAAATTTCCCCACCATATTATTAACATCAAAAGGAGCATGCTTTCTACAATTTTTAACCAATTCCATCCACTCATCAGTTCTACGCTAGCCAACTTTACTATAACTCATTAACTTAACTCTAACTGCTCTCCAATGGGTTTCCTTAAAATTTCACTTTTGGGAAGTTTTTCAAAAACCTGTTTTGAGCATTTTTTGAAAACTATTAAAACTGCATTATTTTGCATTTTTTTGCCATTTTTCCATTTCCACAAATTTCCCTCTATTGGAAATTTTCCTAAAATTTTCTCTTTGGTTTGTTTTTACATGGACGTTTAATTCTAATAATTATTTTTATGTGAATTTTATATGAGCTATTGGCCAGTTTTTTATTAAGATGAATTGAAAAAATTTTTCGAAACGACCTAAGTTCGATCCTCGGTTGAGGTCGCCTGAAGAAGTCTGATGAGGGGATGTGGTGGTCTCCGAAATGGATCCATAACTTCTACCAAAAAAATTTTTAAAATTTTTCTTAATAAAAAACGGGCCAATAGCTCATATAGAATTACTTTTTGGAAATTTTTTTAAAAGCTGAAAAATCAATATATTTTTATACCAAATGTATTAAAACAACTTTTGAGAAATTTCCCAAAAATTTCCCTTTTTTGGGAAGTTTTTTGTTTTAAGAAACACATTATTTTTCAATAATTTTATAATTTTAGTCTCTCAACGCTGGTTTTTGGAAGCTTCTCCTTAATATTTCTCTTTTGAAAATTTTTTCAAGAACCTACTATTTTGAGAATTTTTTGAAAACTCTTAGAAATGCGTTATTTTCCAATAATTTTGTAATTTTAGACTATTAAGGCTGGTTATTGAAAATTTTCTCCAAATTTCCCTTTTGGAAATTTTTTTTAAAACTTCATTTTTGAAAACTCTTAGAAATGCGTTATTTTCCAATAATTTTGTAATTTTAGACTTTTAACGCTTTTTTGAAAATTTTCTGCAAATTTCCTTTATGGGAATTTTATTTTGTATTGTAAATGGTGTTGCCACGAGTTGAAAATTGTAAACAATTTAAGTAGATTATTGCTTAGGAAGTAGTAGGAAGCTTAAAAGAAGACTTTCGCCTAGTAAGCACCAATACCAACCATAAGAAAATTTTGCCACATCGAACTACCAACTCAATAGTCCACTCAGTGCTCTACATAGTCGCATCATATCCTTTTACTTACTTACTTTGCTTGTTGGCCAACAGTATGCAAAATTTCTCCCTTCTTTATTAATTTTCAAATGTCATAAATCAAACCATTTTAATTGGCAAGCAACAACAACAAGGTCAGCCCAACCCAACCGCCATTTGTTTTTACTACACTTTCAGTGCTTTTCTTTCGCTAGTTGTAACTCCCTCTTCTTTGCACGCGGCGTATTTGCTTGCTTTGGCCTTACTAATAACCAACACTTAAACCACTTAACTAATAGAGTTGGCAATTTATTGAATAGTAACTAGTTATTATTAAATGGTTTTTTTTTTTTTGGTTTTGTTTTTTTTTTGTGTAAACATTGTAACCTTTAAGACAATCAAACATAACCCCCTGACTAAAAGCAATAAGGGGCAAGTGAAGGACAGAAGCGAGTTCGTAAGAGGAAAAGCAGTGTATAAAAAAGTAGAAAAAAAAAATAAAGACTTGCTGTAGTCAATTACTTACTAGTTAGTTAAGGCGTTAAATAAACCGACTAATTCAAAATTAAATGAAACTATTTGTGGCGGCACGAAGGGGAAGCACAAAGCAGATGGAGAGCTCGCGCCAAATGGCTGTGCGTGCGGGCTGTGTAGCCGACTTGCTTAGCCATACTTCCGCGCTACTTCTTGGTTCCTCACTCTACTTACAATATATTTTGTTTTTTTTTTTGGCATTGCTAAATATTATTCAAATAATCGAACAATTGTTTTTGTGGGTACTCCACGCACGACGGACTTGCTGTATATGAAAGCAATTTTGTTTAGTTATTCGCTAAAACTACACTTAACAGGTTGCCTTGACAACTCAAACCTGAGGCTAACGAAGTGAGAGCTTGAAACTCAACTGGTCTCCTGAGCAGACACCAACAACTGCAAATTTACTCTCTAGTGTCTTTGACATAACTTTGTTTGCAACGTTGCCAATTTTTAGTGCATTGAAAACTATTCGACAAATTCTCTTCAAAATGTATTTAAGCGCTTTAAACTCAGTTGGTCTCATGGGAAGACACCAACAAATCCAATTATATCTACTCTCTTATATTTTAGAGAACAAACATGTTTCCTTTACAAAGTTGCCAAT
The DNA here is from genome assembly GCA_960531455.1 of Urophora cardui. Taxonomy (NCBI): domain Eukaryota; kingdom Metazoa; phylum Arthropoda; class Insecta; order Diptera; family Tephritidae; genus Urophora; species Urophora cardui. The sequence continues at coordinate 11,183,136 of OY482671.1, forward strand.
TTTCATTGCATTGCACACTTATAGAAAAATGGTTTTCAAAATGTATTTTAGCGCTTTAAACTCAGTTGGCCTCTTGAGAAAACACCAAGAACTCCAAATTTGCTCTCTCTTGACTTAGACAGGCAAAAACCCCTTCTTTGCAACGTTGTCAATTTTCATTGCATTGAAAACTCGGAGGGAAATGCTCTTGAAAATTACACGAGGGCTCTAAACTCAATTGGTCTCCTGAAAAGGCACCAGAAACTCCAATTTTACATTTTTATATTACAGACAGACAAAAAGGTTTCTTTGCAACGCTGCCAAGTTTCATTGCATTCTGCTAAACGAGCTTAACAATCATTATGCAACAAATTTCTGAGATATCACCAACTACTGCAAATTTACTTTGTTATATCACAAATAGACGAAAGATATTTACTTGCAATGTTGCCAATTTTTAGTGCATTGAAAACTCATAGAAAAATGCTCAGTTCGCCTCCTGAGAAGACAGCAACTACTCCAGAGTTACACTCTCATATTCCAGACGGCCAAAAAACTCTTCTTTGCAATGTTGCCAATTTTCTTTGGAAAAAAACTTCTGATCTATCACTGACTCAGTAGTTACTCCAATTTTACTCTGTTATATCGCAGGCGAAAAATTTTTGAATTGAAAACTAATAGAAAAAAATCCCTCAAAATTATTAAGCGAATAATGTCTGAGCCATCACTCATCCATCCAGCCTTACCACATTTTTAACTCTCTTGTGTGGAATTAATCCAAGATGCTAGCCAAAAAGATTGTAAAAAGAAAACGAGAATAATACCAAAAATATTTTGTAAACAAGACAAAACCAAATTATACGAGTATATATATATGTATGTTTGACAGTAAGTAACCATTGTTCTATTTTGGTTATTATCAGAAAATAGTTAATGTCAATAAAACATGGCGCTGTTTTGTTGCTTATTTGTTTTTGCCACCCAACCTTTTTAATTGTTGGCGTGTCTGTTATTTATTTATTTGTCTTCTAGTTAAGCACGTCATTTTTAGCGCTAAAATAGAGGGTTGAAAGGTGCTATAAATGGAGAATATTTTTTTGGAAAAGTTGGTATATTTATTTAAAAAAAATTTACATTCAATAGATTTAACTTACAAAGTCATTAATTGTACATTAAATTATCTCAAAAGTGATGAAAAATGTCGTAAAGTCAGTTGCCGCCTTATTTTGGAGCAGAGTTGCCATATCTTAAAAAAATTAAATTTTTTCACTTTACTCACACTTTAACTTTCTTTTAAAATTATTATTTTAAAAACAAAAATATTGATGTATCATACTTTAAAATCCGACTGCAAATGGTGAAGATATGAAGACAAATGTAGGTGATTGGGCAACCAATAGGGTAGTTTTAAAAAAATTTTTCCCTCCAAAAATGCATTAAAAAAAAATTAATTAGGCAACTACTAAGGTAGTTCTAATAAAATTATTTTTGAAAATTTCCTCCAAAAATGTATTTTTTCGATTTGAAAACAAGTGTAATTAGAAAAATACGAGGTACTGGGGTGGTCCAAAAAATTTTTTTCGAAAATGTCTGACAAATGCAGGTAATTGCATAACTACTAGGGTAGTTATAAAATAATAGTTTTTTCCTCCAAAAATGCATTATATGTTTAGGGTAGACCTAAAAAATGTATTTTTGAAAATTTCCTGCAAACATAAATTTGTTTCGATATGAAAAAAGTAAAAATGACTGACAAATGCAGGTAATCGGGCAACTGCTAGGGTAGTTCTAAAACAATAAATTTTTTTCTTCCAAAAGTGCACTACATATCGACGGCTGAGAATAAGATCGCCCTATTTCAAAAATTGTTTCAAAAACGCCCTATTTGAAAAATTGTTTCAATAACGTCCTATTTCAGATTTTGCTTCAAGAACGCCCTATTTGAAAAATTGTTTCAATAACGTCCTATTTCAGACAATTATTCAAAAACTCCCTATTTCAGAGAAATATATATGGAATTTTCTCTGAAATAGGGCGTTTTTGAAGCAAAATCTTAAATAGGACGTTATTGAAACAATTTTTCAAATAGGGCGTTCTTGAAGCAAAATCTGAAATAGGACGTTATTGAAACAATTTTTCAAATAGGGCGTTTTTAAAACAATTTTTGAAATAGGGCGATCTTATTCTCAGCCGTCGATATATGGTTAGGGCACTACTAGGGTAGTTCTAGTAAAATTATTTTTGAAAATTTCTTCCAAAAATAAATCTTTTTTTCGATATGAAAAAAGTGTAATTAGTGTAGGGTGGTCAAAAATTTTTTTTTTCGAAAATTACTGACAAATGCAGTTAGGTAATTGTGAAGCTACTAGGGTAGTTTTAAAAAATTAATTTTTTCCTCCAAAAATGTATTATTTGATTGGGGCACTACTAGGGAAGTTCTAGTAAAATTATTTCCGAAAATTTCCCCCAAAAATAAATTTTTATTCGATATGAAAAAAGTGTAATTAGTGTAGGGTGGTCCAGAAATTTTTGTTTCTCGAAAATCACTGACAAATACTGGTAATTGCGCAACTACTAGGGTAGTTCTAAAAAAAAAATAATTTTTTTCCTACAAAAATGCATTATATGAGGAGCAAGATGAACTTTTTTGTTGCTACGAAGAAAAATTTAATTAGGTCACTACTAGGGTATTGCTAAAAATTATTTTCGAAAATTTCCTTCACAAATAATTTTTTTCTATATGAAAAAGTGTTATTAAAAACTACTTCTAGGGTGGTCCAGAAAAAATTTTGTTTTTCGAAAACGGCCGAAAAATACCAAAAAAAGCGAAGTGGTAAAATATATGCTGCATCATTTCAGCTGAATTTTTTTTCATATGAAAAAAAAAAATTAATTCGGTGACTACTAGGGTAATTCAAAAATTTACTTAGGCGATTGCTAGGGTAATCCCCAAAAAACATTTTTCTTTCGAAAATCACTCAAAAATACAAAAAACGTGAACTGAAAAAAAAAAAAAAAATGCTGCCATCATTTCACACGCTGGCTGAGCTTACACACATACACGCACACACACACTCGGCAACAACAGCGCGCAAATCAAACGTTTTCTTTTTTACGATTTCACAAACTAAAGCAAATAAGTAAATAAATACATAAATAAATAAACACTTAAAAAATCCACAAATACAAACGAACACACACACACATCCCGCTATCTGCACATCAAAACGCTTCCGTTTATTGCGTTGCGCTACGCCTGAGTGACGAAATTTCAATAAATTAAGAATTGATATCATAAACAAATAGTTTTTATTCAATAATTGACATGTTTACGCCTTTTTTCGTTTATTGGTTTGTTTGTTTATTTTTGTTCACTTCTATCTATGGAGATTTGAAAACATTTTGCTTCTTTTTTATTTTTATTTTTATTTTTTCTTTTGGTTTTGGTTTATTTTTTGTTTATTTTGGCGAGTCACATGCGTAATTTTTTTATGATTTTGTTGTTGTTGTTACTTTTCTGTTTTTGTGTGAAATTTTAATTTATTATGAGTGAAATTAAAATCCATAGCAATATACATACATACATAAGACGCAGATGGCTGTGCAAGCAGCAAAAATGGTTTTAGTAGCGCTGAGTATATTAGTTTCTATTTTTTTTGCCACGCTATTTTAAAAAAATTTCTAAAATTAAAAAAAAAAAATGGCCTTGGAAAACATGTTTACAATTGATTTTAATTTTTTTTGCCATTTGGAACAGGTGGCCACCGGTGATATTGAGCTATTTGCACTTGCAAACAGGTGGTAACACCATTTTTAGAAAAAAATTTTCACGCCGTGTTTTAAGCTGTCAAACATTTGGCAAATCTTTTTATTTTGGAAAAAAATTCCTAACCTTATTTGAAGCTATCGAAAAAAAATTTGCTTAAAATTTCCTATCATTCTAATCTGGTGGCAGCTATCGGTATATTTTAAAACGGTATTTTTAATCAACTTAGAAAATAATTTTTCCTGCACAGTAGTGTAGATCTTGTATTTTTTTTCAGAAAAAATGTGGCATCAAAATTAAAATTTTTTTAAATTTATTTTTAAACACAAAACATATTGAGCTGAGCGCACATGTTTTTTATGGATATATGTATGTATGTATCAGCTCCAGTAAATTGTTGACCATTTTAAATAGCTGGCAACTCTCTTTTTAAATATATTTCTTTTATTCACTTTGATTTATTGTGAATGAGAATTTTAACCAAAGTGCCCTATTTTCGCGAGGCGGTTTAATGTGCATAAGAGGTATAAAAAATCAGAAAAATACAAAAAAATAAGAAAACAAGTAAGGAAGCCTAAGTTCGAGTGGAATCGAACATTAGATACTCAGCTGTATGCTTTCATTGTTTGTTTGCGTTTGTTCGATATAGGGTGTATTTTATATGAAACGAGTGCTGCATAAACAGGGCGCAGCCACGCCCATTTTCAAAATTTGTATCAATCATCCAAATAAGCATATAAATATTATTGTTAGTGCAAAATTGCATCCCTCTATGACTTTTAGTTACAAAGACTTCACGTTACAAATTCCAAAAGGGTGTTCCAGAAATATCTTTGTTAAAAAGTAGGCGTGGTCATAAACCGATTTCAATAAATTTTTGCGTGTCTATTAACACAAGTTATAAAAGTGTATAAACTAAGTTTCGTCATAATATCTCAGTTATTTGTCGAGTAATAGGCTCATAGATTTCTTTGTATAAAAAGAGGCGGTGCCACGCCCATTTTATAAAATTTTTTTTTTTTGTGTTTCCAGTCTATTGTAGAACTCATGTCACAAAATTTCAATGAATTATCTTTATATTTCACAGAGATATCGCTAAAAATGATTTTATTAGGTCACTTTATAATACCCATATATAAAAGTGGGCGTGGTCGTCAACCGATTTTGGTAATTTTTCGTCCACACATTTGGCTAAGTAAATATATCACGCGTACCAAATTTCATCGACATATCTTTAACGGTTTCTGAGTTATGGCTTATAAAACTTTCAATATTTGCCCCTTAATAAGTGGGCGTGGCACCGCCCATTTTCCAAAATTTTTATATGTTTTGTTTTACGTCCGTAGGTGGACTCGTGCCACAAAATTTCAGTGATAGATCTTTATATTTGACAGAGATATCGCTTAAAATGTTTTTATTAGGCCCCTTTATAGTTCCCATATATAAAAGTGGGCGTGGCCGTCAACCGATTTTTATAATTTTTCGCCAAAACATTTGTCTAAGTAAGCAAATTACGCGTACCAAATTTCATCGATATATCTTCAACGGTTTCTGAGTTATGACATATAAAACTTTCAATGTTTGACCCTTAATAAGTGGGCGTGGCACCGCCCATTTTCCAAAACTTCATCAAATTTCTTCATAAGGGCCTGAGCTCAATACGTGGGTAAAATTTTAGCACTCTAGCTATATTAGTGGCTGAGATACAAAATTTCCGATTTTTACTATATAGGGGAAGTGGGCGTGGTCATGGTCCGATTTCGCCCATTTTCAATACCAACCGTCCCAGTCTCGATACCAACTTGCATTTCAAATTTCATCAAAATATCTCAATTTTTACGCGAGTTATCGTGCGTACGGACGGACGGACGGACGGACGGACGGACGGACGGACGGACGGACGGACGGACGGACGGACGGACGGACATGGCTCAATCGATTTCTCTTTTCACCCTGATCATTTTGATATACATAAGTCCATATCTATCTCGATTATTTCATTATGTTACAATCCACCGTTATGAAATCAAAATTATAATACTCTGTGTACTAGTACAGCTGAGTATAAAAAGGCAGCAATCACAAGCAAATTGTATGTACGCAAATCTAATTGCCTTTAGTTGTTGCACAGCAAAGCTTTTGTGTGTGTGTGTGTTTGCCTTTAATCAAATCAATTATGTGGCAGCCGCACACAGAGCAACGGTGCGCAGCAGTGATTGCGAGTTCCATGGCCACAAATGACAAACAGTGCAAGGAAGAGATTTTTTTTTAAATCTACAATAAAAGACAACAAAGTGCATAAATTTGCATGCTTTGATAAATTATTGGAGCATATGTATGTATGTATACATCAGTGGCGGCCCTAGCATAAATGGGCTGGGCGGTGGCGGATTAAAGGTCCAGAGCGCCCTAGGCAGCCACTTTCTCGGCGCCCCTGTACCGACCATAAATGGCCATCATAATACTATAAATTTTAACTACCTAGTTGTTTTACACCCTAACAATCAAAATTTTTCCTCTTTATAATATTAGTGTAGATGTAGATATAGATGATGTAAAAGCTTAGATAATTTGTTAATCTCTACATATAATAAAATTGTAACAGGTCGATGTCTGTACATTGCAGATATCAAGAAAAAAATGATTGGGGGAAGCATTATTAAGCCAGTAGAATCCAAATCAACCATTTTTAGAATTTTTGTCTGTCTGTCTGTCTGTCTGTCTGTCTGTCTGTCCGTATGTTTGTGGCCATATCACTCAAAAAGTGCTGAATGGAATTGAACGAAACTTTTTTTTATTGGATTGCTAGACGCTCAACTTAAAGTTTAAGGTATCATTTGTTTCGATATCTCGACCGGTTTCAGAGTTATCGGCCAATATGTGCACCAAAATGTGTTACTACAATATGGGTATCAAACGAAAGGTGTTTATGAATGCTGCCATAAACCATTTGATTAATTTCAATACCTAAACTGGCTTCGGAGATATCTCATAAAATGTGAACCTTCTTAATCTCAAAATGCTTTTGTTTTTCATAATTTTTTTCATTTTGTTGAAAGTTTTCCGTCGCAAAAAGATTAGGAAAGTCAAGTAATTGTTAACAAAGATATTTAATAATAAAAATTTCTGAATAAATGATGGCTCACTTTCACTGTGACTCACTGTATTCCCATCAAAACAAATTTCAACCATGGGAATTGTCGTTGCAAAAAGTGACAGGCACATTATGTGTCAATGGGAGAATGGGAAACTAAATAAACCAAATATGAAGAAGAATCGACCACAGTGTTGTATTCAAACGTAGCAAAATCTTCACAAGAAAATTGCCAAAATTCCTAATAAAATCAATTAAAACTCAAAAATATGTTAATTTTTTGTTATTATTGCTACAAATATAGCATTACAAATTCAATTCACCCAATAATTTTAAAGATTTAACGATTTCAAAATTCATTTCAATTTTTTTTTTGTAACTTTTGCACAGCACTAAGTACATAGTGACAGGCACAACATGCCAAACGATCAGCTGAGTGTGTCGCAACTTATAGATATAAACTATGCTGCTAACTAGAGTGCTATTGTTTTTGATCACTTGTGATTGGAGTAAAAGAGATAAACCTATTTTGAATAGATAGCCAAAGTACATAAGAGAGAAGGTGATGCAAGATCACACGTACGCAAAGCCAGGCAGCACTTTTCTCACAAGGCCCTTAAGAAAGTGCTGTCGACGATGCACAAAACATATGTCAGCGATGAACAGCACGTGCGGTGTCAGCTGAAGCTCACTGTCCCGTAGGGTGTCAAAGTTGTACAGACCGTCGTATCGTGGATAGCCGAGTGTGCAGACCAAAATTTTGGTTTGCACTCAAGTGTGCAGAAAATGGTTGCCAGAGTATGTAGTATATATTTATTTTCTCAATAGATCTCTACATATCGTAAGATTTATTGGCAAAGTGGAGATAATGGGTCGTATTAATAAACAAAAAGCAATTGCTATTTCTCAATTTTTTTGTAATTTGACAAAAATTTGTATGAAGAAACTTTCAAAATTTGAGAAAAAGGCTTGAAAAAGTAATAGTAGACGATTCTGGCCGAGTCCAACAGAGCGCGCCAATTGCTTCTGTTTCGTGCAGCATGGCGCCACTTGGGAACACCTAGGGAGGCAGCATCGCTGTCCACCTGATTTTCCCAACGCAGTGGAGGTCTCCCTTTTCTTTTGCGTTCTTTTTATTTTCTTTATTTCTTTAATAATTCTGAGCTCGCGCGCCCCTTGTAACTACGCGCCCCTAGGCAAGTGCCTAGTTTGCCTTAGGGATAATCCGCCTCTCGGGCTGGGTAAGCCTATGTATTAGGTATTATCTGAAAGTTTGATTGCGTCATTGACTTTGATAAAAATCGGTTTGCATATTTGGTTTGTTGTTTACTTATACTCGTACTCATACCGTATGAAACTGAATGTATAGAAATAAATTGAGAAAAGATGATGAGGAATAATTAAGTTTTGATTTACAATACATATATGACATGTCTTTTGGTCAACAAATTAACAAGCCTGGCTCAGTCGAAAATCAAACCAAATTCATCACCATCAGTATGTGAATTATCTACAAAAGTAGAGAAAATATTTAGGCGAGCCGGGCTTTTCGGCTTGTATGAAGCGCCGCCACTGCTATACATATGTGTATGTATGTATGCATGTATGTAACACAGGAAGTTCGCCACAGACAATGGCTTCAATTTAATGTTTGCTGACAAATTGACTGACAGTGACATACTACAATACATACATACATACGTACATGCAGTTGTAACAAAAGACAAATTTTAATTGAATTACATACTTATATGTAAATATGTATGCATGTATGTATGTATTTTTATGCACATATGCACATAATTGAATCTGTCATGAATTGAGCAAGAGCGCTACTAGGCGCAATTGTTGCTTATGCCTTTTTTTTGCATAGAAAAAAAAGGAAGCTGGCTAAAGTTAAAACCAATACATATACATACATAGGTACTATCCCAGCTAACCAAGTACGCTCCAAATTAGGAGCGTAATGGTACTCCGAAAACAATCCCTCGACGGAGAGCTGAAAACGCGGAGTGAAAAAGGAGTCCGAAAAAGCTCCTCAAAGGAGTGTTTGAGTCCGCACGGAGTCTTTGAGGATTATCTGAAGGAGCATTTTAGGACTCCGAAAACATTCATTTAAGGAGTCCTAAAGGTGTACTTTTTGCATATATTACAAAAGGCACTTTTCTCAGTCGGATACACTTCATTGGAAAGGGCTTAGGGAGTTCTAACGGAGCACCGTACGGACTCCTCTGGTTGGCTGGGATGGAATATTTTTTCATTGCTTATATTTTATTTTTGTATACCTTTCTACTTATAATACGAAATGTTATCATAACCTATAATATTTTTACTTTTTCCTTATTTTTATTTTGCAGAACTCACACTTGCCAGAATTCGGTGCATTTATTTTTGTAAGTATTACAACCCAATATATATGTATGTAAGTCGTTTTGTATGTATATTAAGATGGTCCTTAAAATCAAATTGGCGATTTTCTGCGGTCACAACCCTTAGATCGGTAACTGCACAGTCAAAGATGTCACATAAAAATTGTAGTCCCGATCGGTGATGGTTAAGGTGTGTCGCACGGATGTCAAAGTTCAGAAAATTCTATCGGGATTAAAAAAATTGAATTAATTTTTTTGTATATCTAATTTCCGAAAAGATAGTTCTGCACTCCAAGATATTAAACATAAAATTTGGTTACGATCGGAGATGAGTATGGGGTGTCGCATGGGGGCCAAAGTTCATATTACCATATGTAACCCCTGTGCAATACCCCTTAAACCTCTCCGATCGGGTCCAAAATTTTTATTTGGTATCCTTGAGTGCAGCACTATCGATATTTTCGATATGAGATACATATGAAAAAAACTAAATTTAATTTTTTCAGTCTCCATAGAGTTTTCTGAGCTTTGAGCCCTCTGCGGCACCACTTAACCGTTTTCGATTGGGACAAAAGTTTATATGTGGTATCTTCGACTATATTAGCAACAGCCTAGGGGTGAGGTTGAGGAAATATGATATAAAATTTTATTCCATATATTTGGGGACCACCCTAATGTATATATGTTTTTTATAAATATCTAAATTTACGCAATTAAAAATGTTTACACCAAAAATTTAATCCAATTTCCTTTAACACTTTACAATGTCATAATAAAATTAACTACATATTAAAAAAAACATTTAAAATTTCCTTGAATTGAAAATACTTATTTGTGTTTTTGTAAAATTTATGAAAAGAAAAAAGTGAGGCATTAAACACGCCTTCGGTTGTCGCACGGCGATTGGAGCGCTCGAGACACGGGGAGTGAGAGCAATACGCTTTTTTCTGGCCCCAAATGACAAGCTGGGCAGTGGACACCCGTCTCTCCTCTCCGATACCTGTTCCTGGTGCTTCGTCATCATTAGCTCTTTAGTTCGTTAGCCATTTCTTCACTGGATTATCGCTTCCTGAGATCTCCTCTCCAACTTCTCCTTATAATCTCCTAATTCTAAGATCATCATCGCGTCATTGTTATTTCACTGGCTCATATTCGGCTGGTCATCGTGGCAATATCGTCCAATCATAGTTTCGTCATCGTAAAATTTAGTCAAATAATAATTTAAAAACGGATAAATAAATCACACGAAGGGAAATTCGGAGCAATGAAGTAATAGAAGAGTGAAATTGACTATGTATGTATATCCTTGAGGCAGCATATTCAACAATAAAGCAGTCATACATACAATATTTATGTGCATTAGGGTGGTCTTCAAATGTATATCATATTTCTTCAATCTCACCCCCCAGGGTCGATGCTTATATAGTCGAAAATACCCTATATATGTATATAAATTTTTGTTCCGTTAGGAGACGGTTAAGGGGTGTCGTAGACGGGTCAAAGCTCTTATTATTATGCGGGGGTCAGATCGAAGCAAATCGATAATTTGATTTTATTTAAAGTATCAGCCTAATGTACATAAGAATGTCCTTCAGCACGTCGATCGTATTTGTGTGAGGTCTTGCTCTAATTGGCAAATTGTCTACAAGAAATCAAGAATTGTATTGAATGCCAAGGTACACGCGCGATAGAAGAATTCGCTGAAATTCCGCTTCTAATGTATGTATGAGTGTCTATGTATGCTTGTCATGTAAGCTATTCACTCGAATTTGGCCAAAAGTGTTTTGATTACATTTAGAATTTTGGAATTTGTTTTAGAAAATGCCTTTTACGCACACACACACACAAACCAAATGCATACAAACAAAAGTGCTTCGCAAAGATTTGTGTGTTGAGATAGCAAATAACGAGGTGTAGAAAAGTGAATGAACGAGTGAATGAACGAATGAATGTATAAATGAATGGCAATGATAAGGGAAAGGAATATAAATATAAAAATAAAAATAAAAAAATAAAAATATGAACGTCTGAGCATAAAAGAAGCTTGAGTATGGTGAAAATATATGTGTGTATGTGTGTTGAGTACATATAAATGTACATATATACTATGTATGTACATATGTATAATGGCTGTGAGGACACCTGTAGAATGCCTTTGCATACTAATGTGGCAAATGTAAATAAGAATTGGATCGTTATAAGGATGGAGGATACACACATACATATGTACATAAATTATGTATTCATGAGCAGCAAATAGCAAGAGAAAAACATTTATGCAAATTAGTTTTTCATATTCATACGCGTTTATATCTACATGAATAATTTTAGTCTGGGACTAAGTTTGTGTTTCCGTTATTTTTGTGGAGTTTAACAGTATAATAGTCCAATAGTGTAATAATATAATAGTATAATAAAATAATAGTATAATAATATAACAATATAACAGTATGAGTGCATTATAGCACAATACTTAGTATAATGGTATACCAATATAATAGTATAATAGTATATTAGTATAATAATACATTAGTATAATAATATAATAGTATACCAATACAACAGTATAATAATATTAGGGTAACATAGTACAATAGTGTAATAGCATAATACTTTAATAGTATAATAGTATAATAGTATAATAGTATAATAGTATCATAGTATAATAGTATAATAGTATAATAGCATAATAGTATAATTGTATAATAGTATAATTGTATAATAATATAATAGTATAATAGCATAATAGTATAATAGTATAATAGTATAATAGTATAATAGTATAATAGTATAATAGTATTATAGTATAATAGTATAATAGCATAATAGTATAATAGTAGAATAGCATAATAGTATAATAGAATAATAATATAATAGTATATTAGTATAATAGTATAATAGTATAATAGTATAATAGTATAATAGTATAATAGTATAATAGTATAATAGTATAATAGTATAATAGTATAATAGTATAATAGTATAATAGCATAATAGTATAATAGTATAATAGTATAATAGTGTAATAGTATAATAGTATAATAGTATAACAATATAACAGTATAGCCGTATAAAAGCATAAAATTGTAACATTATAACAATATAAGAGTATAACAGTATGGCAGTATAACAATATAGAAGTACATATAACGGTATAACAGCATAAAAACTCTTCAAAAATGATATAAGGATAAGGCGTTAATAAGGTGACTCTCAAATGGAGAAATGAAAATTGGGTTTTATAAAAAACCGCCTTTTTATAATCCCTTTTATAAGCCATGCTATAAGTTATTTGAACACCACACATACAAAAGTCCTTATTGCAAGGAATTATCTAAGCCGTATTTCTCGCATATAAGTCCAATTGTAAGGAATTGTCTAAGCCGTATTTGCAATGATGAATAAACCTTATTATAAGCTATTTAAAAAACCACACCTCCCTTATTATAAGGTATTTGTATACCACACATAAGCTCTTACAATAAGGAATTATTTCAATCTGGTATCCCATTGCGAATGAGCCTTATTATAAGGCATTTAAACCACCACGGCCGCTGTGGTGCAGTGGGTAGAGTGCTCGCCTGCTATGCCAGAGGTCTCGGTTAAACCACGGTCCGAGCCAAACACCAAAACAATTTTTCTAATTGGTAAAAATCCAATTATCGGGTTTTTTAAGAGCAGCGGTCACCTCTCGGCAGTGGGCGGCATACCCTCCGAGAGTATTTCTGCCATGAAAAAGCTTCTCACAAAAAATTCATTCGCCGTTCGGAGCCGGCATAAAACTGTAGGTCCACCCAATTAGTAGGAAAAACAAAAAGGAGCACACCTCGAATTGGGAGAGAAGCTCGGCCATAAAACTCGTCAGAGTTATAATAGCGCCATTGTATTATTATTATTATTATTTAAATACCAAATACATAAGCCCTTATTATAAGGTCTTATCTAAGCCTTATTTCTCATGATGGCTAACAAGTCTTGCGAATAAGGTTTACTATCAGGGAGAGAGCGAGCGAGCGAGAGATAGAGAGGTAGAGAGAGGAGGAAAGAGAGGGGGATAGAGAGAGGGAAAGAGAGAGAGAAAGAGAGAGAGTGAGAGTATTCCTTATGTTGTAATGGCATCAACACTGTAAAATAAGCCTTAATATAAGCCTTTGCTAACAGAACTTTGCACGTACCTTAGAAATTTTAGGCATTATTTTATAAACCTTACCATCAACTGAAATGAGCCTTAAAACTAAGGCTTAGATTTTTTGATTTTCTCTCATTCCCTCAACAGCTCCATCTGCGACTCACAAAGCTCCCTGTGGAGTCTTCCAAGCAAAAACGGTAATCAATCGATTGACATGTGTTGGTTCGCATAATGTGCATAAACCACACACACACGCGCACACACAGATACGAATGCAAGTGCAAATAAAAATTTATTATCTCGGCTATAAGTACATAGAAATCATGAATGTACGTAGCCTGTAGGGAAAATCTCTAGTTCAGAACTAGGTCGCTTCCAGTGCCTTTTTCGTAACTACTAGTGAGGCCTAAATCTCTTTTGTATGTTAGCAACTGGCGAATTTAACATGGCGATGTGCTAGGAGGTGTCAATTGTCACCCTCTGCACTAAGTTTTCGATAGTTCCGAACTGGTACTAAATTATACAGTTGGTACTAAATAGTTCGTTTATTGTTACAATTTCGATAGTTCTGAACTAGGTGCAAGTTCCTATAAATTATACAGCTTCACATCTGCCACTTAAGTTCAGCATTTGACGCGCTTCATGCAAGTGGCTCGTTAGCATAGTGATCAACGCATTTGGCTTAGAGTCGGCCGACCGCGGTTCGGTTCCTGTCGCTGTTAATATTTTTTTTTTGATTAAAAACATAAAAAATATTTGAAAGTTAAATAAGAAAAATATTTCTGGTAATCAGAAAAACTAGTCAACTAGTATTTTCTTTGGACTTACTCAAGCAAAGGGCAACATTACCTTTCATAAAAGTGAAGATTTAAATAGAAACTTCTTTATGAAAAATGTTTCACTAACTATCTGAGAATTGCGGAAATGCACAATGCCGGCGGTAATTGAACGAAAGAAAAATTTTCACACAATTTTTGTCACTTCGAAATTGAACGAAAGAAAAAATTTTCATAGAATTTTTGTCATTTCGAAATTGAACGAAAGAAAAAATTTTCATATAATTTTTGCCATTTCGAAATTGAACGAAGGAAAAAATTTCATAGAATTTTTGTCACTTCGAAATTGAACGAAAGACAAATTTTCATAGAAGTTTTGTCACTTCGAAATTGAACGAAAGACAAATTTTCATAGAATTTTTGTCACTTTGAAAATGAATGAAAGAAAAAATTTTCATAGAATTTTTATTATTTCGAAATTGAACGAAAGAAAAATTTTCATAGAATTTTTGTCACTTCGAAATTGAACGAAAAAAAAAATTTCATAGAATTTTTGTCACTTCGAAATTGAACGAAAGACAAATTTTCATAGAATTTTTCTCACTTCGAAATTGAACGAAAGAAAAATTTTCATAGAATTTTTGTCACTTCGAAATTGAACGAAAGAAAAACTTTCATAGAATTTTTGTCACTTCGAAATGCTCCATGCCGTCACCACTCCGCCTGAACTCGTCAGCGTCTGGCTACAATTGAACTAGTTCCTTTTTGACAACTTTTCGCTGTTGCGGAACTAGAAATGTTTGCTCACTAGTTATTGAGTTCCCTGCCGGGAATGTATGTATGTGTATACATTTCTAAATTTATAGATTCTTTCCAAAGAGACCGCAAGAATCGAAACTACGAAAAATTGCTAAGCCACTCAGTATGTACGTGCAAACACAAAAACACAAAGCCGTCGTTAGTATGACGGTAGTACCTACCGGGGGGCTCGGTACGATGATAGTAGGAGGTTTCGTTCGGGTTAGAGTCCCACACTGACTGGGTAAAGGCTCTCGATGCTTCCTCCCCGTAAAAAAAAACACAGAGAGAAATACCTACATACATATGTATATGAGCATAATAAAAGTACTCCTTCTACTTCCTCCTCACTTTCCAGTCGACGCAAATGCTACACGCGGTCATGCTTCCTGTTACAATTCAACCATTTGCTAATGCTGGTGTTGTTGTTTTTGCATTTTGTTGTTGTTGGGGCTATATGCTCATTGCCGTCGTCATTGTTGGCCGCAAGTGTATAAGTACCTACAAATGTATGTTTGTAAGTAAGCAGTAGCTGCGAAGAAATAGCCACAGGATTTGTTGGAAAAGTACAATGTTTCCGTTTTGTGGGTTTTTTGAAGGAAATTGCTTTTTGAGTTTTCGCAAAAGCACTGCATTTGTGTGTATGTAATTGTATGTGTGAGCTTTTTAAAATGAAAAGCTGTCCATGTAAAGTGAGTGGCGCTCATTGTTGTTTGCCGGCGTTTTTTGTGGCGTTTGCTTTAGCTCGCAATCCAACAACACACACGTGGGTAAGGCGGACGTTTCCGAAGAATGTGTACGTGTGTGTACCTTTTATAATTTCATATGAAATGAGTGAAAATCGAGAAAATGCAAAAGCCACACACAATCACACAGGCACAAACACATACATGTCTACATACATGCATACATGTACATATGCACATACAAGAATGAATATGCATTGCAAAAAGTAGACCCTTGTTGAATGTTTATAGAAGCATTTTGCTTTAAGTGTGCTTTAAATATTTAAATTGTGCTTATTTAGCACGAAAAATAATTATAATTAAAAGAAAATATGAGTAGAATTTGAAGAGCGCAAAATAAATCAAAAGAAAGGTGTGGCAAATAAAATAGAGAAAGCAAGCGCAGCTTTAATAATCACTTTCAAAAAATTGTTTAAAAACTATTTTTGCATAATTTTTTTTGTGTTTTTGAAGAAAAAAAAAACGCAAAAGGGAAATTTGTATTTTTGCTTATTTGCACTAAATTTCGTTATCGCAATTGATGTTAAACTTTTTTCCAAGTTTTTCTACACGAAAATCTAAATTTCCCTTTTGGGATATTTTTGGGGAAATTTTTATTTTTTGCTCATTTGCACTATATTTCATCAGCGCAATTGATTTCAAACTTGTTTCCAAGTTTTTTTCTATAGGAAAACGTAAATTTTCTTTTTGGGATATTTTTGGGACATTTCCACTAAATTTCATCAGCACAATTGATTTTAAACTTGTTTCTAAGTTTTTCTATACGAAAGCGTAAATTTTCTTTTTGGGATATTTTTTGGGAAATTTTTATTTTTTGCTCATTTGCACTAAATTTCATCAGCACAATTGATTTCAAACTTGTTTCTAAGTTTCTCTATACGAAAACGTAAATTTTCTTTATGGGATATTTTTTTGGAAATTTTGATTTTTACTCTGTTTTACTAAATTTCATCAACGCAATTGAAACCAAGCTCTTTTAAAAGCTTTCTAGATGAAAACATAAATTTCGCTTTTGGCCTATTTTTTGGAATTTTTTTATTTTGTCAACTTTCACTAAATTTCACAAGCGCGATGCATTTAAACTCTTTTCTCAGTTTTCTACTCGAAAATGTAAATTTCCCTTTTTGGGAAATTTTTTTGGAAAATTTGTATTTTTGCACGTTTTCAATAAATTTCATAAGTGCAATTGAAATTCAGTTCTTTTTAAAGTTTCTACATGGAAATGTAAATTTCCCTTACAGGATATTTTTTGGGAAATTTTTTATTTTGTAAATTTTTACTAAATTTCATAATCACAATTTAAATCACGTTCTATTTAAAGTTTTCAACACGAAAACGTAAATTTCCCTCTTCGGATATTTTTTGGGACTTTTTTTTTGAAATTTCGCTTTTGAGAAAGTTCTTTGGAAAATTTTTTATTTTATGAATTTTCACTAAACTCCATCAAAGCGATTTAAATCTAGTTTTTTTCAAAGCTCTATGTACAAAAATATAAGTTTTCGTTTTGGGGTATTTTTTGGGAAATTTTTATTTCTGCTCTATTTTACTAAATTTCATAAGCCCAATTGATGTTAAGCTATTTTTAGGCTTATATTTACCTAAACAAAAAATTTAACTTTTTGGGATATTTTTGGGAAATTCTTTATTTTGTCAATTCTACTAAATTTCAATTGAAGTTTATAAGTTTTTTCTGCTCGAAAACGTAAATTTCCCTTTTAGAATATTTTTGGTACATTTCTTACGAAGCTTTATTGAAGTTTTCCAATACAACGCAGCAATCAGCCATTGCATTTTTTTGTTTGCACAACTGCATACATATTTGTTTTCCCATTTAAGGCTCAACATTGTTTACCGAAGCTTTCTCTCTCTTGCTCTGTTTTTCTTAGCATTTGCGCCATGTATCTTTCTTGCCGTTCTAGTCTTCTTAACTGCATCTAACATTCCTGTTTGCCACAGCATAAGCCATTTAGTAGTGTAGTATGCATCTGTGTACATTGCCTTTCTTATGCAAATTGCATACCTAAAATGCCTGACTAGTTGATTGTCTTCCGCTCGAATACCGACTATGTTGTGTGTGTGTGTGTATGCGTATATTTGCTTACCCATCTAAAATTATCAAACCCACGGCAGGCATGCAATTTAGTTTGACTGCTTTTGCTGACTTGCGCTTGCAAATCCTGCCAACACATACACATATACGCGTATTGCAAACCTTGTTTCATTTCAATTTCTTGTTTTCGTTTTAAAGTTTTTTTTTTTGATTCATTTTTATGTTGTTGCTGTTTTTTTATTTATGCCGTTTTTTCTGCGACTTTACTCCTTTACTCCTTTACTTTTGCTGCTTGCCCACTTTTGTCAGCTAAATAAAGTTGCCAACATTTTTGTGCATGATGGCTTTCGGATTAGATTTTTAGATTTTTCATTTGGCAGCGGTATGTGAAATATTACGGACACACATGCATACATCTAAAGAATGCACCTCTATAGATATGTACACATACATATGTACACATACATATGTACACATTTTCCTTTTTGTTGCTCTGGAAAATATTTTCTTTTGAAAAGCGCAAGCAGCTACAGTGAATTCAATCAAATTTAGTAAGTAAGAGTGTCTAAATTAAGTTTTCAAGTTACGAAAATTTAGAAACCAAATTTTTAAAAAAATGTTTACTTAAAAAAAATGTCCCTCAAAGGGAAATTTTTATTTATGCTCATTTTGAATGAATTTCCTAAGCTCTATTGATATAAAAGTGTTTTCCTGCACTTCTTTGCAATAAACAAAAATTTCCCTTTTGGGATATTTTATGGTAAATTTTTATTTATGCGCATTTTTCAATGAATTTCTTAAGATCTATTGAAATAAAAGTGTTTTGCTGTATTTTTCATTATAATAATACAAAATATTTCGTTTTTCGAACAAGTTTTTAAGGTATACTAAAATTTCCCTTTTGATAGTTTTTAGAGAAATTTTTATTAATGCTGATTTTCTCCAGTTCTATTGAAATAAAGTGTTTCCTGCATTTTTTTCTCAATAAACAAAAATTTCCCTGTTGGTACTTTTTAGGAAATTTTTATTTATGCTAATTTCCAATGAATTTCCTAAGCTGTAATGAGTGTTTTTCTGCATTTTTTTGCAACAAAAAAAAATTTCCCTTTTGGTATATGTTCTGGTAAATTTGTTAAACTGTAAATTTTTGAATATAAGTAGCCTTTAAAATATTTTACAACAAAATTCACAAAATTTCAGCACATTTCATCAACTTTCCTATGACATTTTTCAAAAAGAAAAAAATATTTATAAAATTTTTACGCATTTCATAGTTGACTCACAAATCTCATTTGTATGTATCATGAACATTTTGTTTAAAGCTAGAATATCCTTATAAATTGCTTTCACAACACATTAATGATGTCACATGTATAGTTATTTAACAAATGTATCATACATATATACACATATAAGATTTTCGTTTGCCAAACATACTGTTGTGTCTGTATGAATATAAATTTGTTTTTACAATTGCTTATATTTGCCAGAAAAGCCATCGAGAGAACTTTTACGTGCCATAAAAGCGAATGACGTCAGTCGACGCTGCAATTTCCAGCATAAATTCTTTTCACACTAGCGTCAGATACATACATACGTGCATATCTACACACATATACATATATGCTATATATACACACATGAAAGAAAGACATATGTTTTCTGTGGTAAAATAAAATAAATTATTAAATTAAAATGGAAGAATAAGCAAAATAAAATAGCACACAATATTTGTTTAGAATAAAGTTTGAGAGATTTGGCTAAATTAAAAAATGGGGTCAAAAGCGAAATCTATAATTTTAATGCACAGCATAAGAGGGGAGAGGAGGTGTTTGTAAGCAAACTAAAAAGTACATTTAAATAAAAAAATACCATAAAAGGGAATTTTTGCTAATGGGCTAAATTGGCACATTTTATGCGCTAGAAACTCGTTTCAAAAATTTCCTTTTATGGAAATTTCTTTTTTTATAGCATATGTAGCATAAATTCAAATTCAGACATTTACTAAAAATCTCCAAAAATTAGTATAATTTAAAATTTCCCAAAACCGAGTAAATTGGCGTATTTTACGTAGTTATTAGCGCATTCAGAAATTTCCCCTCTTTTGGAAAATTTTAATTGTTTTGTTTTTGCTGAAAATTTTATTTTTTTTGCAAAATTAAATAATTTTTATATTTTATGCTTTAATAAACTTATTTCTAAAATTTCCCTTTTTTCGGGTAATTTTTATTTTTAAATTTTTTTTCAGCAAATTTAATTTTTTTTTTGGAAAATAAAATAATTTTATGCTTTAATAAATTTATTTCTAAAATTTTCAGTTTTAGGAAAAATAATATTTTTCATATTTTTGCTGAAAATTTAAATTTTTTCAAAATAAAATGATTTTATGCTTTAATAAACTCATTTATAAAATTTCCCCTTTTGGGAAAATTTTTATTTTTCTCTTTGAAGATTTAAATTTTTTTGTTTAATAATAAAAATAATATTTTATGCATTAAACTCATTTCGGAAATTTCCACTTTTTTGGGAAATTTTTACTTTTTATATTTTTAGTTAAAAATTAAAAATTTTTTTTTTGCAAAATTAAACGGGTTGAAAATTTCCCTTTTTAGGAAAAACTTTGTTTTTCATATTTTTTGCTGCAAATTTAAATTGCTATGCAAGATAAAATTTTATGCTTTAATAAAAATTTGTATTTTTCAAATTTTTTGCTGAAAATTTTAAAACTTTGGCAAAATACCAAATACGAATAAAACCATTTTATGCTTTACTAAACTCATTATAAAATTTTTCTTTTTAGGGAAATTTTTAATTTTCAAATTTTTTGCTGAAAATTTTAAAATGTTTGCAAAATAAAATGATTTAAACCTTTTAGGCCTTAACAAGGACATTTTAAAAAATGTTCTTCCTTGGGAAATTTTTCTTTAAAATTTTTTGCTGAAAATTGAAATTTGTTTCTAAAATTTCCCTTTTTTGCAAAATTTTCATTTTTCACATTTTTTGCTCAAAATTTTAAAATTTTTTGGCACATTGCGTAGATAACACATTTTATACAGTTTTAGCCCATTTGAAAAAATTTCCCTTTTTTGGGAAATTTTTATTTTTCATATTTCTTGCTGAAAATTTTAAATCTTTTGCAAAATTAAATTATTTACACTATTTTATGTTTAAACTCATGTGAAAAATTTCCCTCTTTTGGGAAATTTTTATTTTTCACATTTTTTGCTGAAAATTTTAAATTTTTTTGCCATATCGCGTAGATAACACATTTTATACAGATTTAGCCATATTTGAAAAAAATTTCCTTTTTTGGGAAATTTTTAATTTTCATATTTCTTGCTGAAAATTTTAAATCTTTTGCAAAATTAAATTATTAACTATTTTATGTTTTAACAAACTCATGTGAAAACTTTCCCTATTTTTGGGAAATCTATTTTTTCTACACCATTCTAGGAAAAGTGCTTTGGGGCACTTATTTTTTCATTGTAAGCAGCTTAGCCTAAAGCAGAAGTTATACTGACATGTTTCAATTGTGCTTTATAACAATCATCACATTAGTATTTATACACAATAAACTTGTAGTCATGTGCATATATATGCATGTATGTACATACAAACATACATATTTTTGTGGAAAAATATTGTGCTTACTTAGGCTTCTTTATAACTTTCAACTCATTTTCGCACACATAAAGCATATTATCCAAAATCCCTGCAATTCACTGGATATAAACGTGTGCAGAGCTTTTCAAACTACTTTTAGTGGTTTTATATAGATGTTTTTGTTTGTATGTAAGTATGTTGGTTTGTTTTAAGTTAAGCTGCTTTAGGATCTGTGTAGGCTATTCTTTCGGGACTTTTGAAAATGTTTTTCTACTTATGTACATACATATGTACATGTATACATATGTTCGTATTAAACTGCTTGTATACATACATAAATCCATACATAATTGTGTGCTCGTGTTTTCAGGATACATTATAAATTAACTAGCTTACATCTGCGATAAACCTAATGTACATTGTTTATTCGTGTGTGTGTGTGTTAGTGTCGCTGGATGTTGCTTTTATTTGTTCATCTTAACAGCCATGGCATCATCTCTCTCTCCTCCTGGCTCTATGTCCTTAACCATTGCCATCTTACCTCAAAGGCCGCCAGCGGTCAGTGTTGGTCAGCATCCTCTGTGCATGTACCTAATCGAGTAATAAGGTATGTATATGCAACACTAACTAATGTCATGTTCACGCATTTAACGAATAGCAGAGTAGTTGTATACAGTCTTTTGATGCACACTGTATGTATGCAACATATTTGCTGCCTTGTTATTTTACTTGCATTGTTGTTGTTGTTGATTTTTCAACTTATCTATTGCCACAGCCTTTGCTTTGGTTGTTATGTTTTTTTTATTGTTGTAGCTGTTTGTTGTTCTTATAGTTGTTTGTTGTTGTTATAGTTGGTTGTTGTTGTTGTTACTGTTTGTTGTTGTTGTTGCAATTTGTTGTTAACCAGTAGCACGTGTACAATGGTTGACAACTCTCGGCTGGCTAACATGTCACTGAAGTGTCATTACAACATTACGCTAATTTATCTTGTTAAGCAGCCGAAGGATGTGCATATATACATATATAAATACTTACATACATATGTACACACATACATATGTACATATTTATCCTATTGCGTATCCTTGTTTCCGTGCCCTTGCTTTCTTTGCCTCTTTTTCTGGGTGCCATAAATGCAACAAGTTTTCTTTTTCGCATTAAAAGCTTCGGGTTGCCTTTGAAAATTTGGAATTTTTTTTTTATTTCTTCCCCTCTTTTCTACGCTCTTACTCTTTGCTCTAACCTTTTTCTCTTCCTCTTCTTTGCGTGCGCTTCCTTTTTCTACTTCTAATCAAGTTCTAGTGATCATGGAATTTTAATTAATTGGAAATTGTTGTCTATTTATGAAAGTCGAGTGTCGAAATGTATCCTTCTGCATCATCTTCCATCGCTCAATTATGTGCTTACCTACATGTAGTTATGCATTCATTTGTGCCGTGTTTACAATTAATTTCAAGTGAAAGCGTTAAAACTTATGTTTGGAATTTCAATTATAATATGTTAAAATTTGTATGCTTTTCTCTGCTGTGTATTGATAAATTTATCCAGCATTCCAATAATGGCGAAAAATTTAAAATATCCCTTTTTAAAATTGAAAATTTGGCATTAATAATGAAAAAATTTGTGCCTAGAGTTCGAATACTTGCGAATATATGCAAATTTAAAAAAATAATAATTTCCCTAAAAAATCCCTTTTAGGAAATTATGTCTTTATGCAAAGGAACTAAAAATAACTCGGCAGAACGCATGATTTGTTTAAAATATTGCAAAAATTAGTTTATTTTTGAAAAATTTCCAAAAAAAAAAATTATTTTTTTACACAAAATAACTAATAAAGACCAATGCGTTTTAAATTCGTTAGAATTTTACAAAAATTAGTTATTAAAAAATAAAAAAAATTGTCCAAAAATAAAAAAAAGTTAATTTTTAAAAAATAAAAATTTCTAAAAAAAATTCCCTTTTAGGAACTTTTTTTTAAAGAAAATACCTAAAAATTCCACTCAAGTTAGTTTGGTTAAAATTTTGCATAAATCAGCTTATATTTGAAAAATAAAAATTTCCCTCAAAAATCCCTTTTAGGAAATTTTATTTCCCTACTAAAAATAACTAAATAAAGCTTCATGCGTTCAGATTTGCTTAAAAGTTCACAAAAAAATAGTTAATTTGTGAAAAATAAAAATTTCCCTAATTTTTAAAAAATAAAAATTTCTCAAAAAGTTCCCTTTTAGGAACTTTTTTTAAAAGAAAATACCTAAAAAACTCCACTTAAGTTAATTTGGTTAAAATTTTGCAAAAATCAGCTTATATTTGAAAAATAAAAATTTCCCTCAAAAAATAAAAATATAAATAAGAAAAGAGCTCCATACGTTGTTGTTTGCTTAAAATTTCATAAAAAATAGTTAATTTTTGAAAAATGGAAATTTCTCCAAGAATTCCCTTTTGGGAAATTTTATTTTTCTACGCAAAATACTAAAAAAAATTATTTTCATAGAAATAGCAAAATCATAGAAAAACGGAGAGAATTTGTAATGCGAAATGCTGCCAGAGCAACGAAACTTTGATAAGTGTATGTACATACATATGTATGTAGTTATGTAATCATTTGTGTTGGTTGTGTGTTTGACAAACAATGCAACGAAATAATAATTATCTGCAATCTAAGCTGTTTTCATCTGCTTCCTCTTCTTCTACTGATGTCAAAATAATCCGCTTTCCATGCATTTGCCTCAATTGCCTTATACTTAAGTGGTAAGTGCACCACGCAGCGCATGAGTTAATTTTCAATTAATATTCAACCATTTAATTGCACTTTATTATTTAAGAGCCAAACCGAGTAGTTAGCGTTTTATTGCTTTCACACAACGACAAATTGGATTATGGACAAGTGATGTCAGGCGTATTTAGCATCAAGCTTTAAGCTTTGTGTGACAAAAAAACAATGGCGCAGAAATGCGCACATAAACCAATTGGTGCATGTTTATTACTTAGCCGCATTGTGTGTTTTTTTTCATTCAAAAAAGATGAAAATGCTGCATTAAAATTTTTGTTTTTCATTGGGGATATTTTATTTCAGCGCTTACAAAGTGTTTTAAAGCGGAAAATAGCGCTAGGTGATGTGCGAAATGCATTTTCGAACCAAATGAAAATTCCCTTTTCTTGGGAAATTTTTTTTCTTTGGGTAATTTTTTTCGAATGCGCTGAAATGTTGAAAATAATGCTAGGCAATGTGAAAAATGCAATTTTTTTTGCAAAAATAAAAATTTCCCCTTTTTGTGAAATTTTTTTCCTCAGTGAAATTTTTTTCATTATGCTGCAAAGTTTAAAATAATGCTTTGTAATGTGAAAAACTCCTTTTTTTGCAAAAAGGAAAAATTTCCTTGTTTGGGAAATTTTTTTCTAAGGGAATTTTTTTTCAATTGCGCTGAAAAAACTAATCTTTGGCAATGTGAAAAATGCATTTTAGAACAAGAAGAAAATTTTCTTTTTTTTCTTAGAGAAATATTTTCTGTTGCGCTGAAAAGTTTAAAATAATGTTAGGCAATGTGAAAACAGCACTATCTTTGCAAAAAGAATTTTCTGTTTTTTTGAAATTTTTTTCCTTCGGGAAATCTTTTCTATTGAGCTGAAAAGTTGGAAAAAAATGCTAGGCAAAAGTGGAAAATAATGTGAAAGCAAGTGTGAAATATACCATTTCTTTGCAAAAATAAAAATTTTCCCTTTTGGGATTTTTTCTTTAGAGAAATTTTTCCAATGTGCTGAAATTTAAAAATAATGCTAAACAATGTGAAAAATGCATTTTCGTATAAAAGGAAATATGTCCCTTTTTTGGGATTTTTTTTTTTTGATGGAAATTTATTTTATTGCGTTGAAAATAATTTCTCGAAATGTGAAAAATGCATTTTGGACCAACACGAAAAATTTCCCTTTTTTGGTAAATTTATTTTCCTAAAGGAAATTTTTTCAAATGCGCCGAAAAGTTGAAAATAATGTTAGGCAATGTGAAAAATGCACTTTCTTTGCAAAAAGAAAAATTCCCCTTCTTTGGGATATTTTTTTTCTTCGGGGAAATTTTTGCTAATGTCACAAATGGCAGTTTTTGCAAAAAAAAAATGTTTTTCTTGAAACAGTTTTTAGTGCTTAGCACGAAATTTTTATTTTAATTCAATTTTTAATTGTTGGGGTAAGTGGAAAAAAATTCAACAACTGTTTACAGCGAAGGGCATCCCCGGTGCATCCGAAAAGAGTGCTGATGATCGAAAATGGTTTTTCGTGAAATAGCTATACACTCAACCTTCGCTGTAAATAGTTGTTGAATTTTTTTCCACTTACCCCAACAAAATGTTTTTCCTTATTTGGTAGTTTTTTAATTTTGGAGAAATTTTTTCAAATGCGCTGAAAAGTTGAAAATAATGCTAGAAAATGTTAAAAATGTCCTGTCTTTTTAAAATAGATATCGTCTCCTTAGTTGAAAGAAGTTATATACTGTATATAGAGAGGCAGCTCAAAATATAAACCCACGCCCCCCACATTTCACCGTCAGAAGCCATTTATTTAAACGTCGACTTTCTTGTATAAATATACATACGTATGTAAATCCCTTGCCCAGCCGCAATTAATTAATGAGTTGGCAGGGAGTATTTTCCAACGCATATCACCCCAGATAGTGCCTTCGTCCAGCACTCCATTTTATCCACAAACAGGCTTGTATCGATTTGAATTACATGCCCACAGCCGCTGAAACGCTTCTTTCGACCTATCAAGTTGCTGCCATATTTTTTTTATACAAAAAAATGATTTATTGCTGGTGTCGGTTGTTGCAAATGAATGGTGTGGGGTGTGTACAATAACAAGAACAACAATAACCACAAAAATGGCAATAAGTCAATTACAACGCGAAGATTTATCATCTATTTTTATTCTAACATGACACCCACCGCCTTTTTCCTGCAACTTTAACTAGTTCATTCTATTCCCACCCACACACACTTTTGCCGCTTCCAATTGTATATTCCTTATGTTTATTCATTCATACTAGCTCATCAGCAACAATCTCGTTTAACAAGCAACAAAAACAAAAGCCAGCGCAGCAGCCTGACAACTCGTCGTCATCACCATGGCTTCGCAATCTAATTAAGTGCCTTTCATTTGCGCTCCTTAAAGGCTTCGCAACGCATATTTGTATCATCGACGAAAATTGTGTCTTTTCCACTTGTGTAACTTATGTAAGTTTGCATGTAGTAAGTTTATGTATATAAGTATGTGGATATAAGGCTAACAAAGTACAAATGTTTGTATGCATTTGATGCAAGGGACTAGATAGCTGAAGCAATCCGTCAAACCCACAATCAAACCAAGCCTTCTTGCTGGCAACTCCCATGACTTTGCACCCGTGCACACACAAATCATTTGGCTGTCAAAGCGCTTATTTAACAAAATGAATGAATGGCGGTTATAATTATCTATTGGCCGTGTTTGTGGCGGCGCATGGTGACTGTAAAGCAAAGCAAAGCAAACATGGAAACAAGCAAACCTTGGTTTTGGGTAGGGGTGTTGAGGTTTGAACATATACTTTTGCAAATTTCTTAAAAATTTGTCAGAGAAGTCTTGTAAAGTGAATATGCCAAAACAAACTACAAGCTTTAGGCTTTCCTATGAGCTGCTAATTATTTCGCTGCTTGCAAATTTGCCATAGTTACAGAAGATAGAACAGTGTGAACGCCTAAAAGTAGACTTCGGTTTTTTGTATTTTTTGCGAAAAAGGGGTTAAACGTGTTGAGGTCTGAACTTTACCTTTTGCAAACTATTTAGCCGCAGGCAAAGGTTATAAAATTTTGAGATTTTAAAAATTTCCCTTTTTGGGTAATTTTTTTTTTGCAGATTTTACATCTAAAATTGCAGAGCGACGGTAGATTGGAATTTTATGGCAAACAGAGGACAGTTTTTATACGAGCAAAAAATTTCCCATTTTGTGAAATTTGTTTGTTTGTTAGAAAATGCATTTGAAATGAAAAAGGAATGCCACTGTATGCAGATTCAAAAAAATTTTAAATTCCAAAAAATTCCCTTTCCTGGGATTTTTTTTAACGGAAATTTTTTCCTTCCTTTTTGTGAAAAATGCAGATTATAAAAAAATTTTAAATTCCCAAAATTTCCCATTTCTGGGATTTTTTTCAACGGGAATTTTTTTCCCAGAAGAAATTATTATTATTTTTTCCACAGAAAATGCATTTAAACTGAAAAACGAATGCTAATTTTACAAAATTTATAAATTGCTAAAAATTTCCCCTTTTTGGGAAATTTTTTCTCTCCGAATTTTTGCTTATGATTGAAGAGGGACTGCAAATTTACGACTTTAAATTAAAAACGAAGCATTTTGTTAAATATTAGTAAAATGGGGGACAATTTTTATGCGCGCAAAAAATTTCCCTTTTTGGATAATTATTTATTATGCTAGAAGATGCATTTAAAATGGAAAGGTAATGCAGTGAAAAATGGAAAGTAGGATTCGAATTTTACAAAAATTTTAAATTTAAAAAAATTTCCCTTTATTGGGAATTTTTTTCTATCGGAAATTTTTCTTACAATTACTAAAAAATTTACAGTTTTAAGTTAAAAAAAATAGCTCTATAAAAAAATACACATTTAAATAATTAAAAAAAAACAGAATTTTTTTCCATGTAAAAATTTTTCCCTCTAGGGAAATTTTTGGAAACTTTTTTCCAGGGGACATTTTTATTATAATTGCAGAGCAACTTCAAATTTACAATCTTATGTTATAAACAAGGTATTTTGTTATATACAAAAAATTTCCCCTCTAAGTAAATTTTTGGGAAATTTTTTTTTCTAGTTGAAAGTTTTCTTATAATTGCAGAGAAATTTCAAATTTACAATTTAAAATCACAAACAAAGTATTTTGTGTTATGTAAAAAATATACCCTCTAGGGAAATTTATTTACTTCTGCAGTAAAAGCGTTTAAAACGAAATACAACTACAAAATTCTGTCTCAAATAAAAAAAATAATGGTCTCCCAATGCAACAAATGCCTTATAATATTTTTGTTTATTAATTACTATGGTAAACTTTGCCAACATATTTTTTTTTGTTCATATAAAATTTATTCTGTACAATTGCTTATCTCTTTATTTATTTATCAATTGCTTCTCGCAACTCCTATCAACCACAGCAACAATCTTTCAACAACTTTTCACAGAATGCTGCTAGCGTAAAATGCCGTCATTAACACGTAAATTAATTAAGAATACAAAAACAAAATAAAAACATTCTAAAATTTCAAGTAACATCGAACATCAAAGTAAATACATAGATATAAAATATATTTCCAAAAAAAGAAAAATAAAAACTTGGCTCATTTTCTCCCTTCAAACACAATAACCATGGTAAACTTGTTGAGACGTTGCCAAAATCTCACGGCAACGGTGGCTGTTATGAAGCTAGAGGCGGAAAAGAGAAGATAGAATCAGAAATTTTATATGTGCAGTTCTTTGGCAACTTCAGTTCTCAGTTTTCATTCACACCCACACCTGCGCCGTCAGCACGAATTAGGTACATAGCAAAGGCTAGGTTTTGGGCGCTAAAGTTTGTGCCTTTCTTTTGCTCAGCACATATTTTTGATTCAACTTTTTTATTCTTTTGGCAATTAATTTGTTTTTGTTTTGACTCGCGGGAAATTTTCTTAGTAAACTTTGTATTACTTAAAAGCAATCACGCGTATATACATACATACGTAGTACATTTGTATGCAAATAATAAATTGAAGAAATTGAGAGCCTTGGAAGGAAGAAAGGAAGGATGAAGGAACGTGCAGCACTTCTGAGCCTGTTTGGCGGCGCAGTAGTGGCTGGCATAAGTGGTTTGGCAAATAGTTGCGGATAAGTAGATTAAATGTATACACGTTTTGCCAGTATTTTATGAGAAATAAAAATTTCCCAAAAGGGAAATTTTTCGTTAGGCCTAAAAAGCTAATTTTTTACAGGATTTAGCACTATTTTCAGCTTACAATTTTTGACCAAGCACAGAAAACAAAAATTTCCCCAAGGAAAAAAAAATCCCCTAAAATGGGAAATTTTTCTTTTAGCTTGAAAAGCGCGTACTCACATTGCTTAGCACTACTTTGAGCTTAAGATTTTTGTTTAAGTGCAGAAGAAAAAATTCCTGAAGGATCCAAATCCCAAAAAAGAGAAATTAGCTTCTTGGCTTCATAGCTCAATAGATCTCATTGGAGGTCGCGGTGCAGTATTGCCCTATAATAATAATAATAATCTTCTTGGCTTGAAAAAATGTTTTACACCCGTTAGCACTACTTTAAGCTTAACACTTTTGTTTAAACGCAGAAAAAAAATTTTCCCAAGGAAAAAAAATCCCTAAAAGGGAAATTTTTCTTCTGGCTTGAAAAGCTCGCTTTTACATTCCTTAGCATAACTATGTGATCAAAAAGTTTGATTTGAGCGCAGAAAAGGAATTTCCCCAATAAAAACGAAATTCCCAAAATAAGGGAAATTTTTACTTCTTGCTGGAAGAAACATATTTTACATTCCTTAGCATTATTTTGAGCTTAAAATTTTTGATCAAGGGCAGAAAACAAATAATCCAAAAAAAAACGAAATTTCTCGTTTGCCTTGAAAACCTCTTTTTTTATTCCATAGAGCACGATTTTGAGTTTAAAAATTTTGTTTGAGCGCAGAAAAAAAATTTCCTGAAGGAAAGAAAATTCCAAAAAAGGGAAATTTTTCTTCTTGGCTTGAAAAGTTTTTTTTACACTCCTTAGCACTACTTTGAGCTTTAAATTATTGTTTAAACGCAGAAAAAAAAATTCCCCAAGGAAAAAATTCCCAAAAAAGGGACATTTTTCTGCTGGCTTGTAAAGAGCGTTTTTACATTCCTTAGCATAAGTTTGAGCTAAAAAAGAGCGCAGAAAACAGAATTTCCCCAATGAAAAAATTCTCAAAATAAGGGAAATTTTTACTTCTTGCTGAAAGACACATTTTTCGTATTGCTGAGCATTATTGTTAGCAATACAACGTCGAAAACAATTTTTTTTTCATTGAACAAAAAAAAAATCCCTAAAAAGGGAAATTTTTTGTCGTTTTGCCTAAAAAACCCTTTTTTACACTTCTTAGCACTATTTTGAGCTTAAAATTTTTTATTAGGCGCAGAAAAAAAATGTCCTTAGGGGGAAAAAATTTCCCAAAAAAGGGAAATTTTTCTTTCTTCTTTGTTGTTCGTTTTTTCGACAGGGTAGCAATGTAATGTATTGTGAAACGATTTTTCTTCATCCCTTACCAAGATTGATTTGCTTATAAACCAGTTTTAGCGCTGTGCCATCTTCCTTATCATCGCCAACATGATCATCATCATCGCCAACGTCAATGCTATCATTTCCTTTCTCATCATTATTAACCCAATCATCATCATCATCCCCTTCAGTCTCATTAGCATCATTACCTTTATCAGCTTCTCCTAGCTTTTCTTTTCCCTCCCTCTCTTTTTACACTACTTCCCTTCTCCTCCCCATACATAAATCTCATCGTTTTTTCCTAACCAATAATTCCAAAGACAAAGCACTCATATCTCAATTCTAAGCAAGTACACAATTATATTTGTCATAATCTATTCAACAACAGCCAAGAGCATCAATTAACTAACCGTATGTGCACACATACCAACGAACATAGTACTTATATAGATAGCTGCCAATGAACCAATCCATCTATTCATCCAAGCAACCGTTGACTTATGGCCAACAACAATTAACGGCACACAATTTGGTTTACTACATACGAGTATGGACATAACAATCTAAGTTAGATATGTATGAATATGTTATATAGATTTTTCAAATATTCACTTCACCTTTCAGCAAGGATATTTATCTACATATATGTATGTATAAGTATATGTGCATGTATCTATGTATGTATATATGTATGTACAACTAAAGCCAACTAGATATTGCTGTCATTATCATCGCTTACTTATCTACGCAATTCATTACGATTTTGATTGCTTGCTGTTGCGCTTAAGCTTAACCGCATGTGGGTAAGGTTGTTGGCAGAATTGTCTTTACGCACACATGCATACATACATAAGTACATTAGACCGTATCGCAAAAAAAAAAACAATCGCCGCACGCCCTACATTTGATGTCTTTTTGGAAAACATTTCTGGAAAAATTTATTATTTTTGTTTTGGACGCCGCTAGATGTCGCCAAGATACATTTTGGATTTTCCTTTTTTTTAGCCCCCATAAGGCGAGACGGCCTACTGTACATATGCAGTCATAAGAGGAAGTTATCTAACTTGCAGTACATTCGTTTATTTCGACGTAGTAGTTTGGTTTTTTGTTTTTGACAAATAAGTTTTGTTGTTGTTCTATTTGTTTTTTGCTTGTACTTACTTACTATCGTCCTTACACCTGACCACACTCACCTCAGCTACACCTACAGCACTCACACTTAATCTCTGCTATCTATTTGTACCTCATTCTCTTACTCATTCTCTCTATCTCTCTTTTGCCTTTTGTACTTCACTTACATATGTACTTCCTTCGTGCCTCCTAGTTGTTTATTTTTGAAAGTTTGCCATGGAGGAACAATAAAGGAGAATGCATAAGATCAGCTGACTTCTTCTTCAATCCTCGTAAACACACACGAACACAAGCATTTTTTTTTGTTGACATATGCCACACACACACGCACCCTAGCATTTCCATAGGGGCCGAATCTGTCAAATTCTTCTACATTCCTCTTTGCATGACACTTCTGGCCCCACTATGTATGAAGGTATGTCGTTATGCATTCTCCTTTATTGTTCCTCCATGACGTTTGCTACCTGACCCCAAAAGAGGGAAAATAAAGTAAGCCAAACAGTGACGAAAACACAAGCTCACGTTCCGTAGAGAAAGAGTCGTGAGTTAAATGGCGAGAACGAAGGTTTATAAGGGTCGGTATTTGTGACTGTCGAATCGAATTAACTTAGAAAAATATTTTTTTTCAAACGTCATTGTGATTATGGAATGATTGTCCTTATGAAATGATCTTCGTTTCCCTGTAAGCTTAATAAGACCCCATTTGAAATACGTTTGGTCATCTCAAAAAACTATGGTAAGTATTCGAGAACAGTTCCATGTACGATATATCATATTCTCACCTAACTTTCTTCTCTAGTAAACTGCGGCTTGAATACTCTGTGCATCTCTTTATAACCCAGATTCGGGATATAGATGAACTTTGTTTAGTCAAAAAGACAGTGGTTGGCATACTCGATCTATGAATTGCCTATAACCGGTCGAATAGTAATGGAAGACTAACTCAAAATGATTAATGGCGTAAAGGTTGAGCAACGAGATATATCAAAAATGTCTCAATAGCTTTAGCGGGGTGGCCTGGTAGGTACACAGAGAGCACTCGCGAGCAATGGATTCTCAATGGCATTGTAAATGGTGTGATTAATATTACAGAAGACGAACAAAACTGGTCAATGAGAGAAAGGTTGAGCAACGAGATCATCGAGGTTGTTGCGAGAAGTGCTCAAAGTGCGCTCGTGAGCTATGGATTTCGGATGACTGTTCTAAAAGAGCAAAGGTGTTAGTTAAGTTAACGGGGAAAGTAACAAAATGATCAATGAGAGAAAGATTGAGTAACAATGTAGACCAAATGTCTCAATAGTCTGACGAGTGGGGACATGAATTGGGCGCCAAATTGACTTCCTACAAGATAGTTTTATTTTTGAGTGATATCTTTTCAGGATGCATACGAGAGACTTAAGTGACATACTCACATAGGTTCCAGGCGGCTTATACGGGACTTCTGTGATATATCCAGAGAGCTTCAAGGAGGCTTACGGCAGACTTCTGTAATATACGCAGAGGCCTTCTAGGAGGCCTACGTGAGACTCAGTGAGCTTACAGGAGGTATGAGTGAGATTTTAGTTACCTACTCAGATCCCTTTCAGGTGTCTTATTAGAGACGGCAGTAGTAGGTAGACTCAGATACGTTGAAACGTTCCAGGCGGCTTATAAGGGACTTCTGTGATATATCCAGAGAGCTTCCAGGAGGCTTACGGCAGACTTCTGTGATATACTCAGAGGCCTTTTAGGAGGCTTATGAGAGACTCAGACAGCTTCCAGGAGGTAGACAGCTTCCAGGAGAGAGATTTTAGTTACATACTCATATCCCTCTCAGGAGCCGTATAAGAGACTTCAGTGGCATACGCAGATACGTTCCAGACGGCTTATGAGAGGGCTATAGTGATATGCTCAGATACCTTCCAGGAGGCTTATGAGCGACGTCAGTGATATACGCTGAGAGCTTCCAGGAGGTATACCAGATACTATAGTAACATAATCAGAGCCCTTCCAGGAGCGTTATAGGAGACTTCAGTGACATACTCAGATGCGTTCCAGGCGTGTTATAAGAGATTTCAGTGATATACTCAGAGACCTTCCAGGAGTTATACGAGATACTTTAGTGACATAATCGGATCCCTTCCAGGAGCGTTATAGGAGACTTCAATGACATACTCAGATACGTTCCAGGCGAGTTATAAGAGATTTCAGTGATATACTCAGAGACCTTCCAGGAGGTATACGAGATACTTTAGTGACATACTCAGAGCCCCTCCAAGAGCCTTATAAGAGACATCAGTGGTATACTCAGAGCCCCTCCAGGAGCCTTATAAGAGACATCAGTTTTATATTGAGAGCCGCTCCAGGAGCCTTATAAGGGACTTCAGTAGTATATTCAGATACGTTCCAGGCGGCCTATGAGAAACTGTATTGATATACTCAGAGACCTTTCAGGAAGCTTATGAGAGAATATTGTGATATATTCAGAAACCTTACAAGCGGCTTACCATAGGCTTAAGTGATATTCTGGTATCATGTCATCTCGCTCTTGAATGGTGTTGGCATTTGTAGGGCCCTTGTACGATCTCTACAACATTATGTGTATTATTCCACCACAGATCTTCTCTGAAGATAGCGTAGCATTTGTCTACACCAGTGGTCCGCATTTCTGCAAACAATTGTTTGCGCTCAAATCACACCGACACGTTACGCACTTTCTTTACTAGATGATTTAGTCGTCACTGAGCAAGCGGCGTAGCAACATCGAGAGTACTTGTCGCTTGTTTGCACGTTGAAAACAATTTACTATGCTACCTAATATCGACGCACGTGGTCAATTTACTATCAATAATTTCTCATACCCACACAATTTCTATAATTTCTGTAACCGAAATTGAAGGGCGTGCGTATTAAGCAAACTCGACTCCCAATTATCGTTTTGCTGACAGTTGAAACTAAGCATTGTGGGTGATTATTTGCAAAAAAATTGACATTAGCTTTCGATATCGTGTGTGTTAGTTACATATTCAACAAAATAACAAGATTTTCTCGGATTTTCTATATTTTTCAATTTCGTTATCTATATACGCACGTAAGTCAATTTCGGTTCAACGCATATGGAAAATTTGCGGGCGTGCGTCAATTTGAGGCTTGTGTACATATATATGTATTATTTACGCATTGCATTTGCCCGATCACAGTTCGTTCGACCGACCATAGCGCTCTCACTAATACAATCTCAATTTCAAATTTGCCTACCATTGGTCTACACGCACACGCATGGTGAGAAAAGCGTTTTTCTTAGAAAATCCTTTACTTAAAATCTAATCCTGAGTTTTTGGATTTTTCAACACACTGCGGCACTGCATAGTTTTATGTATGCACAAGTCAATTTCCATATATATTTACCCACATACATAGTCTGCACATTGTGTTTATGTATGTATGAATGTATTTTTGTATGTACATACATATACATATATGTATAACCGTTTATGCTACTGACATACATCACATGTTTTGTGGTTTTGTTCTATTGCTACCGACCAGCATGGACCTCCTGCCGTTTTTGGTAGTTGTTGTGTTGTTGTGTTGTTATTGCTCATTGAAACAACCTTATCTATACGCTGCTCACTCTTATCACCTGCTACATACAAAAATATGTATGTATATTAGAGTGGCCCTTATTTTCGAAAGTCGGAAATTTGCAGGTGTTACCCCCTGATATGTTCTTGGTTAATAAAAAAATATTATCCTGAAAATCTTGGCCCGATTGAACAGCTCTAACCCGTGCCACAGCGAGTTGAAGTTGAAAAATTACCAACATCACTTTTAGTAAGCGCTGCTTTTGGCTATGCCGCGATAAATATATGTATGTGCGTAGGTATACCCGAAAACCCAATTCTGAGATGTTAACAAGTTTAAACTTGCATAAAATTAATCAAAATACTTTTATTATTTTACCGTTA
The DNA here is from genome assembly GCA_960531455.1 of Urophora cardui. Classification (NCBI taxonomy): domain Eukaryota; kingdom Metazoa; phylum Arthropoda; class Insecta; order Diptera; family Tephritidae; genus Urophora; species Urophora cardui. The sequence goes on from OY482671.1 coordinate 11,218,778, forward strand.
CAATTGTTTGAGTAACAATAATCTTAGAAGATGTATGTACGTATGTATGTAGATGACACTAAATTTTGGTTCCTACGTATAAAGCAACATAGTACAACAAAAAAATCAAATATTTTACCTAAGAGTTATGTATTAATTTAAAATCGTAGTATATATTCTTTTCTTTCAATACAATAATTTTAAAACGTGCAACTGGGGAAGTCAGTTAACTGAAGCACATGCCACACATACATAGGTACCTTTTTAGCATATGTGAGACAAATTAGTTTTTTACAAACATAGAAAAAGTGAGTATCTGTCGGCTTTGGGAAAGTTTGTGTCCATATCATGGTCACTTACGCGTAGTTAGCGTAACTACCGTTTGAAAAGGCTTCACAAATATAATATCGAGACGGTCCAGCGCTATTTATGATACAGTCCTCAATGTCGGTTTCCCATTCATATTCCTCGAGTCATTTTGTAAGAATTTCATCCGAAGAGGCACTTAGAATATTGAAAGTTTCCAATTTTCTTCATTTGCGCACCATTTTAGTTGAATTCTGATATAAAAAAAAGTAGTAAGAAAAGTCCCAAGTTGTCACAAAAATCACCTCCCTTAGGTCCCTGGACTGTGGTATTTAGGTTCTTTTGTCTGTGGATACCTAGTAAAATTCTATGGCGAACAATTTTCTATAACTATTTAACCCTCTAACGACCTCCGAAATAATATTTTTTGCAGACTTTCTAAAAAGGAGTAAAAGCGACCTCATCGTCCGGGTGTTAGAGGGTTAAAGTAGTCTACAAAGTTACAGCTATTGCAATTGTTTGGGGGTTTTACTATGTGGATATTGGTCTTTCATTCTGTGTGAGAGTTAGCTTGCTATAGAAAAAATACCCAATTTGCCAGCAGCAAACGCTGGTGCAGTGAAATAACTCCCAAATAAAGTAACTCCACAAAAAAAATTAAAAAACTGCAAATAGTTTCATACAAATAAGGGACTTATTTCGTTATGAAATAACTCGCAATATGTTGCAACTTATTTCATTTCCCTCTTTGGGAGTTATTTAATTCCTTTTATGTGGGAGTTATTTCACTGCCCCGCAAACGCTTTCAATGGACTTTCCAGATTTTTAAAGTTCTGAATTGTATTTCTTATTTGTGTATGCATGTACGAGAATATACAATTACACTAGTAGAGGGCACTTATTTTTAAAATTTCCCATATAAATATGTATATACGATTACATGAAAAATATGCATTAAAATTTCAATTTTCTTAAATTGTTTGTATACATATATATATGAGTAAATAAGAATCCATGACATTTCAGTACTTCAATATATAGAATATCAATATATATTGTTTATAAATAATTTATTTGTGGAGTCTAATTAATAAGAACCTTGTAATCTACTACAATTCAAAAATATTAGAGAATTCGTCCAATATAAACGTCCACCGAACCATATAACCCTTGGTTTATTATTTCAACACATTGTGGCACGGGTTAACGTTGACCAATCGAGCAAATATTAAACGGGGAATATTTTCTTCGCACATGAAACCATTTCAGGGGGTAACGTATCAAAAAAGTAGAAAAAATTTTTTTCCATAGGCGTAAGGGCCACTCTAATGTATATGCATTAGACCGTATCGAACAAAAAGTTGTGGTTTTCAAACTAAAGTAAAAATGTGTGTTTATTTCGCGTACTAAAGATTTCAACTAAATACTTCCGTTGCAAAAGATTAATACGTTTTGCTGGGCTTTAATATGCTGAATTTAAAAACTTACATTAGGTTGGTGGAAACTGAGATATGGGTCATAAGTATCCCATTGATGCACTTTTGGGTTAATAAGCTTTCGTTAAAAATAATTCAATTCTCAAGACAGAAATATTGATGTATCACACTTTAGTATCCGACTATAAGTGACGAAGATATGAAGAAAAATTTAGTTTTAGGGTGGTTCTAAAATATTTTCTTTTTGGTTTTGTAAATGTTTTTTAAAAATACATTATATCGTCGGCTGAGAATAAGATCGCCCTATTTCAAAAATTGTTTCAAAAACGCCCTATTCCAAAAATTGTTTGAATAACGTCCTATTTCAGATTTTGCTTGAAAAATGCCCTATTTCAGAATTTGCTTCAATAACGTCCTATTTCAGACAATTATTCAAAAACGCCCTATTTCAGAGAAATATATATGGAATTTTCTTTGAAATAGGGCGTGTTTGAAGCAAAATCTGATATAGGACGTTATTGAAACAATTTTTCAAATAGGGCGTTTTTGAACCAAAATCTGAAATAGGACGTTGTTGAAACAATTTTTCAAATAGGGCGTCTTTGAAAAAATTTTTGGAATTTATTCTCAGCCGTCGATATGAGCTGGTGTTTGGCGTTTGGTTTTGAGGAAATTTTTGGAGTTTTAGGTCATAAGTACCCCATCGATGCACTTTTGGGTTAATGAGCTTTCGTTAAAAATAATTCGCTATTGAAGAAAAAAATATTGATGTATCACACTTTACGATCCGATTATAAATACCCTAGATATGAAGAAAAATGTAGTTTTAGGGTGGTTCTAAAATACTTTCATTTTGTTTTCGTAAATGTTTTCTAAAAATACATTATTTGAGCTATTGACTATCGCTCTTTTTTTTAGTAAATTTTTGGAGTTTTGTGTTATAGGGAGTGCTTCTAGTGCACTTTTGGGTTAATGAGCTTTCGCAGTAAAAATATTCCCCCCAAAACAAAAAAAAAACAATGCTGTATCAAAAACTTTAAGATCAGACTATAAATGCCGCAGATGTGGGTAATTATTATTTGTATTCTTATTATTATAAAAATGTCACTGGGTGACTATTAGGGTGGTTCTAATTTTTTTTTTTGCGTACATTTCTTCCAAACGTATATTATATGGGGGCGATTATGCCGAACTTTTTTTTGCGAAACGCTCTAATGTACCTGCACGAATTTGCGTTGGTACACATCCATTTCTTGTTTTGTTTGTTGTTTTTGTTGCTGATATTATTTTTTTGTTTTGTTTCATTTGTTGTAGAATTGCCATTGTTTCGGTTTATTTGTATGTAGTTGCTGTTGTTGTTGTTGTTCATTTGCTGTAGTTTACAGTTGTGGCTTCCCGCAAGCAAACCATACAAAAATTGCTAGTTTTGGACAGACTTGATGGCAAAGTACAAACATATACAAAACACACAAACACACACTCATACAAATTAACACTAAAACAACAATTTTTGCGCAAAAATAAAAAAATTTCAGTTTTACAAATATTTTTGTGTACGTAAGTTTGTGCATTGCCTACATAGTTATATGAAAATTTTACTTTCGGTTCCATCTGAGCTGTCTTCGTTTGGGTTTGCTTGAAAGCTCCTATGTAGCTCCTTTAGTCCTATTTAAGCATTTTTCTTCTTCATTTAAATTAGCTCTTGTGCTTGTTATTGTTGTCTGCAAAAAAAAATTGATTTAGCAGGAATTTTACTTTAACTGCAAAATCAATGAAAGTGAATCCTTTGCACTGCTCGCATCACTTGATGGGTTTCTGTATGGCAGGGCTTCTGTGCCTTTGGGCTGGATGTGAATACATATGTATGTGGCGAAGTAGGTGAGCGGTTTCGTTCAACTTTTTGGGCAACTTCAGTCATAATTTTTTTTCAAGTATTGTCGTTGAACTTTAATTTACAAGCAGTGGTAAAGAATGTTTTAGCTCTCCCTACTGTAAGCGTTAAGTTTAACTTGGCTAAATGTTACTCATACGCAGTGGTGATTGCAGCGCTACTAAGATCGCGTCAGACAGACACACACTCAAACAACAGAAAATGAGAAAATTCAAAAATTATGCTGAAATTCTTTTTAAGGCATTTTTTCACATTTTATTGAGTTCCACTTAAATAAAAAAAAAAAAAATTTCCCACTAGGGAAATTTTTGTGAAATTTTTTTTTCACTTAAAATTTGTTCCCTTTATGGATAACCACCACTTGTGGTGTCTTTAATTGCAAAAATTTTAATTTCCTGTTAAGGAAATTTATAGTAGGTACTTTTTTATTTGCATAACTTTTTTGTCATTTTAAATGGAAATACGCGTTTTCCAACATTTTTATTCTTTTTATTGCAAAAAAAAAGAAAAAAATTCCCATTAGTTGAATTTCACATTAAAGAAATTTTTGGTACTTTTTTATTTGCAACAACTTTCTTAACATTTCAAACGCTTTTTCCAATATTTTTAGTGTTCTAATTGCAAAAAATAAAATTTCTCAAAGGGGAAATTTTTGATTTCACTTAAATTGTTTTCCCCTTAAGATCCTACGCCATTTTTGGTATTTTTAGTTGCAAAACGTAAAATTTCCCATTAATAACATTTTTTGGAATTTTTTATCTGCATCGATTTTTTTGCCATTTCAAATGAGAATACGCTTCCTCCACCGTATTTAGTGTTTATATTGCAAAACATTAAATTTTTTGTATAAATGCATTTTTTTTTTGGTGGCTAGCACGAAATTTAATTTTTTGTCAATTTTTAATTTGATTTGGGTAAGTGGAAAATTAGATGAAAAATCCGCTGTTAATAGTTTTCAGCTAATTTTCCACTTACCCAAATCAAATTAAATTTTTCATTTGCATCAATTGAAATTTTCCAATAAGGAAATTTTTGGTACTTTTTTATTTGCAAAATTTTTTGCCATTTCAAATGGAAATACGCTTTTCCACAATTTTTAGTGTTTTAATTGCAAAAAATAATATTTCTCAAAAGGGACATTTTTGTTTACTTATGTAAATTTTTTTCCCATAAAGGAAATTTTTGGGAAGATTTTTTTTACTGAGTGGTTGTTACTCTGCATTTTTCCACCACTTGTTTTGGGTTTTAAGTTGCCAAATTAAAATTTCCCAAAGGGGAAATTTTTGGGATTTTTTTTATTTCATCTATTTCTTGTCATTTTATATGTATATACTCATATAGTGTTTTTCTTACAAAAAAATAAAATTTCCCAAAAGGGAAATTGTTTGGGAAATTTTTGTTTTCACTTTAAAAAATTCAGAGCGCATCTATTTGTCACGTTAAGTCTTTTAAGTTGCCAAAACTTTTTATCTTTATCGAGTTTTTTCCACTTTATATCGAAATGCGTATTTCTCCGCCACTTTAGTGAGTGTTTATAGTCCTTTTGGGAAATTTTTTGTTTGTTTTTAACACGTTTTTATTAGTTTCACCTGTATGTATGTATGGGTGTATCTCTGTATGTGTGTAATTTCTAGCTGCTGTCTAAATATATGCAACATATTTACTAATGATATTAGGTTATAACCACCGCTATGTTCCACCAGATGGCGCGCGTGTATTTATATTTTTAAAATATTCACTTATTCTTTCAATGAGTCGATTTTTTAAACAAAGTAGAAAATTTCAAAGAATTTTTTCTACAAAATAGCTGCATAACTACGTATACCAATGGTCAACAGTTTTGTTGAGCAGCAAACAGCAAAGTGCTGACACGCGTAAAAGATTAACAAGAATTTTCTTAAGTTTTCATTGTTATTTATATTTTTGTTTGGCGCTTTCTTTTTAAAATTCTTCGCTTGCGGCACATTGACGACTCACTCACGCCAGTGGCTTAAGCGTAACAGAAAAAATTAACGTTGCTCCAACGTAGCTTAAATTCTTATATTTATCCTCGTATCCTCTTAATTGTCCTTGAGTGTGATGCAGCTGTTGCTGTTGGCTCTGCGCGCTTGCAATTCTTCAACAAGTTATTTGCATAATCAATATGTAGGTGTGTATGAGTGTGCTTGCGATATCTGAAAAGTGATGGCGATACGGAAAAAATGCAAGCACGGCTAACGGAAGGGGAAGGGGGTCGCAAAGTGACAATAAAAAGTAAGCAAAGCAAGTGGTGGCGGAGAGTGAGTGTCAGGGCGGGAGAGAAATAAATTTAAGTAAGCAGTCTCAGCTGCTGGAAGCGTTAATTGATTTATTTAATTGCAAGAGATGCCAAATGCAAAAGACAATATAAAAAAAAAAACAAAAAAGAAAATACGAGAGAAATAAAATATAACACGCGCTGTGTGAACAGCGGTGGCAAAAGCAAAATACATTTATATATGTATGTAAGGAATTTTTGCTCGCGAAATTGCCTTTATTCAAATTTACACACAATTTACTATGCTTGCGAGTTTTGAGTTTAAAAAATTTCCCGTAAGGGGTTTTTGGGGAAATTTTTTTATTTAAAAAATTTTACAATTTGCAATTCTTGCAGATGTTTAGTTAATAAATTTAAATTTCAAAAAAATTCCCTTAAGGGATTTAAGAAATCAGATTTCGAAAAAATTTACCTAAAGGTATTTTTTGTGCCTTTTTGAAATGTCTTTTTTTACGATTTTAATCTTACATTTTTTTGAGAAAAACTTACAAAGTTTCGCCAAAAGAATTTTTTGTGGGCATTTTTTGTATTTTGTAAAATTTGCAAAATTTGCAATAACTATGATTTTAAGTTTTAAAAAATGATATTTCGAAATATTTCCCTTAAGGGATTTTTCTGTGCCTCTTTCAATTAATGCTAAAACTTTCAAGAAATTAGGTTTTAAAAAAAATTTCCCTCAAGCGATATTTTGGTGGGAAATATTTTAACCGCAAAATTTGATTTCTAAAATTTCAAGAAATTACGTTTTAAAAAAATTCCCCGCAATCTATATTTGGGTGGGAAATATTTTTAACCGCAAAATTTGCAAAATATTAGATTTCTAAAAATTTCCCTTAAGGAATTTTTATGTGACTTTTTAAATTTATGCAAAAATGTGTCTACTTTATAATTTTAAATCCTTTGAGCTTTTAAAAAAATTTCCCTAAAGGAATTTTTGTTTGACTTTTTAAATTTATGCAAACATGTGTCTACTTTATAATTTTAAATTCTTTGAGCTTTTAAAAAAAATTTCCCTAAAGGAATTTTTTTGTAAATTTTTTTTATTTGAAGAATTTGCAAAACTTGCAATATCTATGATTTTTAGTTGAAAAAAAGAGACTGAAAAAATTCCAATAAAGAATTTATTGGCCTCTTTTAAAAAACGTCTTTTGTTTTACAATGCTCATGTTTTTAGTCATAAATTTTATGAATAACTGAGGTTTTAATAAATTTCTCTCAAGGGATTTTTTTGGGAAATTTTTATTTTATTTGTAAAATTTGCACAACTTGCAACAACCATGAATTTTACTTTAAAAAAATACAATTTCAGAAAATTTCCCCAAAGGGATTTTTGTGCCTCTGTCAATTTACACAAAAAAGCATTTATTTTGCATTGCTGACGATTCTAATAATAAATTTTTTCTAAAAAATGAGCTCAAAAAAATTCTCTAAATAGATTTTTTGTGCCTCTTTCAATTTACGCAAAAATGCGTCAATTTTACAATGCTGACGTTTTTAATGTAAAATGTTTTTTTTTAGAAAATGGGCTACAAGAAAATTTCCCTAAAAGAATATTTTTGTGCCTCCTTTAATTTACACACGAAAACGTATTATTTTACAATGCTGACATTTCTAATATTTAATTTAATGAAAAAATGCGATTTTTTTAAATTTCCCTTAAGGGATATTTTTGAGGGAAATTTTTTTTCTTTGTAAAATTTGCACCACTTGCAGTTTTTTGCATCATAAGCTAACACAATTTGCAATATCTTTATGCTGCATTGCTATGCCAGTAAGTTTTCTGCCGAATTACGCGCTAAATGCTTTTTTTTAGCCACCAGTGTAAATGCGTTTACTTATTCATTTCATTCTCACTTGTCATTTGTGCATACAAAAAAAGTATTTTGCATATAAATAAACGCATCAAGGCAATAAAAATGTTTGCACCGACGGAAATTGAGAGGCGCCAAAATAAATAAATATGTAAATATTTCTTAAAAATATTATTTATGTATATTCCTTTGTTTTTTTTTTATTTTTTGGGCTTGACGTTGCCGTCGTATAGGTTGGTAAACTACTAAAGATCATCACGAATTGAGCTGATTGCATGCAAATGGTTGAGATTTATTGCGTTTGTGTTTTTTTGTTATTTCTATTTCGTTTGCGACCAAATAAATTATGGTGTCAAAAATATGTGGGTAGTACTTTTTTGTTTTTGCTGTCTAATGATTTTTTTTTTTTAATTTTTGTTACTCAAAATCAAAAGCGAACAATTATTTTAAACTTCAAATGCTTCAAATCCTTTATGGGGTTTTCGATGGCTGCGGTAATTGTCTGATGTTACTACGCTTTCACTCTCTTTTTGGTGTGATCGCGTGAGAGAGTAACAACAAAACACTTTAAGCGCAGTCTCAAGGCAGGGCGATAATTCAACTTGTTTGGTTTAACACATTGACTGCTTTTTGATACTGCCTTTCTATCCAACTACTGCGACATCTTATCGCATTCTCACTCAAGCTGAGCAAGAGCTAATGCAGGAACAGTGTCTGAAGAGAGTATGTTGAGTCTCAATGCCTCTCACGTTTTTCGTTATTCTCTTGGAGGTTCCAGAGAGCCCAGCAATAGCCATTAATTCTTCCTTTTATCATCGGGGTGTATTTTGAGTTTTACTATGAGATCTTATTGCTTTTCTATGTAAGCCGATCGGGTAGCGCTTGCTATTTTTTTTTATACTCAAAAGGAAATTCCTAAGGTTCTTTGAAGTTGTAGATATTGAAGAAGGTACTACGACTGTTTTGTCTTTCAGAAAAGTCTAGAGAGATGCCAAGAGTGTTCGAGTTGGATGAACGACGATAACTGAGTTCACTGTAATCGTATGCCTCTAGCTCCATCAATAGCTAATCCGTGTTTGTATTTTTGCCAGGTTTGTGTTTTAAGGGTCCTACTGTAATATCATTAATGCTAGAAAGGACATTATTTATGTGACTGAGTTTTACTGTGATATCTGAGTCTCCAGCACATGCCGCTATGATCCGCTCATAGCGCGCTTTGGATGATCTAATCTAAAAAAGAAATATCTCAAAGGTACTATTAAGGTTTTGTGCCTGAGAGATAGGCATGCTATAAAAATAAACTTTGATAAACTCACAGACTTCTCTAGTCGATGAACGACATTAACTGATTTGATCTTAATATTCAGCCTTATCGTGAAATTCATGTGAACAAAATGTTCCCAAAAATTACAAAGCAAAACAAAAATAAAATGTGAAAAATTGTTCATGAAGTTCATGATAGGGCTGATTATAATTCCAGCTCCATCAATAGCCATTTTCTTCTGCTATTATCTACAGTGTGTACCTTAAGCGTCGGACTATGCTAACACAAATTGTTGGGGTTGGGCTTGAAGTCGCTTGAAAGTGTATTATGTGGCTGAGTTCTGCTGTGAATTGCGAGTCTCCAACACTTTCCGCTGAGACCGGCGCACTTGGGATGATGTGATCGTATAAAGAAATATCCAAAAGTTACTATGACTATTTTGTACTTCAAAGAGGGCTAGAGATAGATTCTCATAAATCAACAGAATGCTGTAGGTGATGAGCGACGACATTACCAGAGTTCATCAGTAGCTATTCTCTTGGAGATGTAGCTTAGGGTTGCCGTTGTGCTGGTCGTGGAAGCGCGAATTGTTTAATAGACAGTTTTGCTATAAAGTTCGAGTCTCTAGCACTTTCATCTCTGTTACGTTTGGAGAACGCTCGCAATGTTTTCCTACTAAAAAAAAGAAGGGAACCTTTAGGTCACTCGTGTATTAGACATTTTGACTATTGGAACTACATAACAGTTTTACGATGTGTCTCAGGCGCACTTTTCTTGTTCGCAACCTCCTCTGTGATCAGCTAACAGCACGCTGCAGATGTTTTTATTCTAAAAGTATCGCAAGGTTCGTAAGGGTCCTTTGAGTATGTTGAAAATAAGAAAGGCACTTTGGTCTTTGGAACAAATCGTTTTCAAAGACGTCTAATGCGTACAACTTGTGCTCGAGTCACGCCTTCCACGCGGCTGGCATACATTTTTCGAGTATACAAGTATAAAAACACTATTTCCTTCTAACTCTAACTATATATATATCTGCTCTACTTCCTTTGCCTACACTAACCACACGCTCTTCCTTACTTTTAATCCCTTATTTATGTTAATTTCATAATTTCAGTTGCAATGAAAGCGCGCTCAAATGCTGTTGAATACTAAACAAATAATTTCATACTTATGCAAATATATGCCAACAGGGAGTCAGAAAATTATTTACATAATTTTATGCATTTGTTTTTGTTGTTAGCTCACTGACGACGCTCTTAAAAAAATGTGTGAAAAATTATTTTGACTCTTGTTGAATGATGACAGGAGAAAAAGGAGAGAGAGAGATGGGGGAAGAGAGACAGACAGAGAGAGAGACGGGGGAAGCGAGACAGACAGAGAGAGAGAGACGTGGGAAGTGAGACAGAGTGTGTGTTAGAGACAAGGATGGGCATTTTTGCATTACCATTCAAAGTGCATTACCATTCAATAGTGAATGGTAATGCAAATCAAATTTTCACTACCACTCATCAGTGATTGGAGAATGCAAGGCTGAATGCAATCAAAATTGAATGCACTGTGCCCAACCCTGGTTAGAGAGAGAGGAAGGAGGATAGTACATCAGTGTGTGAGTGGGAAAAAAGGAGGGAGGATTGTTAGGAATAGCAATAAAGAGGGAGAAGGAGACGGCTGTAGAAATATAGTGTGAGATTACGATGGAGGGTGAAGGGATATGGAGTAGAATGGACGGGGACATAAAGAGGGAACAAAGCAGGGCAAATTAAAAATTACTTATTATGTATTTATAAATTTTATTTTTCCATTCATTTACTTACAGACGACGCGTCGCGCAACAAACAGTGAACACAAACAATGAAACAAAGCTAAAGGACACAAGGACATATAATAAAACACGCGCCATTACATTCGTATTGTGTTTTTGAACTATGTAAGCAAAAAATTGTGTCTACAACGAGCATCGACCTACCATTGCGGGCAAATGAACTACAGTAGTGGAACGGAGTGCGATTTAAAACGGAAGTCAAGCGCGCCTAAATGAAATTGCCAATGGCAAGAATATGAAATAGTCATAAAAAAATATATAATAAAATTACAATAATGTCTGCTAGTGTGTAAATTAAGTGCTGATGAATGTGAGCATGTGAGAAAAAGGGAACAAAAGAGAAGAGAAAAGAATTACAATAAGAGTGAAAATTTTCCACAGTGCAAACAAGAAAAAAAACAAAAAAAAAGAAGAAGAGGACGATGGAGAAATATGCAAGTAAGCGGATGAGTAACGAAATTTGAATGAAAATGTGCTAAAACAACATTTGCATATAAAAAAAAATAGACAGCTTAGCGCGCTATGAAAACATATAAAATTATACGCACAGTTGTTAAATAAATGTTTTGAGCACAATGAGAGCGAACAAAAGTATAATAGCACAAAAGCGTGGCTAAAAGTAATAGGTGTGTGTGTGTGTGTGCATGTGAGGAGAAGCTAAATGACAGCAAAACTGTAAAAATTAATGCATGTTAGAAAAAGAAGTAAAAAAATGTGAAGCTTTCAAAAAAGAAAAATAAAAGCGTACTGCGGAGCAAAAGGCATCGGCAAAGGCAAAACGGTGAGCAAAGGGAGGAAAAAATAATAAAAAAAATTACAAAAAGGTGCGGAATTGCAAATAAAAAAATCGAAAAAAAAAATTCTTTTAAAAAAATTCCTAAAAAATAAAAAAAAAAATTACAAAAAATTAAAAAAAAAATTTTAAAATTAATTTTAAAAAATTTCTTTAAAAAATTCTAAATAAATTTCTCTTAAATTTTTTTTTAAATTTCTAAAAAAATAAAAAAAAATTTAGAAAAGAAATTTGAAAGTCTTGTAAAAAAAGTAAAGTTGAAAATATTACCTATAGAAAATTTAAAAAAAAAATTTAAAAATGTACATACAAAAATTTCTAAAAAATTAAAAAAAAATTTCTACAAACTTAAAAAAAATTTCTAAAAAATTAAAAAAAGAAACGAGTCTTGTAAATAAAATTTCAAAATAAAGTTGAAAATAATACCTACAGAAAATTTCAAAAATATTTGAAAAATGTACTTACAATTTTCAATAAGAAACTAAAAAAAGTTAAAAAGAAAACCTTAAAGAAAAATTCAAAAAAGGGAACAAAAATTCAAAACAGTGTCGAAAACAAATTCCAAAAAATTTTTGAAAAGAAATTGCAAAAAAGTTTAAAAAAAAAATTTCAAAAAAGCTTGAAAAAATAGTTTTGGAAAAATTATTCCGAGAAAGTTACAAAAAACCAAAAAATTTCAAAAAAAGCTTGAAAAAATAGTTTTGGAAAAATTATTCCGAGAAAGTTACAAAAAACCAAAAAAGTTTTTAAAGAAATTAAAAAAAGCTTAGACAAGAAATTTCAAAAAAGATTTGAAAAGAAATTTCAAAAAGGTTTTGAAAAGAAATTTCAAAAAAGTTTTGAAAGGCAGTTCAAAAAAGCTTGAAAAAAGAATTTCGAAATAGTCTTAAACAAAGAAATTCCGAAAAAGTTACAAAAAAACTGCAGAACATATTTTTAACTAAATTTTGAAAAAGGTTTTGAAAACAAATTCTGAAAAAATGTTGCACTAAATTTCAAAAATGTTTTTGAAAAGAAATTTCGAAAGTTTTGAAGAGAAATTCTCAGAACAAAAAGCTGAACTAAATTTCAAAAATGTTTTGAAATGAAATTTCAATAAAGTTTTGATGGAAAATTTCGTAACATATTTTGAAAAGGGTTTGAAAAAAATTCCCAAAAAAATGTTTCAAGAAAATTTTCATTACAGCTTTTGAAAAAATAAAAAAAAAAAATGTTGAAAAGAATTTTGAATAAAAATTTTGAAAATAGCCACTTTTAAAATCATCAAAAAAAAATTAGTTCGATTTGATTAGCAGTGAGAAAATATTGAGAAATCACTTTTGGAAAAAAAGAAGATTTTGAAAAAATTTTGGAGTGTAAACAAAAACAAAAAAATTATAAAAAAAGCGGTGCGCGAAACGTGTTGCTATTCACATGACTAAAAACGCGCTAAAACGCTAGCCGAACGCAATCGCACGCGCTTCCGCTCTCTCACGCTACACGCTACATTCTCTCTCACTGCCGCTGTCGCTCGCCCTTTTACTACTACTCAACTGTACTGTACTGAGCTACTCTGCCGCGCTTAAACGATTAGCCACCCACGCCTGCCCACAATTACCAGCTGATTTTACATACACACACTCACGGAGGGTTTGACAGTTTTTTTTTTGGCTTATAAATGTACAAGGAAAACAGCTGCCGCAGCAGTCCGCAGCCAATAACGCCGAAAGTAACGCCAGCAGCAACAAGCGCAACAATAACAACAACAACAGAACAAACTTTACAAGCAGAAGCTACAAACTCACCTATATCAGCGGCAGCCGCCGAACAAACAGCTAGCGGCGGGCAACAACAAAGTGAGAGCGCAGAACGCGTTGCAGCCGCCAACAAGCAATCTCAACAAACAATCGTCGGTGAGGTAGCAGCAGCAGCAGCAGCAACGCAAATTGGCGATGCAGCGCAAACAGTGAATAGCAGCAGCACAGAGGCAATAATAACAACAGCTGCGCCTAACGCGCCACGTTTTGGCAGCAACAGCAGCAGCAGCAATACGCCCATTACGCTCAGCTTTGGCGCCGAGCACTTGGAAACGGAGTATTATAAACTCAGTTGTGGCTCAGATTGTTCACTCTCAACAACAACATCATACGCAGCGGCGGCGGCAGAGTGCATATCGCGTAGCGGCAGCAGCAACAGCAATAGTAGTAGCTGCAGCGCTGACGACGCTAGTGAAAACAGTGAAGTTTATACATTTCGTGCGCGTCCCGCTTTTCCAGCGCACGTACTGCGCAGCATACCCAAGGGACGCGCTACTTTGCGACGTCAACACGCGCGCACCAGCGAACACCGACAAGCGGCAATTGACAGCGGCGGCGCCGGCGGCGGCAGTGAGGCAGAGGCGGATAGTCGACGCGGCAGCGCTGTTAGTGCGCAGAGTGGAGTGAGTGGGGTAAGTGGCGGCGGCGGAGGCAGCGGCGGCAGTTGTACAAGTAGTCAACGCCGGCGTAAACATAAGCAACGCGCCAGCATAAGCGCTGATGTGCGCGTATTGCGTAAAATCGGTTATATCGCATCGCGCGTACGCACACTGTCGAAAATTTATGGTGATTTCAAACTCGTAAATCCTTATAGTCCTGCGAAGCAACGCAAGCAGCTGCAAGATATAATTGCGCGTCATTCGATAGCCGAGGCGGATCGTAGGATCGCTGCAGCAGGTTCAGGCTATCGAAAAAAGCACGCAGCATTAGCGGCGGTAAGAGCAACATTAGCGGCGACGGCGGCAGTGGCAGCGACATCGACAGCTGTGACTATAACAGCAACCTCGCGCTCAAGTAGCTTGACGCCGGATAGTTCCTTGGCGAGCAGCAGTTACGGCTGTTTGCGCGCCGACGCACAAGAGGAGAGTGTGAGCGGCAGTGGCGCTGCAGAAGATAAAGACAAAGCGGCGCGCGCACCCAAAGCAGAGGAAGAGCCAACGCTGAGTTCATTTGACGAAGACGACGACGCGGTGGACGCGGGAGCGCACGGGGACGACGACGAAGAAGACGAGGAAACGTCGGCTACTTACACAACTGGCACAGTGCGCCGCAAGTCATCATTTATAGCTACGCCAGCGAGCGCAAACGCAAACGCAAACGCGACCACCGACGACAACGCCACCAGCAACACAAACACCACCAACACCAGCGTCACCGCTACGTCAAGCTCACTGGCCGTGCTCGAAGAGCTGCTGGTACAGTTTTATGAGCAACGACAACATCGCATAACCGTTATACGTCCTCGACGACCGTCAGCCAGTCGGCGTGGTGGTAGTGAGCGCGGCAACGGTAAAATTAATAACAATAGTAGTTGTAGTAATAATAGTAAGCAGTTGGCAACGCAACAGCCACAGCAATTAATCATAATGAGCAGCAGCGGTGGCAGCGGAATAGGCGGCAGCGCGGCTGTGGCGAATAGCGGCAGCAGCAGCATCGAACAACAAACGAATTTACGAAATGCCAATAATTTATTTCCACAGAAGAAGGGAGAGGAGAGCAGCTGTAGCGGCGGTGGTGGCGTAACAACAACAACAGCAGCTGCGCTTGCAACACAGTCGAGCAGCGCCAACACCACATCTAGTCAAATGTCGTCGAAAAAGTCGCAGCCACAAGTGACGCCGCCGCCATCGAAGCACCAGCAGCAGCGCAGCTACAGCAATGCCTTTCTGCAGCCGTTCAGCATTGGCGGCGGTTGTTTGGATCGGCGGCGACGCGCCAGCGATTGCTCCACACACCCCAGCAGTCAGCAGCAGTTGCTGCTGCAGCAACAACTCTTGCTGAGTAATCAATTGCAAGTGACATTGAAGAATAACAATAATTTTACAGCGCTGACTGCAGCAAGCGCAGCTGCAAGATTTCCATATCATCGCGGCAGTTGCGGTGGCGCTGCTGAACATTTGTTGGCGGCCAATACGATTGCGAATCGTTCGACGATCATATTGAGTAAATCGTGCAGTAATGTGGAAGGGGTGCCGGCCACGGCGGCTGCTGGTGGCAATGGCAGTGGTAGTACAATGCGCAAATTCAGTTTGACGGTGGATGCGGTGGCGGATGCGGTGGCGGCCAGTAATGGCAATAGCATAGTCGCATCACCGGCGCTAACGCCATCACCCACAAAACAAATGCAGCAGCAGCAGCAGCAGCAACAAACACAACCCACCGCTGGCGGCACGGGCAACAGCAATGGCAATAATGAATATAATATTGTACAGCTGAATAATACAATCATACAATGTCATTTCAATGATGAGGACTTTCGTGCACTAGTTAAGGACTTGAAGCGCAAAGTGGAATATACCGAACGCATGAATTGGCTATGTAAGTAACAAGAAAAGAAAACAGAATGCATATTTCCGTTTATGTAAATAATTTATTTCACATTCCTTTTCTTTGTAATATTTTTGCTGTAAAAAAATTGTCAATTTTCTCGTTTCGCAAAAAAAGGGATATGCGAATGCAAACAGCTGTTAACGCATAGCACAGCTGCAACTTGCTTATAGCATAGCTTAAGTTAGTACACGTTAATTTTGCAGAATTTCTGCATAAAAAAAATATAGAAATTGTATACAATGTGTGTTAAATCAAGTGTCTCTAGCATGGCTGTAAAAAACGTGCTCATACTATGGCTGTAAAAAAGTTGATAAATATTTTTGTCAATTATACAGCAGTAGTCGCAGAGTTCTTGTAAATTTCGTGCTCCAGTTAGCAACTAGCCAGTTGAAATTTTGTCTACATACGTGGCCTTTTAGCAATGAGTTTTGCTGTGAATTTCATTTTATAATAATTTAAGGAGTTGTGCGAATATCCTTTTTTGACATAAGCAAATTTTTAGCGATTGAAGTAATTGTAGGCTTATAAACCAATATCAGTAGGCGTATTTTGTTGAAGAATTGATATTAATTGGGTAACAGAAAAAAAAGAAAAAATTATTTGTGCCAAAAAAAATTGTGAAAAAAAATTTGTCACGAAAAAATTTGTAACAAAAAATATCACAAAAAAATATTTGTTACAAAAAAAATTGAGAAATAAATTTCGCTACAAAAAAAAAACCAAAAAATTATTTGTGACAAAAAATTTGTCACAAAAAAACGTTTCCTACAAAAACATGTCACAAAAATTTTTTTGTTACAAAAAAAATTTAGAAATATAGCTACAAAAAAAGAAAAAATTGTGACAAAAAATGTGTCACAAAAAACGTTTCCCTATATGCCACAAAAGAAATTTTGTTACAAAAAAAATTTAGAAAAAAATTTTGTCACAAAAAGGATTAAAAAAATTTTTGTCATAAAATTATAAAAATGTGGTGATTAATAACAAAAAAATGTTTGTGTCGAAAAAAATGTTTGTCTCAAAAAAATTTACAAAAAATTTCTCAAATATTTTTGTGACCTAATTTTCTCGTTTTTTCACAAAAAAAAAAAAAAATTTTCCCACAAAAAATGTCGCAAAAAATTTAGACAATAAATTTCGCCACAAAAAGCTAAAAAATTGTTTGTGACAAAAAATGTGTCACAAGAAAACGTTTTCCACAAAAAACGTGTCACAAAAAAATTTTTGTTACAAAAAGAATTTACAAAAAAATGTCGCAAAAATGCTAAAAAATGTAACAAAAATATGTGTAAAAAAAAACGTTTTGAACGAAAAACATGTTAAAAAAAATTTAGAAAAAAATTTTGTCACAAAATTTGCAAAGAAAAATGTTTGTCACAAAAAACTTAAAAAACGTGACGAATAAAAAGAAAGAAACTTTTGTGTCGAAAAAAATATTTGTCTCAAAATAATTAAGAAAAATCATTTTCTAAAATATTTTTGTTACCTTTTTTCTTTTTTTGTCACAAAGGGATTTGAAAATATTTTTTTTGGCAAAAAACCAATAGTTTGTACAAAAAAAATTGGAAAAGTTTGCGAGAAAAAGAAAATAGCAAAAAAAGAAACAAATTATTATTAATTAAAAACTGGCCAATAGCTCATATAAAATTCACATGAAACAAAAAAATGTTTAACACAAACAAAATTTAAAAATATTTGTGAAAAAACGAAAAAAATTGTCACAAAAATTTCAATTCTTATGACATTAAAAAAAAAATGTTAAACGCAAAAAAAATTTAAAAAATTTTCTGACAAAAAGAAAAAAAAAAATTGTGACAAAATTTTCAGAAAAAATTAAAAAAAATTTTGTTATAGAAAGAAGATAAATAAATTAATCACGCAAAGAAAAAAATTATGAATTTTTGTGACAAAAAGGAAAAAGGCAAAAATAAAAAAATTAAAAAATATTTCTGACAATAAAAAATATTTTTCATAAAAACTTAGGAACATGTTTGAAATTTTTCTGAAAAAAAATATTTATTTTTTATGTATGTTAGATTGAGTTACTAACAATTGTGCGCACAGTTCCTGCTCGTAAAATATTTTTAGCAGCATTCATACAAATGTGCTCTTTGCAGTTATGCGCTAAAATTTCATTTACAAACATACATACGTACATATTATTGCATGTATGATAATTATGCAAAAGCATTTGTGAATGCCAATTGAACTGCATATACCTATATTTGCTTCAGTAGCCGCACGAATATCCTTTTTTGCGCAAATCGATTTTTTTACGCCACATTGCAATAATTATCATTAATTCGCTGTATTTGCCTGCGGTAGATTTTTCCTATGTGCTAGTATGTACCTGGAATTCGTACAAAATGATATTCAAACATACACCCTAAAAAAAATATACGTCTTATTTGACGCTGATTTGAATTGCTCATAAGGCTTATAACAGAATGCCTTACCGCAATCCCTATAATAAGCGATTATATGGAGTGTAACGCAGCACATTTGTTCTCTTTATCCATTTTGAGTTTTTAATGTGATACTTTTTTTATTTTTTGTTTTTTTTTTTTATTTCTTTTGTGATAAACTTTTTGTTTTTTGTTTGTAGCATGAATTTTTAGTCTTTTGTTGCAAATATTTTTTTTATGTTTTTGTGATAAAATTTTTTTTTATTTTTTTTTGAGACAACAATTTTTAATGCTTTTTTGTGACACGTTTTTGTGACGCATTTATTCTTTCGTTCTAATTTTTTTTTATAATTTTTTTTGTGACATTTTTTTTAATTTTGTTTATTATAAGCATGTTCTTAATTTTTTTGTGACATATTTTCTCTTTTCTGTCAATCCTTTTTTTTTTAATTTTTTGCGAGAAACATTTAATTTTTTTGTGACAAATATAATTAAAATTTTTTTATGACAAATTTTTATTATTCTTTGTGACATAAATTGCTTTTTTTTTTTTGTTACAAATATTTTTAAATTTATTTTTTTCTTTTCTATCAATCCCTTTTTTCCGACAAACATAAAATTAAATTTTATGTGAATTTTATATGAGCTAGTTTTTAATTAAGAAAAATTGAAATTTTTTTTTGGTAGAAGTTATGAATCCATTTCGGAGACTACCACATCCCCTCATCAGACTTCTTCATTTTTTGTTACAAATATATTTTAAATTTTTTTGTGACAAACTTTTTTTTTATTTTTTGTGACATGAATTGGTTAGTTCTTTTTATTACAAATGTTATTTAAATTTATTTGTAACACATTTTTTTTTGCAAGAAATAAAATTGTTTTTATGGGTTTTTTGTTACAAATATTTTTTTAAATTTTTTGCGACACATTTTTTTTCACACACTTTTTTTCAATTTTTGTGATAATTTTGTTTATATTTGTGCAAATAAAATTTTGTTCGTTTTTTTCGATTTTTTATAAATACTTTTGTGAAAAAACTTGTTGCTTTTTCAACATTTTTATTTTTATTTTTTTGTGATAAATATTTTAAAATATTTTTGTGACATAACTTCTTTTTATTTTTTGTGACAAAAATTTGTGACATTTTTTGGTGATAAAAAGTTGTGACTTTTTTGCGTTAAAAAAATTTTTTAAATTTGTTTGTAAAAAATTTTTTTCTTTTTTGTCAATTATTTTTTTTTTTTATTTTTTTGTTTTTTTAGTTACAATATTTTTAAAATTTTTTTGTGCCACATTTTTTTGTTTTCTCACAATTTTTTTTTAATTTTTGTGTGACTATTTTTGTGTAACATTTTTTTTTCTTGTTTTTTGTCTCAATTTCTTTTAATTTCTTTGTCACAAATATTTCTTGTTTTTTGTCACAATTTTTTTAATTTTGTTTGTGACAAACATTTCTTCATTTTTTTCACAATTTTTTGAAAATTTGTTTATGACAAACATTTCTCCTTTTTTGTCAGATTTAAAACTTTTTGTTTGTGACAAAAACTTCTCTTTTGTTCATAAAACTCTCTCTCGCTCTCTGTTTCTTCTCTCTTTGAGCCTTACCTTATACCCACCTTTTTTGATCAAATTCCTGAGAGCATTTTCTGGAGGGCATGCATTTATTGAATATGTGTTAAAAACCTTGCTCTATCATATTGCAATTGAGCGCCCACGTACATACATACATACATATGTAGCGCGCCTGTGGCAAAGCTTGTCGCAAATTTCAACTGTCGCACTCATACGCCATGGCAGCTGTTGTGCATATATCCTTTTTTATTGCGCACAGCACATTTTTTACGCTGTATTACACGTTAATTTCAGCATATTAATTAATTACACAGCCAGCCACTATTTAGTCACACTTTTGCGACAAGCATTAATGTAAATATGCTCGCTTTGTGTATGTTAAATATAATTGTAAATACATAAGTGATTTTCTTTTGACATTATCGTATTTCATTAATAACTTTGCTGTGTGTATTTAAAGATTTATATTAAACGCTTACGGGCCATGAATTCTTATTACATGTTGACTTAATTTCGCTTTGACTTTTTTTATTTGATTTGATTCCCTATGCTTTCGATTGATTGCATTCTTTCGACTGTCGTTATCGAGTATTGAGTGCTGCGCATTGAGCCTGTGTGTCTAGTGAAAGTAGGTCAAGTGACAGCACAAATTGGTGTGATTGATGACATGTTGATCACCTCCATTTTTCCCTTACATATATTTCGTGCTCAGCAGTATCCTTTTGTACAATTTTAGATACGGCTGTGCACATTTAGTTAATTTGTGAAATTTATTTATATGTGTTTTTCTTATTTTACAAGCTCTGACAAATGAATGGCTTTGACTTTTTGCTTTCATAAATAATTTTTTGGCTCATTAATTCGCCTTGAGACCATACGCCCTCCCAAATGTAATTTGTGCTCATTTCCTTGTACGCGGTATCCTCCGCCCACACACTGCCACTTACATTGAAATACTGCAAATAGTGAAATTCGTAAAAAAAAACTTCTTCGCAATGCTTATGTCCTTGCTGACGACGTCAACGACAACGATCAGGACAACGACCATAACAACGACAACGACGTCCACTCGCTTTGTGTGTCTCAAATATTTTATCGTTTCTTTTTATTATCATTTGTTTTGTTGCACAGTTGAAATATTTACACAATTCATTGCATGCAACTTCTAACATTGTTTTCTCCTTGCTTTTAACTGTTGATGTTTAATTTAAAATGTGTGTAAGACTCTATGTGATCGTAGATACTATGCACGGTTGCGGATGCGGATATTCACTCTTTATCCTATTGTTGTTTAGTTAAGCTTCCAAATAGTACAACAATGTAGACGTTTCAATTAAATTTCAAAAGTCAAGCGTGAATATAAAATGTAAAGTAAAATGTTGCTACAAGTAGTTAGTAGCTGATGATAGTTGGTTGAGGTTGAGCTTTGGGATTGGTTTTTTGCAAATAAAATGAAAAAGCGCACAACTTGTGAATGCCTAAAGGTAGTGAAATGAATTTTGCTAAATGAACGTAGCTAGCAGTGTAGCAACTGTGCACAGAAGATTGTGGCAATTGCTTGCCTTTTAGGGGTAGTACATGAATGTCCTTTTTTTGTAAAGAAGTTTTTTAACTTGTTCTTTGGTTTTTTTTTCTTCTGTGAATGCAAAACGATTTACTTGTGACTAATTTGAAGCAAAAATAAATTATAAAAAAAATTAAATTTTCAAACTAACTTAACTCGCAAATGCGTATGAATTTTGTGCTATAATTTTGTAAATGAACGTAACTATGAGCGTAGTAGTTGCACACGAAAACTTCTGCATATTGCTTGCTTTTTAAGGGTAGCCCATGCATGTCCTTTTTTTGTTATGCAGTTTTTTTTACTTGTTCATTGATTTTTTTCTTCAGTGAATGCAAATCGGTTTATTTGTGACTAATTTGAAGTTAAAATAAATTATAAGAAAAAAAAAATAAAATTTTCAAACTAACTTAACTCGTAAATGCGTATGAATTTTATGCTATAATTTTGTAAATGAACGTAACTATGAGCGTAGTAGTTGCACGCAAAAAATTGTGCATATTTCTTGCTTTTTAAGGGTAGCCCATGCATGTCCTTTTTTTATAATGCAGTTTTTTTACTTGTTCATTGACTTTTTTACTTCTGTGAATGCAAAGCGGTTTATTTGTGACTAATTTTAAGTAAAAATAAATTTTAAAAATAAATTATAAGAAAAAAAAAAATAAAATTTTCAAACTAACTTAGCTCGCAAATGCGTATGAATTTTGTGCTATAATTTTGTAAATGAAGTAGCTATGATTGTAGTAGTTGCACACGAAAACTTGTGCAAATCGCTTGCATTTTAAGGGTAGTCCATGAATGTCCTTCCTTTTGTAATGAAGTTTTTTTACTTGTTAATTGATTTATTTCTTCTGTGAATGCAAAGAAATTTATTTGTGACTATTTTTAACTAAAAATTAATTATAAAAAATAAAATTTTAAAACTTAGCTGGCAAATGCGTATGGATTTTGCGCTATAATTTTGTTAATGAACGTAGCTATGATTGTTGTAGTTGCACGCAAAAAATTGTGCATATTGCTTGCATTTTAAGTGCGCCTCATGAATGTCCTTTTTTTGCACTATCGTTTTTTTATATTAATTTTTGGTAAAATGTTTATTATTTTAAATTAAATGTAATTGTAATAGTCTCAAACAAAATATTGTAACAATTGCTTACATTTTAAGTACACCCTATGAATGTCCTTTTTTGCAAAAAAAATTTGTTTGGACAAATTTTTTGCTTTTTATTTTAAATTAAATGCATTTCAGCAGCTTTTTTTTATAAAATTTGCAAAAAAAAATTTTTCTGACAAATTTTTGCTTTTTATTTTAAATTACATGCTTTTCAGCAGATTTTTTTTAAATAAAATTTTCAAATTATCATAGCTCTTGTATGCTTGCAAATTTTGAGCGCTAATCTTGCAAATTAACGTAGCTGTTATTATAGTAGTCACGCACAAAATCTTGTGCAAATCGCTTGCGTTTCAAAAATAACCTATGAATATCCTTTTTTTATGTATTTTTTTTTTTTACTTCTTCTTTGCTTTCTTTTCACTTTTTTTCGGTTCATGCCAAGCTGTTAATCCATTTACAAAGTTCGCTTTGTTTTCATAACGTGATATGCATACTAAGTTCATGCATTATTGTACATACATACATATTTTTTTGCAAACAAGAAAAGTATGTAATAACTTTTGCAAATAGTTCATATTATGTAGCAAATTTTCATAACACCAGCGTATTTATTAATCTACTAACTAGATGTTAATTTTCATGTAAATCACTTGCTTATGAACACTGCGTCTTGTATGTCCTTTTTTTCCATTTTTCACGCTGTTTTGTATACGCGCATAAATCTAACATTATGTGTTCTTTACTGTGCTAAGCTGCTGATATTTGTTGTTTTGTTATGAGTTCTTAAACAGCAGCACTCATATGTATGTCAAAATAATGTATGAAAATTCGCACTTCATAGATGATTATATATGTACATACTTAGTACTTACCAACATACATATGTATGTATGTACCTACCAAAAAGTGTTCTAAGCAGTTTGATCAAATGTATGAATGAATGTTAACGTTTCAGCACGAGTGGAATACATTTTTTTTTTAAATTAAATAAGCATTAGTTAAGCAAAAAATCTCCTTTTTATAATCCCTTATATAAGGCTTATTATAAGGTAGTTAAACTCCTTTATTATAAGTAATGCATAAGCCTTATTTTCTATGGCCTTATTTTAAGCTATTTAAACACCATGTGCTCCCTTATTATAAGCGATTATCTAAGCCTTAATTCCTTTGCCGAATAAGCTTTTGAAATAAGATTTCCTTCTAGAGAAAAAGGAAAGAGAGAGAGATAGAGAGAGTATTCCTTGTGGCCTCATGACACCAACACAGTAAAATAAGCCTTAAGGTTCTGTTCATACAACTGACGTTCCTTAGAAAATTCAGGCAATATTTTATAAGCCCTATGAACATCTGAAATACGTAAGCCCAAAATAAGGCGTAGCTTTTCTGGAGGGTTGGTGTGTTAAACAAAGAACGCCTTTTTATAATTGCTTATATAAGGCTTATTATAAGGTATTTAAACACTATAAAATCACTTATTTTAAGCAATTCGGTAAGCATTTTATTTCGCGAATACGCCTTATTATATGCTACCTAAACCACCCATAAGTCCTGGTTATTATAAGGAAATATCTAAGCCTTATTTCCCATGGTTCATAAGCCTTGGAAATAAGGTTTCCTCTCAGAAAAAAAGAGAGTGAGATAAAATATTCCTTATGGCCTGTTGACAGCAACAGAGAAAAATAAGCCTAATTATAAGCCTTTGCTTATAGCAACAACGGACATTCCTTATCCATTTCGGGCATTATTTTATAAGCCCTATGAACATCTGAAATACGTAAGCCCAAAATAAGGCGTAGCTTTTCTGGAGGGTGTGTTTGTTAAACAAAGAACACCTTTTTATAATCGCTTGTATAAGGCTTATTATAAGATATTTAAACAACATAAAATCACTTATTTTAAGCAATTCGATAAGCATTTTATTTCCCATGGCGAATAAGTCTTATTATATTCTACCTAAACAACACATAAGTCCTGGTTATTATAAGGAAATATCTAAGCCTTATTACCCATGTTTCATAAGCCTTGGGAATAAGGTTTCTTCTCAGAAAGAGAGAGAGAGAGAGAGAGAGAGAGAGAGAGTATTCCTTATGGCCTGTTGACAGCAACACAGGAAAATAAGCCTAATTATAAGGCTTTGCTTATACCAACAACGGACGTTCCTTATCCATTTCAGGCATTATTTTATAAGCCCTATGAACATCTGAAATACGTAAGCCTCAAATAAGACGCAGATTTTCTAAAGGGTATGTATGCTAAACACAAAGAATGCATTTTTATAATCGCTTATATAGGGCTTATTATAAGGTATTAAAACAGCATAAAATCACTTATTATAAGCAATTCGATAAGCATTTTATTTCTCATGGCGAATAAGTCTTATTATAAGCTACTTAAACACCACATAAGTCTTCGTTATTATAAGGAATTATCTAAGTCTTATTTCCCATGGCGCATAGGCCTTGAGAATAAGGTTTCTTCTCAGATAAGAGAGAGAAAAAGAGAGAGAGAGAGTGAGATAGAGTATTCCTTATGGCCTGTTGACAGCAACACAGGAAAATATGCCTTATTATAAGGCTTTGCTTATACCTACAACGGACTATCCTTAGCCATTTCAGGCATTATTTTATAAGCTTTATGAACATCAGAAATACGTAAGCCTTAAATAAGGCGTAGCTTTTTTGTAGATTATGTATGTATGACTGTATGGATGTAATCACCAACGCACACCAAATACGCTCTTTGTGTTACATAATAAGCAAAACAGCTATATATATGCGAATATCCTTATTACCAACTTACTGCCGTTTCCAAGTTTGCTTGCGCACTAAAACAAAGCACAGCATGCATGATTGTTATTTCTTGTACAACAACAACAACAACAACAAAACAAAGCACTTGCTTATGGTAAATGAAGCCGTTGTAGTTCAATTGGGTATACGCATTAAATGAGTTTTTGTTTCTAAGGATATACAGAGCAGATATGTAAGCATGTATGCATGCGTGTGTGTCTGTTACGCCATATGGTTGTTAGCTGTTTTATGTGTGTGTCGCTGTGTCTGTGCGCTCGTGCATAAGTGAATAACCATGTTATATTAGACAGCTGGAGAGCTTCGAACCCGACCATATATCAGCAGGTGTCGTTTGCTTTGATGAAACTTCATTAATATGGCATGTGAAGTGCAATAAAAGATGATGTTTTCATAATTCACTTATAACTATGCATATGGATGAATATGTTTGGCAGTATGTATGTACATATGTATGTATGTAAGCTGTGCTGTTTAACATGAAACTTTGTTGGCATATAAAGATATCGCCTTTAAATGGATTTATTTCCTCTTTAACAACGACAAAATAAAATTTTTGTGCAATTTGAGTGATGAATCTGTAGTATGTAGAAAAAAGGACATTCAGGGGCACAAAGCAGAAAGTGACTGACTTACTTCAAATTTTGTATGCCGATAGTGTATAGTCCTGGACGTATATGCTGCGAGTTTGAGCTTTTAAGCTTAATTTTTAAATGGAGTTTTGTGCACTTGAAAATTTTTTCGTGCAATTTTTTTTTTAATTTTGTTTTGTTTATCCTGCCTTTATTTGAATTTATTTCCTCGTTAACCACAATAAAATACATTTTTATGCAATTTGAATGTTGATTTTGTAGATGCCTAAAAAAGGACATTCAGGGTGACGTAGCAGAAAGCGACTGATTTACTTCAAATTTTGTACGCCAATAGTGTATAGTCCTGGACGTATATGCTGCGAGTTTGAGCTTTTAAGCTTAATTTTCAAATGAAGTTTTGTGCATATGAAAATTTTTTCGTGCCTTTTATTAATGCAATTTTTTTTTTAATTTTTTTATGGATCCTGCCTTTCTTTGAATTTATTTCCTCGTTAACCACAACAAAATACATTTTTATGCAATTTGAATGTTGAATTTGTAGTATGCCTAAAAAAGGACATTCAGGGTGGCATAGCAGCAAGCGTCTGATTTGCTTCAAATTTTGTTCGCCAATAATGTATAGTCTTTGACGTATATCCTGCGAATTTGAGCTTTTAAGCTTAATTTTCAAATAGAGTTTTGTGCATATGAAAATTTTTTCGTGGCTTTAATTAACAAAAATATTTTTTCTACATTTTTTGTGGAGCTTTTCCGCTCGAATAACATATTTTTCTAGCCCCGTCAGTAAATTAATTAATAGGTATAACTATAAATTAGCTTTGTGAACAATCAAAAAAAGAAAAGGATATTCAGCGGACGACTGTAAAAACCGGCATACAAGCTTAAAACTTCGCATACGTTTAACTGAAACCATTTTGTGTTCACTTAGAAACACCACAAGCATCATTGGAGTTAATTTTTAAGTTTAACTAAAAAAAGGACATTCAGCGGCCACCCTTAAATAGTCACACACAAGCTTCTAACTTAGCATACGTTTAGCTGAAAGCAAATGCCATTCATTTTGTTAGTTTGAAATAAAAAGAACATTGCGCTAAAAAAAGGACATTCAGCGGCCACAAGAAAATAACCACTTATAATCTTCAAACTTAACACAAGCTTAGCTGTAAGCAAATGCCATTCATTTTGTCAGTTTGATATAAAAAGAACGTTGCGCTAAAAAAAGGACATTCAGCGGCCACACGAAAATAACCACTTATAAGCTTCAAACTTCGCATACATTTAGCTTAAATCATATGTCATTCACTCTGTTAGTTTCAAATAAAAACAACATTTTTAACTTGATCAACAACGCAAATCAATTTCAAAACTAATTTGTATGCAAACAGTTGAATGCATGCCGACACACCTTTAGCACACATTGTGGCATGAAAAGTGTATAATTAAGTCATTTCTGCTAAGCAGAGATAAACAATATTCACTAATTTGCACATTTGAGACTATATAATAGGTTGCACATTGCATAACATCTCTGTGTGTGTGTGTATGTGCAAATGACAGCCAAATTAATAGTGTAGCCGTAAAGCAAACAAAATGAAATAACAAGCTTCAATTGCATGCAATATGTTGGTAGCCTTGCTGTTTTGTGTTATCAACGTTTGCGCCTCAGATATGTCAAACAAATAAACCACATAGGCGGTTACCTTGGTTTGTATGTGCTTTTGCGCTATACCTTTGCGATTCCATAAATTATGCAATTTCACTGAATTTTCTAGTTACCCAACGTTTACTGCCATGGACCGCAAGCTTTTGTTAAGTTTTTTTTTTTTGACAACTTTGTTTTATCTATTTTATGCTTTTGTTTGCCACTTTTCTATTTGCAAGTATATCCTGCACATCCTGCAACATTTATATTCCTACTTTCTACATTTTTATTTGTTTGCTTGTGTGTTTTTTTTTTTAAATTGTTTGCGCTTACGTTTATTTATTTGTGTTGTTGTTATTTTTATTTAATGCATATTACATTTGTTATAAGCCAATGCAGTAAATTCCTGCCAACAAGGATTAAGTTAAACCCTCAACTGGTCTGGTTATTAGTTATTTGTTTTGCTCACAACTTTTTGTATACGTTTTTATTTGCACATTTGTTATACTTTTTGTTGTGTTTCTTTTCTGTGCTGCATAATAATTTTTTCTACCGTCATTCAAAAAAAAAAGGACATTCGCCGAACTATGACAAAAGCTGGTAGATTTGCTTCAAATTTTGTACGCTACCACACCATAGTATTGCACGTATATATGGCGAGTTTCAGTTAAAAATTTTTAATTTTAAAAATAAATCGGTATGTGCAAATTTTTTTTTTTCAAGAACAATATCCTTTAAAACATTTTTTAATTAAATTTTCTTTTTTTAAATAAATTTTCTCTAATAAATAGTAAGTTTTATTTTGATTACCAAAAAAAAGGACATTCACGCAACCATAAAAACAAACGCTTGATTTGCTTAAAAGTTTGTGCACTGCTAGTCTATAGCATTATACGTATATGCTGCGAGTTTCAGCTTTAAAACATTAATTAAAAAAAAAAAAAACATTTTTGCATAAAATAAATTTTTTCGTGCTTGCAATGTTGGAAAAATATTTTTTAAGCACTTTTTGCTGCATTTCCCATGCTGTATAATATTTTTTCTCACATCACTCAAAAAAAGGACATTCGTGAGGCCATAGCAAATATGCGCGTATTTGCTTGAAATTTTATGTGCTTTTATTTTATAGTGTTGCACGTTCATTTTGCAAGTTTCAGCTTTAAAAGTTTAATTTCAAATGCAATTTTGAGCACAAAAAAAAATTTTTTTTTGCCTTCAATGCGCGAAAAATATTTCTTCTACATTTTATTTCTTGGATTTTGACCATTTCAGCAACATATTTTTTCTCGTGCCACAAAAAGTACATGCGTGAAGCGTGTTTAACAACTACAAAACAAATTTTTGTACAACAAATATGAGGTATGCCTAAAAAAGGACATTCAGGCAGCCATAGAAGAACGCATTTGATTTGCTTTAAATTTTGTACGCTGATAGTCTATAGTGTTGTGCGTATATGCTGCGAATTTTAGCTTTATAACTTTAATTTCAAAGCGAGTTTTAAGGAAATAAAAAAAAATTTGAAAAAAGTTAAAAAAATTAAGAAAAAAAATTTTAAACACAAAAACGCTGCTTTTATTTTCTTGTATTATTTTTAGCCTGACTTTTATTTTTTTCCCTCTAATTTATTAATTTCATTATTTTTCCTCTCCCTTTACCTCTCTTTTCGCTTAAATCCTGACCGCTGCAACTTCTATCTGACATGCTTGTTTGGTATTAATTTTTGCAGCGCTCGCGTTTTTGTTTGCACGTTAAGCTGACGGTTTGGCTATTATCCTTTCGCTAGCTGCGCACAATTGTGCTATATTGCTTTAAGATGATTTTTTACTTATCTACTTTTCAAATTTCATTTTCATTTTCATCCTCATTGTTACGCCAGAGACTCGTTTTTGCGCACTTATATAAGTATAAATATTTAATGCTCTGGGCGGACGATCAGTCAAGCAAACACGGCTGTCAACCTGCTTATATCGCATTTTTGCTCTTATTAACTTGTACATTGCGATTTGTCCTCTATGTCCTTTACGTCCTCTAGGTCCCCTATGTCCTTTATGTCCTCTCTGCCCTCTTTTTGCCGTTTATTTATTTTTACATACATACCTACTCGTATGTATTATCGCTTACCTGTAACATGCTGCTCGGTTCTTCGCAAATCTTTCCCTTCCTTTTTTTTATAATAATTTTCTTATAAATATATTTATTTCACTTTTATTACTTTTCGCACACATTTTGTATTTATGATTTTATTTTATTTATTGCTATTTTTTTCACAACGCTTGCGGCTGCCATGACTTAGTAGTCTTGGGGTCCTGGTGTGTTGTTGACAACCACCCAACTGTTGTGTCAATTTGTGTTAAACACAATGTGTTCTCATTTAATTTGCGCCCTCTATTGACATATGATTAAAGCAACTGCAAAAAAAGGAAGGAAAAGGTGTGAAAAAGAATAAAGTGCAAAGGGAACAGAAAGAGTGAAATAAAATAAAAAACGATTGGAAAAAAATCTGAAAGTTAAATCTTTAAATGAAAAAAGGTTAACTGTATGATATCAAATGATACAGCATGAAATCTGTGACGAGAATGTAGAACATTCTCTTTATATTTCTAGTTATCAAAGCAGTTCGTATGCCTTGCCAATGCAGGATAGTTTTAAAAACGATTCAAAGCAATCACTGAAACCTCAAGAAGCTTGTACAAAGAGTCCTAATTAACTTTCACATAGCGCACTTCCAACTCAAAGCCTTCAATGACAAACTTACTCCACACTTAAGATGATTGTCTAGCAGACAGAAGGTCACCGCTCACATAATCGTTTCACTGAGGCTCTGCATGCTCATTTGGATATCTAAAATGTGGCACGACCTAGAATAGGTATACAATGAAAATTTTTGAGAGTTAATCAAAATCAAACATTGTCTTTTTCTTAGTTTAACTCTATATAAAAGTTTTTATTCAAGACACAAACCTTTGCAAAACTGTGAAAGCTCTGTCAGCGAGTTGCTGTGCTCACGTAGATATTAATTTTAATCGGACTCAGCTTTAAGGGAATATGTAAGGAATTGGTAAAAGCCAAATATTGCTGTCAGCGAAGAAAAGCTTATAGCGAGGACATCAACCAGAAATAAGTTTGGTTTAAATTAAAAGTTCAGCTTTGTGTTCTCTTTTGATCGACAAGAGGGTTTTGATATAATATTATTATAGACAAAGTCACAAATAGCTAGAAAAATCTGGCTTGAGAGTTAGTCGAGATGCAAACCAAGTACATAACTGAACATAAATTTTTTACCAAATTCGGTTAAACTTAATTGGTGAATTGATTTTAATTTAAGCATAATGCAATTAGATGAGAACCATCTTTGAATCACAATCTGAGCTCATAAGTTAGGAAAAAGCGAGGAAAGCTCTCAGTGTGGAAAGCTTTTATCGTAGACACAAACTCCAACTAGTAACTTGTACTAATAAGAGCTCTGCTTATTGTTTTAACGCGTGCAACTCGGCGGAGCGGAGTTTATGCAAACTGCTTTGGGAATGTTTATTCTAGGCTTCTAGGGTAAAAAACCTTTTCCTCTTTGAACTCTGGTCAATACACAAACCATATATGAGTTCACTAAAATGTAAGCTTATAAATTTTTAGCCTTAAACTATTAATAAATACATGCTAACTGAGTTTAACATTCTCGGTATGCCCAATACATATTTCTGCGCGTGCAAACAATCAAATAATCGCTTTTTGCACGAATTTATTTTCGCTTGATTTGACATTTAACGCTCTAGCGACTTCAATAACGCACGTGTGGCCGAAGCTATTGTGTTATTGAATTTATTTTATTTGTTTGACATAAGCTCTACGAAAGTTATAAGATGATAACAATATAACTTCAAGGCTTATTAATTATAGAATTAAGAATTGTGTGGTTATACAATAAAGCTTTTAAAGCCACATGAAAATTTGTATTTCGGAAACAGTTTTTCGTATGGAGTTTTTTTGCAGTCTGGCAGGTGTAGATTGCTGTATGTAGAAGGTTAAAAAAAAAGCTTTGAAGAAGTTTTTGCAGCTTTTGAGTTTATTTTGACAGCATCAATGGTCTTTATGGGCTTTTTTGGCTAGATTTTTAAAAAAGTGTTTGCAGCTTTTGAGTTTTTTTTTTTGACAGCGTCAAATTTAACTTTATGGGCTTTTGCAGAAAAACCGTTTTGAAGAAGTCTTTGCGGTTTTTGACTTTTTTGACAGCAAACTTTGTAGTGATTTTCGTTATAATCGACACTAAATTCTGATAAAAAAAGAAAGCCTCAAAAGCTCAAAAAAGTCGTAACAAGGTTACTGTGCGACTTCTAAAATGAGCTTAGAGTTTTCCTAGTTGGATGGCTATATACGCCAACTGCTGATGTAGGATCTTCCGTTAATTATCAGCAAACGCTAATAAGCTTAGCCAACTTTGGAGCTACCATTTTGGAAACTTGTGTTGAAAACTTGCTTGGTTTGCAAAAAAGCTCAAAAAGCATTTACTTTAAACTTCTTTGAGTTGTGAATTTTTGAGTTTTAAAACGAAGAGGTAGCCTTATGTCCAGCTTAAAGCTAAGGATGGGATAAGCGTGAAGCTTACAGCTTTGCTTTTTTAAATATGGAGTTTATTAAAGAGAGAAGTAAAACAGTTGTTATCGTAATTAACATTAAAGGAGCTTAGAATTTGACTAGTTTGATAACTATATATAGAGCAGAATTTTTCGCTAATTGGCTAGCGTAGAACTAAACTGGTCTATCTAACATTTTTTCAGAAATCGAGTTATGCACATTTTTGAACTTGAAAATCATAAATTTATCCGTGCAAAATTGATGTAGGTCTTATTTCTTCACCAAAGTGTCCAAACGCTAAAAATATCACTTTAGAATTCATGTCCTTTTGTCATTTCAAGAAATTCTAAAGTGGTCCAACTAGCATAGACTACCATAGACCAGTATGATCTTACACCAGATGAGTGGATGGAATTGGTTAAAAATTGTAGAAAGCATGCTCCTTTTGATGTTAATAATATGGTGAGGGAATTTATGTCATTTGACGAACGACGGCCAATGTTCAGGGACTACCAGAGTATAGTAGACGACGGTGGAAAAATTTCCCAAATGCGAAAGGCAAAATTTGTTAAGGGTGAATCTGTGATGCAGTTTAATGATGATTATTGTGAAACATATAAATCCGTCGATATAAAGAAATCTAGCGTGAACCTACATGATTTCATAGAGTTCTTGCAGAATTTTACACCAGATCAGGGCAGCGACATACGCGTTTTGAAATTCAAATAAAAATAGGTAAAAAAACTTTTTAAGTTAAACGGTTTTATGTTATACATATATTGCAATGTTTAAGATAAATGTACTAAAAACCAAAAAATAATAAAATAGATACAGTCGTGGGAATTATAAACATTTGCATAGACTAGACTAAAATAAAACCGTGGGGCATGTCAATTGTCTACAATCATTGATTAAAATGTTTGTTTTGTAATGTTACACTATAATTAGGCAGTTGTTCAACCGACAACGATGGACGTGTGATAAGTAGGGCCAGAATGTGGAAAAAAGCTAGCAAGCTCGATTATAAGCGAGTTTTAGGGTTTCATAGTGGTGAGCGAGTAGTACTTTTATCATATGTTTTGTCGATTAAAGACAAACTACGAGCAGTGAAACGATTCCTCGTGTGAATGTCCAACGATAAACTAGTTGAAACATCTCTTTTATTAACATGGAGTGTATAACTATTGGAATTTCCATGAGCAAGAAAGTAGTAAGTATTTTCCTCACCGTCTGCGGGCCAACTGCCGAATTAAACGATTCTTCTATCGCACATTAAGTCGATAATTTGTAGACAATTGACGTGCCCCCCGGTTTTATTAAACGGTTTTATTTAGCTCACCCCGTTTGTTTTATTTTAGTCTAGTCTATGCAAATGTTTATAATTCCCACGGCTGTATCTATTTTATTATTTTCTGGTTTTTAGTACATTTATCTTAAACATTGCAATGTATGTATAACATAAAACCGTTTAACTTAAAAAGTTTTTTTACCTATTTTTATTTTCTAGTTTTTAGTTTTTATTTCGCATTCTGTTTAATTCATTTAGTGCTTCATTATTGCAAGGTTTCTTGCCCGTTAGTTTATTGCAGTCCAACGCCTCTATAGCGACCCACGCGCCACCTATCGGAAGTTTTTTTTTTAGGAAAATATTTCCTTTCAAGGTAGTAATACATGTTCCGAATTTCAGCCAAATCGGACCATAAATGCGATTTTTGTAAATATAGCGACCCACGCGCCACCTAGCGGAATTTTTTTTTAAGAAAATGTTTCTTTTCAAGGTAGTAATACATGTTCCGAATTTCAGCCAAATCGGACCATAAATGCGATTTTTGTAAATATAGCGACCCACGCGCCACCTAGCGGAATTTTTTTTTTAAGAAAATATTTCTTTTCAAGGTAGTAATACATGTTCCGAATTTCAGCCAAATCGGACCATAAATGCGATTTTTGTAAATATAGCGACCCACGCGCCACCTAGCGGAATTTTTTTTTAAAGAAAATATTTCTTTTCAAGGTAGTAATACATGTTCCGAATTTCAGCCAAATAGGACCATAAATGCGATTTTTGTAAATATAGCGACCCACGCGCCACCTATCGGAATTTTTTTTCATAATATTGCATTGTCATCGGGGTTATACATGCGTGCAAAATTTCAGATTAATCGGTTGACAGGAAGAGGGTGAAATTTGAATTACTAAATTTGACCCAAGAATAAAGAATAAATAATAAAACAAACGGGGTGAGCTAAATAAAACCGTTTAATAATAAAAAATGCAGGACATAAAAAAATGTTGAAATTTGTACCACCGATTCATCACCCCTTTTACCTGTCTCTCCACATGTAAACCGCAGAGATGAAACAGAAAACAATCCAGAAGATTTTCTACCAGCCCGCCGTGGAGAAAACTAGTAGTTACTGTTACTTTTCATGCAGAGGTGATCATTTACGAACATGTGTATGTTATTTTTATACTCAGCTGTACTAGTACACAGAGTATTATAATTTTGATTTCATAACGGTGGATTGTAACATAATGAAATAATCGAGATAGATATGGACTTATATATATCAAAATGATCAGGGTGAAAAGAGAAATCGATTGAGCCATGTCCGTCCGTCCGTCTGTAAACACTAACTCGCGCAAAAATTTAGATATTTTGATGAAATTTGAAATGCAAGTTGGTATCGACACTGGGACGGTTGGTATTGAAAATGGGCGAAATCGGACCATGACCACGCCCACTTTTCCTATATAGAAAAAATCGGATATTTGGTATCTCAGCCACTAATATAGCTAGAGTGATAAAATTTTACCCACGTATTGAGCTCAGGCCCTTATGAAGAAATTTGATGAAGTTTTGGAAAATGGGCGGTGCCACGCCCACTTATTAAGGGTCACAAATTGAAAGTTTTATATGTCATAACTCAGAAACCGTTGAAGATATATCGATGAAATTTGGTATGCGTAATTTGCTTACTTAGACAAATGTTTTGACGAAAAATTGTCAAAATCGGTTGACGGCCACGCCCACTTTTATATATGGGAACTATAAAGGGGCCTAATAAAAACATTTTAAGCGATATCTCTGTCAAATATAAAGATCTATCACTGAAATTTTGTGGCAGGAGTCCAACTACGGACATAAAACAAAAAATACAAAAATTTTTGAAAATGGGCGGTGCCACGCCCACTTATTAAGGGTCAAACATTGAAAGTTTTATATGTCATAACACAGAAACCGTTAAAGATATATCGATGAAATTTGGTACGCGTAATATATTTGCTTAGCCAAATGTGTGGACGAAAAATTACCAAAATCGGTTGACGACCACGCCCACTTTTATATATGGGTATTATAAAGTGACCTAATAAAACCATTTTAAGCGATATCTCTGTGAAATATAAAGATAATTCATTGAAATTTTGTGACATGAGTTTTACAATAGACCGGAAAAAAAAATAAAAAAATTTGGAAAATGGGCGTGGCACCGCCTATTTTTATACAAAGGAATCTACGTGCCTATTACTCGACAAATAACTGAGATATTATGACGAAACTTGGTTTATACACTTTTTTAACATGTGTTAATAGACAAAAATGTATTGAAATCGGTTTATGACCACGCCTGCTTTTTAACAAAGATATTTCTGGAACACCCTTTTGGAATTTGTAACGTGAAGTGTTTGTAACTAAAAGTCATAGAGGGATGAAATTTTGCACTAACAATAATATTTATATGCTAATTTGGATGATTGATATAAATTTTGAAAATGGGCGTGGCTGCGCCCTGTTTATGCAGCACTCGTTTCATGTAAAATACACCCTATATCGAACAAACGCAAACAAACAATGAAAGCATACAGCTGAGTATCTAATGTTCGATTCCACTCGAACTTAGGCTTCCTTACTTGTTCTAATTAAAGTACTTCCTTTCACATATTTTTTACTTTATTCATATAATTTTCAATTTGTAGTTCAAACTTCCTTAAAAATTGAAAATTCTAAAGTGGTCTATGTAACAAGTTTTCCTTTTACAAACAGATATTATATAAAAAACGTTTCTATAATAATTTTTTTTAATGCAGAATGTTAAGTTAACTATTAAGCTAACATAATAATTTACAATATTCACTTAACATACATCAACAATCGCACACCGCATTAAAACGCGTTTCATCTGTTTTCTCCAATTTTGTATTTTGTTAGATAGACCAGTTTAGTTCTACGCTAGCCAATTATTAACAAGAGCTTTTTAGATAATCAGCAATAGCTTTTAAGTTTATCAACAAGAGCTGCTAAGCTTTTAGGCAGAGCAGAGCTTAAGCTCTAATATGGAAACTTGTGCTGAAGAGTGATTACAAAACAAGGTAATTAAATTGTTTTAAGTTGTATATTTTTGAGCTCTAAAACTAAGAGGCAGTGCTACGTGCAGCTTAACGCTAAGTAAGGGATATGCTAATTTTCAACAAGATCTTTTTTATGCTTCGCTTTATTTTTAAATTAGCTTGGAAGTGTATTGTGCTATGAAGCTTCTATGCTATGCAAGGTTGTGCTGCAGAACTAGTTGAAAAAGAGTGCACAAGGCAAACTTTAATAGCAGCTTTCAACTTTTTTTAGCTGTGAAATTTCAGCTTTAAAGCCGAGTGGCAGCTATCAATAAGGCCTAAGGTCAGGGCGCGGTTTTAACAAGAGCTTAAAGCTTGCCATGCTCAAAGATGGAGTTTGGAAAGTTTGCTTCAAAAGCTGCTAAGGAAAAGCTTCATCGAAAGCTCTTGATTGCTTTCGCTAAGGCTTACAGCTAAGGTGGCCAACATTTAAGTGGAGCTTAAAACTTCGCTTTTACAAATATGGATTTTAGAAAGTCTGTTTCAAAGCTGCTGAGGGAAAGTTTTAATAAAAGCTTTTTATTGCATAAGTGTTTTGCGGTATCCAAAACTGCTTATTTTTTTATTAAATAAACGGGTTTTCGCCGTATGACTTTTAATGGTTTCCCTTGCTTTCTCAAACCTTTCGCTTTCATGCCTGGACTTGTTTAACTTTAAAGCAAAAAGCTTAAGAGCAAAGTGTTGCATTAAAAGCAATTTTTTGCTAAGCTGCTGGTAAGCGTGCATTGTAAAAGTCAAAGCTGTATAAGTATATCTATATTTTTTATTTTTTCATACCTGCAAACAAAAGCTCCTTAACACACACTATTATGTATAGTCATGTAAAAAGAGGATATTTGTGGGACTTAAAAGCCGCGAAATTTATGCGTATGCAACATAAATTGACGCGTGAGCGCACTAGTAGAAAGTTGCGCTGTGTGAAAGCATTGCGATGAAATTGATTGTTTTTTTTTTGCATACAACAGAAAAAAAATTATAATAAAGCGAAGCAGTGAATCAAATTCACTACATTATTGTTTGCAAAAAATGAAAAGTTATGTTTTCAAAGTAAACAACAGTGTTTTGTTTGTTGATATTAGAAAGCAAAAAAGGAAAAAGTAACAAAAAAAAACTAATTCGATGCAAAGCTTTGTGAGGAGCGGCAGCAAAAAGTGCCTTGAAAGTTCTTTGTGTGTGTGTATGTGGAAAACCAGCTGCATTGTGTTTATAGAAAGACTTTTTTGTTTTTTTTTTCGTTGGCTGTTAATTTGTTTTATTTATTTTTTTTTTGTTATTTTTTTTCTTTTTTGAAAATTTGAATTGCGTGCTTTTGCTTTGTTTGATGTTGCATACATTTATTTTTTTTTTTGCCGTTTGTATAAAGTCATACATGGAAAATTGTCATAAATATTCTATAAAAGGCGTTTTCGATTCGCCATCAAACAAGCGAGGTAGGATCGAACAAAAATGTTTGAACCCATAATGAGTAGTAGCCATACTCGCTAATTGGTCGATAAAATTTTCCTCTGCTCGCTATCATTCATATAAAAATTTGGCAGAGGGACATTTATAGCCAGCAGAGAAATTGTGCATCGAAAGCGGCTAAACTTGAAAATAAACAAGACATTTTTCTGCTAAAATTAACTGCGAACTAGATATGTGGAATTTTTCTAAAAAAAAGTCTATAAAAGAATAAAAAAAATCTTAACGTTATATAGACATTTTGCGAAAAAATAATATTTCTATGTCTCTGCTAATATTGCTTTAACTTTGTTGTTACAAGTTGGCATATGTACGTCTAACTTACAGCAAACTGCATTCATTCATATACGAAATTTCAATTTATCTCACAAATAAAAAGCACATTGCTATAGCAACTAAAGTTTTTTGACGTGTTTTTGTTCGTTGAAAGTTTGGACAAATGCTTAAAGTGTAACAAAAAAAAACAACGCTCGTGCACAAAGTTTGTTTGAATTTTAGTGAAAATTAACTGAAAAATTTTGCAACTTGCATGAGACAATGTGAGTTATGCGCATTTTTTCTAAACACAATTTTAAGTTTGTTTTAAGCAATGTTTTGCCGAAAAAGGTTATATACATTATACACACGTTGTTTTATTATTCAAACAACGGTATGTATATAAGCAC
Source organism: Urophora cardui (assembly GCA_960531455.1). Classification (NCBI taxonomy): domain Eukaryota; kingdom Metazoa; phylum Arthropoda; class Insecta; order Diptera; family Tephritidae; genus Urophora; species Urophora cardui. The sequence goes on from OY482671.1 coordinate 11,257,503, forward strand.
AATGGTGATAGATATACCATTTATACTTAATGTTGTGATGTTTTCACAAAAATATAACATTTGTTTTTTTTTTTTTAATAAAAAAAAGTGTTGTTGAAAAGGGTTGCCACCTGTTTAAGATTAAATTCTCCTGTATAGTTTTTTTGATTTTTAAATTTCACCACTGAAAATGAGTAAAATAATATAATTTTTATAAAAAGAGTTGCCACCTGTTCAAAAATTCCGTTTTACGCTATAGTTTGTTTGATATACAAATTTCACCATGTGAAAGGGTTTGAGCTGAAAATGAGTAAAATATTAAAATTTTTATAAAAAGAGTTGCCACCTGTTCAAAAATTCAGTTTCACCCCATTATTTTTTTTTTTTTTCTTTTTTGAAATTTCACCATATGAAAGGGCCTGAGCTGGTAAAATTTTAAAATTTTTTTAAAAAGGGTTGCCACCTGTTCAAAAATTCAGTTTCACGCTATAGTTTGTTTGATTTTTAAATTTCACCATATGAAAGGGTTTGAGCTGAAGATGAGTAAAATATTACAATTCTTATAAAAAGGGTTGCCACCTGTTCAAAAATTCAGTTTTACTCTATAGTTTGTTTGTATTTTAAATTTCACCATATAAAAGGGTATGAGCTGAAAATGAGTAAAATATTACAATTTTTATAAAAAGTGTTGCCACCTGTTCAAAAATTCAGTTTTACTCTATAGTTTGTTTGTATTTTAAATTTCACCATATAAAAGGGCATGAGCTGAAAATGAGTAAAATATTAAAATTTTTATAAAAAGTGTTGCCACCTGTTCAAAAATTCAGTTTTACGCTATAGTTTGCTTGATTTTTTTAAATTTGGGGTGTTATAAGAAAAGGCTTGCGTAGGTAGTTTATTATAATTTTTACAAAAAGGGTTGCCACCTGTTCAACAATTTATGAGGTGTCATATGAAATCTGTGCCCGCAAATTAAAGTAGCCTAACTCAAAATATGGTGAACGGAGAAAACTCAACTTTTTGTCAAAATTCAAACCATTGGACCAATTCGGATTTTTAAAAGGGGAAATAATGGATTTGTAGTGTTAGAGAAGGAATAGTTGTGAACCAGAAATCTTAAAGCAAGGTTAATTGCAAAAAATTGTCTTTTATAACTTAAGTGCTTTTATTGGATGCAATTTTTACGAAAAGCAAAATTAACTCTAGTTAAGTTCTTTTATTGTGTTGAATTCTTCCCAATAAGCTTTTTACTTCCATTTAACTCGATTTAAGTGTTTTTAAGCGTAGAACTACGTTCGGGTCGAAAACGACCCGAAACGACCATTTAAGTGGATATAACTAACTAAGTACTGGAATTAGAAGTCTTAGAGTTTTTGACTTTTAATTTTTGTTTGAAATGAATGAAATAAAATAAAAATCGTTTCGCTAATCATTGTTGTTTGGGCCTGAAAAAAATAATCCATAATCCTATGCCGCAGATCGTTTTCAACCCGAACTGAATTTGCGTTTTATTTTACCGTATACTGAAAAAGGCATGGTACTAGGGAAATCACCACAAGAAGCTTGGTTTATCCGGAAATGATTAATGAAGACTCCCAAGCGAGAGGTTCAAAGCTATAACAGGTGGAGCCGCCGAAAAAAGGGGCGCGGTAGCACTACTGTTTGATAGAAAACAGCTGGTAATTGTGATGGAATCGACATATAGAGTCATGTGCAAAATACATATGTGTATAAACCCAGTGATGAATCTTTATATTCGTTTGTTTTTTTTTTTTTCGTTCAATTAAGGCATGACTACAGCACACTCCATATGCGTATGACCAGGAACCAAAAACTTGTGATAAATTTTCCCAATGTTAGTATCACCTTGCATGAAGATTTAAAACATAGTACTAATAGAAGAGTTTTGGTTTTGGCCAGGACAGCAATCGCAATAAAAAACGACATGTTTAATATTGAATGGTAAACTATTTAAGTGTTTGAATAAGCACAATGCTATTCCATTGCCACCACAATTTGCAAGGGTCTCATGCCACATATAACACGTAGGTTGTCCGGAAACACAGTCATGTACAGTTAAATAAAAAGTTTATAAAGCGTTTATAAAAATATTCAGAAGATCGCAAAAAGGTGTAGGAAGGCATAGGCTAATCAGCACTATCTGACCCCGTGTCCGACTGACTATCGTTAAAAAATGAGTCCTTAATTGAGTCGTCGCTACTATAATCCATATTTAGAAGGTCTTCTTCCTCCATGTTACCAGGATCCATACCTTGTAAAACGCTACCTGATTAAAGTGTAATAACAATAATAACTAGCCGAAGGCCTGAGTTGCCAGTGCTATATAAAAAAAATATCTGTTAGTTTCTAGCTTTTAAGCTTAACTATCAATATTAATAAATAAATAAAAAAATAACAATAATAATACACTGGCGATATTAAAACTCTGACGAGTTTTATTGCCGAGCTTGTCTCCCAATTCGAGGTGTGCTTCTTAACTATTGTTTTTCCTACAATTTGTGTGGACCTACAGTTTTATGCGAGCTCCGAACGGCGAATGCTTTTTTGTGAGGCCTTTTCATGGCAGAAATACACTCGGAGGGTATGCCAGCCACTACCGAGAGGTGACCGCTATTTATAAAAACCCAATAATTGGGTTTTAATCAATTAGAAAAATTTTTTGTGGTGTTTGTCCGGACTGGGTTAGAACCCAAGACCTCTGGTATAGCAGGCGAGCGCTCTACGCACTGCATCTCAGCGGCCACATTAAAGTTTAATTGATGCAAAAAGGTGTTTTATGTATACAGTATATAATAATTAATTGAATTTCTATAATATATATCCTTGAAAAATCTCTTATCTCAGTTTATCATATCCACTTGCTTCCAACAAAAAAACCTAACTGAAGATAATAACGCATGAAATGAGAAAAGTATTCTAACAAAAAAACCTAACCCGAGATAAATTGTGTAAAAATAAAAAAAAAATCACTTAAAATAACCTATTTCCACTTAGGCTATGAAAACAAAATTGACAAAAAAAAAATTATAATTCCTAACTGAAGTTAGGTTTTTTTAATAAAATGAAAACGGAAATAAATACGTCCATGAAGTACCCACATAACTCTAGTTAGGATGTTTTAATAAAACGATTTTTCATACAGTACTAGACTTAAGAGATTTGCTAGAAGATAAGTTGTTTTAACTGGTGCAAAATGTTTCTATCTGAGTTAGGATAATTTTTATATCTTAATAACTTTTTAAATATTACTCCAATTTAAATGGGGATAAGACAGATCGATGGGTTTTCCTCCAAAGATTAACACTATAACAATAACTCAATTTCGCATTATCTCGAGTTAGGCTACTTCAATTTGCGGGCACAGAAATGTATTTGCCGGGTGTATAAAAGTAATAGCGTATAATTTTTACAAAAAGCGTTGCCACCTGTTCAAAAATTAATTTTTACGCTTTAGTTTGTTTGATTTTTAAGTTCGAGGTATTATACGTATGAAAGTACTTTGCCCGAAAATGGGTAATTTATTATAGTTTTTACAAAGAGAGTTGCCACCTCTCCAAAAACTAATGTTTACGCTATAGTTTGTTTGATTTTTAATTTAAATTTTAATATGAAATAGTTTTGCGGGCATATGAAAGGGAATAATTTATTATAATTTTTGCAAAGAGGGTTGCCACATCTCCTAGAATTAATTTTTACGCTATAGTTTGTCCGATTTTTAAATTTTAATATGAAATAGTTTTTCGGGGCATATAAAAGGGCTAAAAATGAGAAATTTATTACAATTTTTACAAACAGGGTTGTCACCTGTTCAAAAATTCATTTTTATGCTACAGTTTGACTCATTTTTAAATTTGAATTGTCATAAAAGGTCTTGCCCTGTAGGTGGGAAAGGAAAGGATAGGAAAGGAAAGGAAAGAAAAGGAGAGGAAAGGAAAGGGGAAAATAAAAAGGACCAAAATGGCGAAATTTTTTAAATTTCGAGGAATATATGTTTTTTTGTCTTCTGTGATCTTTTAGCTTTTTCGTACAAAAATTTTGTCTGAGGAGACCCCCAGAGAAATTTTATGGCGCATAATTTTCTGGAACATTTTAACCCTCTAGCGACCTTCAAATTGCTATTTTTCGCGGACTTCCCAAAATAGGGATCAACATTAGCTTTTCGTGTGCGTGTTAGAGGGTTAAAGTATTCTACGAAATTAAAGCTCGTGCAATGTTTCCTAACAACATATATGTGGGCGATATGTATTTTAACCCTTTCTTAAAAAATCACGCAGACGAAATTTCACAAACTTAAATAATATAATATATAATACAATGGCGCTATTATAACTCTGACGAGTTTTATGGCCGAGCTTCTCTCCCAATTCGAGGTGTGCTCCTTTTTGTTTTTCCTACTAATTGGGTGGACCTACAGTTTTATGCCGGCTCCGAACGGCGAATGCATTTTTTGTGAGAAGCTTTTTCATGGCAGGAATACTCTCGGAGGGTATGCCGCCCACTGCCGAGAGGTGACCGCTGCTCTTAAAAAACCCAATAATTGGATTTTTACTAATTAGAAAAATTTGTTTGGCTCGGACCGTGGTTTGAACCCGAGACCTCTGGCATAGCAGGCGAGCACTCTACCCACTGCACCACAGCGGCCAACAAATACGCAACAAAAAAAAGTTTGAACTCAGGAAGCAAAACGGTTTTGGGGTTTTACTATTTATGGAATTTTTAGCAAGCATATCTATCGCTATGCCGGCAGGCGTTTCTTATGCTTTTATGTGCAATACTTTTTAGTAACTAAGTATTTATAGCTCAAATTAAAACTTTTTCAAGTCAAGTGAAATTTTTTTCAACTCAAGTGAACATTTTTTCAGGTCTAGTGAAACTTTTTTCAACTCAAGTGAAAATTTTGTCGAGTCTAGTGAAACCTTTTTCGATTGAAATTAAACCTTTTTCAATGGAAATGAAACCTTTTTCAATGGAAATGGAACCTTTTCCAATTGAAATGAAACCTTTTTCAATTAAAATGAAACATTTTTCAATGGAAATGAAATGAAAAAAATTTAATTTCAATTGAAAAAGGTTTCAATTCAATTGGAAAAAGTTTAACTTGACTTGAAAAATGTTTCACTTGAGTTGAAAAATGTTTCACTTAACTTGATAAAAGTTTCATTTGATCTGAAATTGCTATATCAGCGCGCTGGTGATGAATTACATACATTATCAAGTTTTTTTTATTACGCTATTCTTGTTTTGTTTTTGTTTGCCTTCTGTTTGTTTGTTTTCTTTTTGCATCCTCTCTAAAACAAAGTCATAAATCACAAACAATGTAAATGAGATTTAACTTGCATGTGTTCAGATATAATACATACTAAACATATAGTAAAAAAAACATAGTTAAAGCATAGGTGTTGTCTATAATACATATATGCAATATTTAGTTGGTCATGCTTTCATATCGTAAATTTCCATTAAGGATTTGCATACGCGAGTGTACATACATACATATGTCGCATCGGTGTGTATGACTGTGCTTTGTTTGTAGTTATTCCTTAGCTTCATGGCTGCGCTAGTAAGCTACAGTTGGGTGTGTAAATAATACGCGCACAACCAGCCAATGATAAGCGCCAAGGACTTGCACTCGCGCCCAAGGATTTGTGCTGATGGCTGGCGGCGTGCAATGCATGTTTAGCTTAGAAGTGACGCTGTGCCTTCATATACATAAGTAATAGTTGCATTGTCTTGCCAGCTATTCTATTACTTTTTTCGCCATATTTTTATTTTCTTTTTTCTTTTTTCGCCATATTTTTTTTTACTTTTTTCGCCATATTTTTTTCTTTTTTCGCCATATTTTTTTCTTCTTTCGCCATATTTTTATTTTCTTTTTTCTTTTTTCGCCATATTTTTTTCTTTTTTCGCCATACATCCACTTCAGCCTTTTCAGCCGCTGAGAGGCGCACATAAATTATTTAATGTTAAGTAAAAGTAGGCAAAAAAAAAAAAGAAAAAAGAAATGCAATAACTTTAACTTAAAAAGAAAATTGCACAAACACACGCATATACTTGATGAGCACCATAAGAAAAAGCAGAAAAGAAGTAGAGGCAGCAGCGGCATAAGCAAAAAAAAGAAGTAGTGGTAGTAGTACCAGGAAAAAGTGCGCCATATTAAAATAACGCCGCAACATGTGGCATCGGGCATATAAAAATGTATAAAAGATAGCAAGATTATAATACTTAAGCAGCACACTTAAGTGCTGCTGGTGCTGCTGTTGCATACAGTAACTACTTAAAGCTTTTGAGTAGCAAGTAAGTAGTTGCGCATGTTAATAATATAGATAGATGTATAGTAAATAAATAAATAAAAAAGAATAAAAGAAAAAAGAAAAATAAAGAAAGTAAGTAAAAAAATAATGTAACAAAAAATTGCAAAAAAAAGCGTATTATTTTGATGACCTGCCTGCTGCTTAAGACGCCGCACACTGGGGCCACTTATATATATTGGGACGCTCAAAATTCTGAAATCAACTTTTTTACATCGGAATCGCTTTATCTGCACTAAAGAAGTTAATCTATAGCATCTTAACCCATTGACGGTCATGAGTTAACCCGTTGGTGACCTATGTTTTTTATTTTAGTTTCGAGTTTAATTTTCTTGAATAAGAATCGGTATATCGATACTAAAATAGTAAATCCCAAGAATTTTAACCCCTTAACGACCACGCATTAACCCATTTTTAACCAAATTTTTTCGCTTAATTCTTAGATTAAAATATTTAAATCATATTAGTTGTATCTACACTAAAACTAGTAATCTTTGGAATCTTAACCCATTAAAACGGTCATGAATTAACCCATTGGTGACCAGTTTTTTTTAATATCTGTAAACAAATTATTTAAATCAAAATTAGTATGTCTGTGGTATGGTGGCCGCTGTGGTGCAGTGGGTAGAGTGCTCGCCTGTTATGCCATAGGTCTCGGGTTCAAACCCCAGTCCAAGCAAACACCAAAAAAAATTTTCTAATTATCCAATTATTGGTTTCTTAAGAGCAGCGGCGACCTCTCGGCAGTGGCCGGCATACCCTCCGAGAGTATTTCTGCTATGAAAAAGCTTCTCACAAAAAATGCATTCGCCGTTCGGAGCCGGCATAAAACTGTAGGTCCACCCAATTGGTAGGAAAAACAAAAGGAGCACACCTCGAATTGGGACAGAAAACTCGTCAGAGTCATTATAGCGCCATTGTATTAAATTATTATTATATTAGTATGTCTGTACAAAAATAGCCAATGTGTATTGTATTAACCCATTAGCGGCTATTTATTAACCCATTGATGAAATATGCAGGTGCAGGTACATATGTATGTATTAAAGGCCTGCAATTGTTGAACTATTTAACATGCCACATTTGCCACATCATGCGAATGTCATGCCTTGCCATGTTGCTCATACATGTTTAACAACGACATACAAAGACACTATCGAAAAAATTCAAATCAAACCTATACATTTTTTTTATAATTGTTTGGCATGCATGAACATAGAAAAACAATTTTTCAATACATGCGACAAGTGCGACACATGCGACACTTGCGACATATTGTGGCAGCATTATTATTTATATTACAATTCCGTAAAAATTAGCATTGTGAGCGAAATTAAATCAAATTTTACAAGTGGAAGATGCGCTGAATATGAATCTGGTCTCAACAAAGAAGAATTATAGTAATTATGCACCTATGTATGTATGTATAGATACATAGTCCAGAAGAGTCAAATTCACATGTACACTAGACTAGATATGAAAAATCTTTAAAAGTCCGTCCCTAAATATGAAGCTAATATTGAGGAGGTCTCCGGACAACATTTTTTTTTTTTGATCCCGCGAAAAACCACCGAATTTGTTTTTTTATAACTTTTTTGTTTGAATCCGATTTTTAAAATTGATATATCATTATTGTGACCGCTGTGGTGTAGTGGGTAGAGTGCTCGCCTGCTATACCAGAGGTCTCGGGTTCAAGCCCCAGTCCGAGCAAACACCAAAAAAAAAATTGTTCTAATTAGTAAAAATCCAATTATTGGGTTTTTTAAGAGCAGCGGTCACCTCTCGGCAGTGGGCGGTATATCATCCGAGTGTATTTCTGCCATGAAAAAGCTTCTCACAAAAAATGCATTCGTCGTTCGGAGCCGGCATAAAACTGTAGGTCTACCCAATTTGTTGGAAAAACAAAAGGAGCACGCCTCGAATTGGGAGAGAAGCTCGGCCATAAAACTCGTCAGAGTTATAATAGCGCCATTGTATTATTAGCCGCAGTAGCTTATGTCGGAAGGCAAATTTTCAAAATACTCGTAAATTTGTGTAATTTTCTAGCAGTTCCCCGCACAGAATTATTAAGTAAAATCATTGAGATTGAAGCTGGTTTAAAGCCCGAGAAGGAGTTTAAACAAACCTGCAGAATGTACTCTCTAAGATGCATTATTTCGGTGCAGTGAAATGACGCCCGCGGGCGTTTTTTCCTTTCTTGAAAAAGAAATAGCGCCTGCGAATAAAACGCAATTAAACCCGTGGGTTTTATTTCCATTCAGAAAAGGAAAGAACGCCCGCGCACCCTATTCGGCGATGTGGGCTTTATTTCGAAAGGGCAATTAAGCCCGCATATGGGTTTTTTTTTTTAAAATGGTGTATTAGTGAAAAAATCGCCGCGGGCGTTATTTCACTGCACCCATTATTTCAACTTTTTGGAAGCTAACTAATTTTTTCCTTAAGTACACTTAAGCTACTGTTCCATATGAACACAGGTATGTACATATGTATGTAGTTTAAGATCATTATAATAGCTTATAAGCTATAGCTTAACATTTAAGGAAACACCTATTCGGTACTGGCGCGATATAAATCTAACGAGTTTTATGCCTACTTCAAACGGCATTTACCAAGGCAGATAAATTTGATATGATAAGTTTTTTCGGTTGCGGGCCACTTGTGAAGAGTGAACGCTATTATGAAAACTTTTTGTTGTTATCTGGACCAGGGATCAATTACACACAACATATATATTTTCTTATGAAAAACAAAATAGTTTTATTTATAAATAGAGATTACTAATCCCTTGTGTAAAAGCTTAAGCTAACCTTATCCTTATCCCATCTCTATCCTTATCCCTATTCCTATCCCTATCCCTATCCCATTTCGTTTTTATATACATACATAGTAGATAAATATTTTCTAAATAAAAAAATAATAGTCTACATATATGTATGTATGTATGTACATACGTACATATATTTTCATACAACAGCATGAAAACATACTGCAGAGGCATGTTATTGAAAACAAAATCGAACAACAGTATAGGCAACAACATTGACATGTTACAACAGTATGTTTGAGTTCGAACAACATGGCAAGACAGTATGTTTGTGATGACATGGTATGACAATGTATGAAATTTTTGAAAAGGACAATTTTACAGAAAATGTTGAACTTTGCAGTACTTTAGTATGTATACAAAAATGGTTTTCTCCAATTTTTTGTTTCGAGATATTAAAAATTTTCTGTGGTCACAAGTATGTTTATATGGGAATTAGGAGTTTCACCGTTAGCGTTTTAAGCAGAACACGTATTTCCCCACACATTTTCATGCCTAACATAAAAAAAAAACAAAATTGGAGTAACACAACTTGTGCTTCAAAGAACTCATATTGTAATCCAACTTACAAGTCTAAATTAAAGAAACCTGGCTTGGCAAGTAACCTTAACCACAGTTTGTAATTGAAGTAACCGGTAAATAATGGATAAACTAAATTTAAGATAGAACAGAATCAAATTCAACCAGATATAGGTGTTTTTTAAACGGTTTTATTTAGCTCACCCCGTTTGTTTTATTATTTATTCTTTATTCTTGGGTCAAATTTAGTAGTAAATTTCACCCTCTTCCTGTCAACCGATTAATCTGAAATTTTGCACGCATGTATAACCCCGATGACAATGCAATATTATGAAAAAACAAGTAAGGAAGCCTAAGTTCGAGTGGAATCGAACATTAGAAACTCAGCTGCATGTTTTCATTGTTTGTTTGCGTTTGATGGAAACACGGTGCACTTTATATAAAGCGAGTGCTGCATATAGTGGGCGTAGCCACGCCCATTTTCAAAATCAGTCATCCAACTAAGCATATGAATATTATTTGTGCAAAATTTCTTTCCTTTATGACATCTAGTTACAAAGATGTCACGTTACAAATTCCTAAAGGGTGTTCCAGAAATATCTTTGTTAAAAAGTAGGCGTGGTCATAACCGATTTCAATAAATTTTTGCGTGTCTATTAACACAAGTTATAAAAGTGTATAAACCAAGTTTCGTCACAATATCTCAATTATTTGTCGAGTTATAGGCTAAGAAATGTCGTATATCCCTTTGTCTAAAAAGAGGCGGTGCCACGCCCATTTTCCAAAATTTTTATATTTCTTGTTTCCGGTCTATTGTGGAACTCATGCCACAAAATTTCAATGAATTATCTTTATATTTGACAAAGATATCGCTTAAAATGTTTTTATTAGGCCCCTTTATAGTTTCCATATATAAAAGAGGGCGTGGTCGTCAACCGATTTCTCTAAAATTTTGAGTATGTATTACCAGACGTTACGAAAGTGTATACACCAAGTTTCGTCATTATATATCAATTATTTGTCGAGTTATGGGCTCAGAAATCTCGTATATTCCTGCTTCTAAAAAGAGGCGATGCCACGCCCATTTTCCAAAATTTTTGTGTTTTTCGTTTTATGTCCGCAGATGGACTCCTGCCATAAAATTTCAATGATATATGTTTATATTTGACAAAGATATCGCTTAAAATGTTTTTATTAGGTCACTTTATAATACACATATATAAAAGTGGGCGTGGTCGTCAACCGATTTTAACAATTTTCCTTCCAAAGATTTGCCTAAGTACATCACGCCTACCGAATTTTATCGATATATCTGCAACGGTTTCTGAGTTATGGTATATAAAACTTTCAATGTTTGACCCTTAATAAGTGGGCGTGGCACCGCCCATTTTCCAAAATTTCATCAAATTTCTTCTTAGGGGCCTGTGCTGGGTAAAATTTCATCACTCCAGCTCTATTAATGACTGATATACCAAATTTCCGATTTTTTCTATATAGGAAAAGTGGGCGTGGTCATGGTCCGATTTCGCCCATTTTCAATACCAACCGTCCCAGTGTCGATACCAACTTGCATTCCAAATTTCATCAAAATATCTCAATTTTTGCGCGAGTTATCGTGCGTACGGACGGACGGACGGACGGACGGACGGACGGACGGACATGGCTCAATCGATTTCTCTTTTCACCCTGATCATTTTGATATATATAAGTCTATATCTATCTCGATTATTTCATTCTGTTACAATCCATCGTTATGAAATCAAAACTATAATACTCTGTGTACTAGTACAGCTGAGTATAAAAATTCCGATAGGTGGCGCGTGGGTCGCTATTTTTACAAAAATCGCATTTATGGTCCTATTTGGCTGAAATTCGGAACATGTATTACTACCTTGAAACGAAATATTTTCTTAAAAAAAAAAATTACGCTAGGTGGCGCGTGGGTCGCTATATTTACAAAAATCGCATTTATGGTCCGATTTGGCTGAAATTCGGAACATGTATCACTACCTTGAAAGGAAATATTTTCCTAAAAAAAACTTCCGATAGGTGGCGCGTGGGTCGATATAGAGGCGTTGGACTGCAATAAACTAACGGACAAGAAACCTTGCAATAATGAAGCACTAAATGAATTAAACAGAACTAAAAACTAGAAAATAAAAATAGGTAAAAAAACTTTTTAAGTTAAACGGTTTTATGTTATACATACATTGCAATGTTTAAGATAAATGTACTAAAAACCAGAAAATAATAAAATAGATACAGCCGTGGGAATTATAAACATTTGCATAGACTAGACTAAAATAAAACCGGGGGGCACGTCAATTGTCTACAAATTATCGACTTAATGTGCGATAGAAGAATCGTTTAATTCGGCAGTTGGCCCGCAGACGGTGAGGAAAATACTTACTATTTTCTTGCTCATGGAAATTCCAATAGTTATACACTCCATGTTAATAAAAGAGATGTTTCAACTAGTTTATCGTTGGACATTCACACGAGGAATCGTTTCACTGCTCGTAGTTTGTCTTTAATCGACAAAACATATGATAAAAGTACTACTCGCTCACCACTATGAAACCCTAAAACTCGCTTATAATCGAGCTTGCTAGCTTTTTTCCACATTCTAGCCCTACTTATCACACGTCCATCGTTGTCGGTTGAACAACTGCCTAATTATAGTGTAACATTACAAAACAAACATTTTAATCAACGATTGTAGACAATTGACGTGCCCCACGGTTTTATTTTAGTCTAGTCTATGCAAATGTTTATAATTCCCACGACTGTATCTATTTTATTATTTTTTGGTTTTTAGTACATTTATCTTAAACATTGCAATGTATGTATAACATAAAACCGTTTAACTTAAAAAGTTTTTTTACCTATTTTTATTGTATAATTGTTTGTTGCTACTGTCACTGCTACTATTATGTTGTTGGTGTTCCAAATTCTCCTACCTACTTCTTTATTTCTATTTCTGCTCTTTTCTTTCCTCAATTTCTTTCCTACTTATTCTTTGCCTTTATATTTTTGTTGTAGTGCTTTTGCTACCTTTTTACGTGTCTATTTCTTTGAAACTACACACCACGTCCAGCCAAACATGTCCATAATTGCATGGTAAGTTTGGTGAAAACGCACAAAGTCAGCTACATATGCTTGCGCATTGAGACAGCTCTGTTGTGTGCAAAAGCATGCAACAACAACCACACGGCAATTTTCCAACGACGATTGTGGACGCATTTTACAACCAATTTTCATGAAAATTGGCGCAGTTCTATTTGAGAGCAATACCTTTCTAATGGTGTGCTTAGTTTTAAAATCGGTTCAGTAGTTTCGACGGAGATGATGGAACAAAATTTATGTTAGCGTATTAATAATATAGATACGTCAAAATGATTCATAGTCAAGTAGAATCTTTTTTTTATTGAGTTTGTCAAAAACAAGTCATGGATGAGGCAAAAAATTAATCATGGATGAATAAAAAATGTTTCATAAATGTTTCGAAAAATTTCATTTAATAAGTGAAATGATTCATAGTCAAGTAGAATCTGGAACTTTTTATTTTTTTATTGAGTTTGTCAAAAACAAGTCATGGGTGAATCAAAAATAATTTATGGATGAATAAAAAATGAGTCACAAATGATTAAAAAATTTGTTTTGAAATGATTCATAGTCAAGTAGAATCTTTTTTTATTGAGTTTGTCAAAAACAAGTCATGGATGAGGCAAAAAGTGAGTTAAAAATGATACGAAAATGAGTATCAAATAAGTCTGAAAGGGTCATAGACAATTATAAGCGTCTGGGACGTTTTTTTCGACAGTGTACCTAATCAGACATAAGAACAATACACTTGTATAAATAAAGCATTAGATCTTTTTGCATATACCAAGGAATATATGTTTGATTTCTGTGATCTTCTAGGTTCTTTTATTCTTTTACAGTTTTATCTATGGTTAGCGGTCTTCCATAATGTGTGGGAATTATTGCGCCACCAAAACTGTTGTTGCATAGTGTTATCTGCTGCTTCTTTTTCTTGAAGCTGTTGCTACGCAAACTTGCTGTTGCCACACGTCTATCCATCTACTTTGTTTAAATTCTTTATCCCTTAGTTATGCTTACTGCAACATTGCCGTTGAACGCTGATTTATCTATTTTTTTTTTTTTTGTTTTTTTTTTGTTGCTTGCAGGCGTAGTTAAGACAGATAGCTACAGTAGTAGTCCAGACTGCATGGCTTACAGCGCGCCTACACAACTCTTACACCTAGCAAAACAACAAAGCTGCTTATTTATCGCATTGGCAGCAGCAATTTGGTAGCAAATAAACTTAATTGCCTTGCCAGCGTTAATCACTTGCGGTGCTGCACTGCTCTGCCTAACTTGCCAGTGATAGGATTTTGCTTTGCTGGTTTTTTTGCATTTTTATTATACGATAGACTTGTCAGGCAAGCAGAGGGACTATCAAGCCAACAAGAGCTTAGAATATACTTTTTTTTTTTTTTTTTTTTATCATCCAATATATTTTGTCAACTGTATAAATAAAATACATCTAACAATTTTGTGGTTCGTTAAAAGTAATTAATAATTAATTATGACTTAATAACTTGGTGGGCATGTATGGATTGCTCTCAGTAGTGCATCCATTTATTGTAGTCCATCAATAAAGATCTGTAAAAGACTTTCTTTTGAGGCGTACGAAACTAGTTGGTCTTGCCGTCAGGGCTAGAGCGAGGGGGTTGGGGTGAGATAGTAGTCTCGTTTTGTATGATGTAGCATACTTTCTGATTTCTTGAGCGACAGTAGGTATCTTTAGGTCACGATGCAGACGGTCGTTTGTGACGTAGTAGGGTGCATTTACAATCATTCTAAGAGTTTTCGATTGGAATCTTTGGAGAATCTCTATATTTGAGTTTGCTGCGGTTCCCCATAACTGTATGCCATAGGTCCAGATGGGTTTTAAGATAGCTGAGTAAAGCAGGAGTTTGTTGTCGATTGATAGTTGGGAGTTTCGATTCATGAGCCAATAAAGATTTCTCAGTTTTATACCAAGAGCTTTTCGTTTGGTGAATATGTGGGTTCTCCATGTTAGCTTTCTGTCAAGGTGCATACCAAGGTACTTTGTTACGTCACTTTGTGGTATATCAATGCCATTGAGTTTTACGGGTGGGCAAGTGTTACGTCTAGTGGTAAACGTCACTTGGACAGATTTTGATTCATTTGACTTTATCCGCCAGTCTTTCAGCCAATGGGTAATTTTATTTAAACTTCTTTGAAGCTTGAGTGAGGCCACATTAGGGTTGGGATCTGCAGCCAGTACGGCAGTATCATCGGCAAAAGTGCCAATAGTAACTCCTTCTGCTATTGGGAGGTCATACGTGTAAAGTAGGTAGAGTATTGGGCCCATTACACTACCTTGCGGGACGCCTGCTAAGCTCTCGTAAAGCTCAGACTGCTCTGCTCCTTCTTTGACGAAAAAGTAACGATTTTTTAGGTAAGATTGTATAAATAGGAAGTAATTTGTAGGGAGAGTATTTTTTATTTTATATAGGAGACCGTTGTGCCATACGCGATCAAAAGCTTGGGATATGTCTAGAAAAGCAGCTGTACAATATTTTTTTTGCTCAAAGGCAGAGTAGATTTTCTCGGTAAGTCTATGTACTTGTTCAATTGTTCCGTGCCCTCTTCTGAAGCCAAACTGGTGATTAGGTATAATGTTACGTTCTTCTATTTTGGGTAAGAGTCTTTTAAGGAAAAGAACTTCCAGGACTTTTGAGACAATGGGCAGCAAACTAATAGGTCTGTAAGACGTTGCCGTATCAGGGGGCTTTCCTGGTTTCAGAATCATTTTCATCTGAGCGACTTTCCATTGTGGGGGTATGAATGCAGTTATTAGTACTGCATTAAACAGTTGGGTGAGAAATTTTATGCCTTCGTAAGGTAAGTGCTTTAGTACATTGCCATTAATAATATCGTATCCAGGAGCTTTCTTTGTGTTGAGTTTCGCTATTACGGTTTTTACCTCCGATATTGCGAATCTTTTTATGGGGAGGTCCATTTGATAGGGATGACTCAGAGTATTTTTCACTTCCGTTGTTGTGCTTAGTGAGGGTTCAATATCATGTGGGGTGAATACTGATTTTAGGTGGCGTGCAAAGGTATTTGCTTTCTCTGCGTCACTTTTCGCCCATTCGTTATTTTCCATTCGTATAGGAGAATTAGAGAGAATCGGTCTTTTTAGCTTACTTGCAGCTTTCCAGAGGGAGTAATCAGTTGCAGCTTTTGCATCAATATTACTGAGGTATTGTTGAACCTGTTTGTTGTGTTCAATTTTGAGGATATTTTTGAGTTCTTTGGTGAGTGCATTCAATCGTTTCTTGTCGTCGGGGTGACGGGTTTGTTGCCACTTTTTCCTCGCGAGTCGCTTTTCTTTGAGCTTAGCTTTTATGTTGTGGGTAACATTTATCCTTTTTTGTCTGGTGAGGGTGGGAGTTGATTTCCACGCAGCTTGTTGGATGCAGTTGTTAAAATGTTCGACTGCTGCCTCTATATCTTCAGCAGATTTCAACGCTAATTTCAAGTCAAGATTAGACGTGATGATGTGTTGGAAGTACTCCCAGTCAGTCTTCCGATTGTAAAGGCTGCATTTATCCGCTGCGGGTGTAAAATTTTTATCAATTGTTACCACGATTGGAGAGTGGTCGGAAGAGAGTTCAAAGCAGGATTTACAAGTTATATCTGACGAAGCCATGCCTTTCACCACGCAAAAATCGATTAAATCGGGAATTTTATTTGTATCTGTTGGCCAATAAGTGGGAGTTCCAGTAGAGAATGGGGTTAAATTGAGATTGCTAATAGCATTGTATAGCTGTCTTCCTTTAGGAGTAATGAGACGAGAGCCCCAGAATGTGTGTTTGGCATTGTAATCGCCGCCAGCTAGAAATCGATTTCCAAGAGTTTTGAAGAAATTTTCATATTCTGCAGTGCTGATTGAGTGCCTCGGCGGGCTATAGATAGCAGTGAGTGTAAGCTGACCACTCGGGTCTTCAATGACAACATTTGTGGCTTGTATAGCATTTGTACGGAACGAATTTGTGTTGTAATGTTTAATACTTTTCCGTATCAAGATACCTGAGCCTCCATGAGCTTTGTTACTTGGGTGTTTTGTGTGGTAAAACTTGTAGTTGGGTACTTCAAAATAGCTTTTGTCCGTAAAATGGGTCTCCGATATGAGGAGTATATCTATATCATGGGTCTGAAGTAGAGCTTTAACTTCAAGTAAGTGTTTGGATAGGCCGTTGGCATTCCAGATAATAATATTTAACGGGTTGAAGATGCACAGTTTTTAGTCGTGAAGGTGACGAGGAGGCTCATCATTGCTGTCATTTGTTGCATGACTTGCTTCAGTAGGTGTATCATTTCTCGCATTTCGTTAGTGTTTTGCGTTGGTGTGTGGGTTTCATTACTATTAGGAATAGCATTATTAGGGTTCGAGCGGGGTGTTACGCCTTTCTTTGCTGCTTGAGCATATGTGACTGGGTATGGCTCAATTTGAATTGGGGTTTCACTTGGCTGTGTTGGTTTCTCCTGAGGCTGTGTAGACGCTTTTTTCCTCAGAGTTGGGTATTTGGCGCTTTGGAGGCTTTTGTATACCATACAGCCTTTGTAATTTGCTGGATGGTTACCCTCACATAGAGCGCATTTGACATCGTCAGATCTTGTCTTTCGCTTGCAATCAGAGGAGAGGTGGTTTCCAGCACATTTTATACATACTGATTTTCGACGGCAGTAGGACTTTGTGTGGCCATATTGCTGACAGTTAGCGCATTGCGGTATTTCACGCTTCGGGTGTGGGGGCTCGAAAGTAATTTTAGAGTGCAGGAGACTTTTAACTTGATATATCTCCTTGTTGTTGGATTCGGGTTTGAGTTCAATAATAAACATAGGAAGAGGCTTTTTTGTGACTCTATGTTTTATGTTCCAAATGTTTGTGACTGAGTGACCGAGATCTTTTAGAGAATCCACAATTTCTTTTGGGTCTATTGTGGAGTGCATGTTTCTGAGAACTACTTTGAAGGCACGTTCTTGCTTTGTTTTATAAGTGTAGAACTCTGTACCCTTCAGTTCTAGTTGGGACACAATGATTTTGTAGGCATCCAAGGATGATGCTTGAACTTTTACCTGCTCCTTACCTGTGAGCTTGAGATCATACGAGTTTGGGGCAACTTCTTGTAATAAGCTCATTAGAGGGGGAATATTAAGAACCTTGTCTATGAATATTGGAGGTGGTTTGGGTACTTTTTCAGCAGGTTGGTTTGGTTCCTCATCTTCTAGAGGAGCAAATTTATTTCGACTTGGTTCATTGGTTCCAAGCCAATATTGGTCGAGCATAGCCTGCTTTTTAGAGTCAGTACCCTTACCTGGGCTATCGCGTTGGCGTTTGGAATTTTGAACAGTTATCCATTCGTTAGTTGGGGTGGCAGTTTGGGATTTCTGCGCTTGTTGTTGTTGGGCATACAGCATTTTGAGTTGCCTTTCGAGGCCTTCAATTTGCTGTTGAACGCTAGGTACGTTAGCGCTAAGCAGGTGGGATGGGGTGAGTTTTTGGGTTGCTCCTAGGGATTTCGGAGTTTGTTGTTGCATTTCGGTTTGGGCTTGTAATTGGGATTGGTTTAGTTGGGGGCCTCCTCCCGTAGGAGGGGTAGGCTTAGTGGGCATTTTATATTGTTTTCTTACTTACTTTTTCTTTTTGGGCATTAATGGGGTAAATTTTTATTAGTTATTAATAAAAAAAGGGTCGTTATTTAAATTTGCACTCTGGCAACTCTAAAGTATTTTGGATTTTTATCCCTGTTGCCTGCTTTCAGGCGCTAGATTATTTAGCACGGTCCACAACCTGCGTACAATATACGTTCTTTGGCTGGTGCACTACTTTTGTTGCTATATATATTTATGTATTTGGATTGTTTTGTTTTTCTTTTTCACCTCCTCCGCTATGCGGAGTCTCAAATTTTATTTTTCAATTAAATGCGAGCACTTAATTATTTTGATACACTTTTCACTCCCGAGGTGGAAAGCACTTAGAACACGCTTAGGGCGATGTATTTGGCTTTTTTTAACACTCGAGGTTGACTGAAATAAGCTATTATATATAAAACTTATTTCCGCGGTAATTTTTAACACTTGTTCTCAAAGGTTGCCAGACTTAGGTTTTTTTGAATATACTTAATTGAATTAGTTTGAGGTTTGTACGTCAACCTACAGATCTATTTTACTACTTACCCTCCGCTAAATCACAATACATCATCTAAGCCTAGCTGCTCCAAGAAAAAGGTGGATAGCGCTCAGCTTTCGGCACTGCATGTCCCACCGTGTACTGGTCAAGACCTTTTACGTCTCCTGGCACTAGCGTCACACTCGGTCAACATGTGTTCTGCAGGCTTAGGCAGGATGCCTAGTCTGTTCATATGTTTTTTGAGCCTGTAGTGTCTGTAGTGCCCTCAGCTTTTTCTTTGAGCGGCTGCCAATCAGAAGGTCGCATTTAGACCACATTTTTTTTTTTTTCAAGATAAACTCTACGTAAATAAAATAAAAATGACATTAATGATGACGAAAAAAAAATCCTTGGAAGACTAACCCCACACTACTTTTTATAAAAACACCATACAAACACCAAAAACAGTGTCTAATTGCTTCAATTTTGTGTTCTACATATTTATTTATATTTATGTATTTATTAAAAATGAGTTATGGATGAATAAAAATTGAGTCATTACTGCAAGGGTGCTCAACGCTCTCGTATTGAATGGGGAAACTCCAATACATCTACAAAAATTTATTAGTGCACTCAGAAAAAATTTATATTAGATTTAGAAAAAAAAAATTACAAACTACAAGTATAAATTTTTACGATTGGAAAATTTTATATACAACATAAATACATACATATGTACAATATTTACAACATATTTTCTTTATATTAAATTAAGATATGAACTCGTATATATAAAAAAATGTATCTACATATTACATAATAACAATAAGTGATAAGTTTATTCAAGGCTGTTTAATAAATTGTCAATATTTATTGTCGAATCAGAGGTGGATAATTGCAGAATTGCTTCCAAATGCTTTTGTGATAAAAGGTTTCTTTGGTTTGCTTTTACTAACTAAGGCTAGAAAAGGCTTTTTCGCAAATATAAGTGCTTCCGAACATGGATAAGTATTTTAAAATTTCATTTCTTATGAGTGGATACTTGTCATATTTTATTTCAGTCATATATGTAGCTTACTTTAATTATTGATTTATATACGTACCTACAATTAATTAGCATAGACTGTGACTCGCAATAATATTTCAGCAATAAAAGCTCTAATTCCTATTTTTCTTATTAAAATCTACTTTTATTTTTCTTCAAATAATTTGAAATACACTTTTGCCACACATTTTTCAATATTAACTAGAAATTTTGTTCAGTTTTTTCGTTTGCCTACAAATCGCACCCTAAATTAAAAAATTGCACAACTCAATCACATTCATTTGAAATTTTTTATACCTGAGGGCATATGGCAGGGGAAGAAAATTTTATTTTTATATTCAAAGGGCGAATTTGTATTTGTGCCTATGTCTGAGGGGAAAAACAAAAACAAATGTGATTCAAAAAAACGAGTCATAAATAACTAAAAATGAGTCATAAATGATTCGACATTTTTTTTTATTAAATAAGCCAAAATGGATCATAGTTCTTTTGAGCCTGCAGTGCACTGTCAGAATTTCTGTCAGTACCTTCAGCTTTGAGCGGCTCCCAATCACTTTGAAACGAAACTTTTTCTATTGTACCCTACGATTAACGCATTTGCCTATCGTAGTCCATTTGTTTGGCGTCATTACACTTCCACTAATTTCTTTTCCTCTTCACTGAGCTCATTCCTGCTGGTATGTGGAGCTATTGCTATGATAGGTTCAGAACTTAATGGCTTATACTTTAGCTTGAAAAATGCTCGTCTAGACCCATAGGTATGGATATCTTAGTTGTGGAGACAAAGACTTCAGCTCCAATCCACTCTTGAGCCATTCTTCTATAGCAGTAGTTCCTTTGTTATTCTTTTGATTATGGAAAGTAGCAAATCTGCAACATCTTCTCTGTCAGTGTACAGCTTTTGACAGACTCTGCCTCGGTTTTGTTAGACTCTGCCTCGGTTTTGGTAGACTCTGCTTCGGTTCTACACACTTCTCGTCTGTAGAAGGCATTGCGGAGCAGCAAATACACAAAATACTAAATACAAAATTTAATATAACGGCTCCATTATGTGCGCTATTGGCAACACTAAGGACCATATGCGGTCCATGTGAGGGATCTCGGTATGTATTCTGGATAACCTAACCTAACCTAACATAACCTAACTTAACCTAACCTAAGCTTGACAGTGAAATACATTTAACAAAAATTTTGAAGCCGAATAGTGTTGAATGTAGATTAAATCGGGGAACTTGTTACACGGAAGAGAAAATCGAAACTTTTTTTGTCACCCTCAATATCCAAAACGCTCCAAAGTCATTACCAACTGACAAAATCTATGTTGAGAATTAAATATGGAGCAAAATTACAATGGGGAAAACAAAGAAATATCCTTGGCAATCACAAAAGTGCTTTGCACTTTCTTTCACATTTTTTTTTTGCAATTTTTGCTAACGTTTTTCGTGCCACGTTAGCATTGACTGCATTTCAGCCACAGCGGCAAAATAGGAAGAGCTATGAGAAGAAGAGGTAGGAGAAAAAGATGTAGAGGGAGCAGAAGGTAGAAGAGGCAGCATTAGACTAAGCAGTGAATCATTTAAGTTCTTACAATTTTCGCTTGTGGCAGAATTGTTCTCTATGTACTACATAAATGTTCATTAATGATAGAGCTCGTTTACTCGTTGACTCACGTTCTCACTCTCACTCCATCTTAGTCAAAGCATTTGCCACTTTGTAATTGCAGCAGTTATCCTTGCGGGCGCACATACATATATATATAATCCATATTAGAGCGTCTCGGAAAATAGTGTGCCGTACATACCCTCATATATAATGTATTTTGGAAAGACATTTACGAAAAATGAAGCTAATTAAGCCTCAGTGCAGTATTCGGGGTAATTACGACCCAGAACTTCGACAATTGAAAAAAAGTTCGCCCTCGCCAACTCATATAATTTGTTTTTGGAAAAATTTATTTGGGAATTTTTTTTTAGGACCACCCTAAATTTCACCCAGTTATATTTTTCTTCATATATTCCGCATTTATAGTTGAATCATAAAACATTATACACCAATATTTTGTCTTTGGTAAGGAATTTTTTTTGCCGAAGCTCATTAACCCAAAAGTGCACCATTGGAGTAATTACGACCCAGATCTTCGAGATTTGAAAAAGAAAGTTCGCCTTATAGCAGGTCATATAATGTATTTTTGGAAAGCATTTCCGAAAAAAAATTTTTTTTTAGAGCCACCCTAAATGTCACCTAATTACGTTTTTCTTCATATCGTCGACTTTTATAGTTGGTTCATAAAGTTTGATACATCAGTGTTTTTGTCTCAAGAAGCAGATTTTTCTTATTGAAGCTTATTAACCCAAAAGTGCACCATTTGGGTTACTTACGACTAAGATTTTCAACACTTTAAAAAAAGTTCCGCCAGATACAGGCTTTTAAAATATATTTTTGGAAAAGTTTTCAAAAAAAAAAATGTTTAGGGCCACCCTAAATATCCACTTATTACGTTTTTCTTCATATTCTTGGCAGTTATAGTCGGTTCATAAAGTTTGGTACATCAACATTTTTCTATCGAGTAGCAAAATTTTCTTACAGAAGCTTATTAACCCAAAAGTGGACCATTTGGTGAACTTACGACCCAGAGCTTTGGCAATTTAAAAAGAAAGTTCGCCGTACAGAAGCTCATATCATATTTTTGGAAAACATTAAAAACTAAATTTTTTAGGACCACCCTAAATTTCCGTTTGTTATATTTTTCTTCATATCTTCGGCATTTATAGTCGATTCACAAAGTTTTATACATTAATGGTTTGTCTAGAGAAGGGAAGTTTTCTTGCCGAAAGTAATTGGCCCAAAATGCACCATTGGGGTACTTACCACCCAGATATCATTTGTTAGCACCCTAATGTGCCTTTTTTGTTCCAGCATATTAAAGGTCGTCAAAAATTATTAATCTCTTGCGAAGGATGCATTTCGATTAAGTCAGTGTAAACCGAAGTAAAATACATTGTAATTTTTTGGATACAGTCTAATGTACATACATACATACATATGTAGGTATATGTATTTAGTCACTTTTCTTCTCGAAAGGATGTGCAACTGTTGTGTAATGAAATGCGCGTATAAAGATTTTTTCATTCATTTTTTTTTTTTCTTTTATTTATCTTTTACTCATTTTTTATTGTTTAGCATTCGAGAGTGCTTTGCCCTGCATGTATGTATGTATGTACATAAGCAAATAAAGGGCCTGAGCTGGCAATAAAATTTGTATTTGTATGACATGCACTTAAACACACACACACGCGCACAAAATCACACTTACATATGTATGTACCTATTCCCTGCAAAAATTCCGAGTACTCCAGTCGCTAATCCATGGAGTGCTCGCTATGGACCAACCGATTATTCCATAACTTGCCACATTTCATACAAAAAATATGGTCCATTTAACATTGCATGTCATTGCAATGGAGTATATACTCCAGTCCCGCATAACAAACAAATCAATCCATGGAGTACCTACATTGGATTAATTGATGGAGTACCTAACAGTTAGCCGAACATAACAACAAAAACAAATGTTTATCGCGACGACGACGAATGACGTGTATACATACAAACATACATATGTATGGATGTAGTTATGTATGTATACACATATCGTCGTCGTCGCGATAAACATTTGGTTTTTGGTATGTTCGGCTAACTACGAACCGATGTAGATACATGAATCGGTCGTTTGGGCTATGTTAGTGGTCACTTTGAAAGTACTCCAACCTACCACAACTGGAGCATATAATCCAATGATTTTTGCAGGGTTACATTTCGCAACTACATTGTTGCGCACACCCACCTGCCAATGACACATGAGAATTATTAGTTTAAAATTCAGAGCATTTTGCTGTGAAAGTCATTTCCCTAGCCAGTTTGTCGGTGCTTTGTATGCGCTTGCCTTGCAAGCTAGTTGGACCATTAGATATGTACTACATATGAATGCGTATGAATGCAAAGTGTTGGCGAAAAAAATGCATACAAAATATAAAAAACAAAATTTTAAAATATTGTAAATTTTTATTAACGGGCGTTGCCACCTGTCAAAAAAATTAAATTTGTTTTAATTTGAAATAGTGAATAATATTGCGGAAGCAGTTGCTTTTATTTTAGAAACTTCGTCATAAAATATATGTAAATCACAAAGAAAGTTGCCACCTTTCTGGCATGATGTTGCCACATTCTTACAAAAATTTTATAAATTTTCAAATTAAAAAAATTTAAGTAAAAAGAAAAATATTGGTTTATGCTACTGAACTTGAATTGAAAAAAAAAAAATAAAAAATTTAAAAGAGATGATGCCACTTGTTTGAAAAAAAAAACACCATTTTACAATAATTTTATAAATTTTTAGCAAATTCGAAACAGTGAATTAAAAGCAGATTAATAATTTTTTGAAGATTTTACTAATTAATTTAAATTGCAAAAAAAGGAAATTAAAAAAATGTTGCCACCTGTTTGGAAAAAAAAATAATTCACCAATTCACTAGTAAAGTAAAATGTGGCAGCATTTGAAGTGAATAGAAGTAAAACATTTTAAGCCTAGATGCTTAAAGTAATTCTAAATGAGCGTTGCCACTCTTTGGTAAGATTAAATAAAAAATGTTAAGATATTCAGTCCAAGCAGAAATGTTATTTGAAGAGAATGCTTAACAAGTTGTTTCTTTTTGATTAAAGTGAAGAGCTTTCAAGAAATCTTAGTAGCTAAGTTGTTTGTGAAAGGTGTTGCCACATTGTTTTTAATAAATTTAAATGCAATATATTATGTGTTAAAAGAAAATATATATTTTTTTCACAGATTTAACGGTACTTAATGCATTGGAAACAAATTTTTTCCAGCAGAATTGCCACCTGTTGGTAAAATTTCGTATTAATTCAAAACAAATGTAGTAAGCTTGTGCCGAAATAGTACTGAAATAGATAGGGAGCGAGATGAAAGTAATGTAATACCAAAAGAGCGTTGCCACACTTTTGTAAGGTTAAATAAATACCGATTACTTAATCAAGGTAGAAATAGTATTCGAAAAAAATGCTTACCGAATGACACATTTTGGCTCAAGTAAAGAGCTTTCATTTCATATTATTGTATTAAGTAACTTTCTAGAAAGCTTTGTAGCGAAAATGTCTACATAAGGCGTTGCCACCTTGGTTTTTTTTTTTTTAATAAATTAAAAGAAATTTTGCGATTTTTTATTTTATTAATTAATGCATTGGAAAAAAATTTTTTTTCGAGCGAGTTGCCATCTGCTTGTGAAATTTAGTTTTTATTTAAAACAATTATCGTAAGTTTGTTCTGAAATGGTAAAGAAGAAGAACAGAAAGAGGGAGCAAAAGCCGTTCAAGAATGCTTAGTAGCTAAAAAGTTTGCGTGAAGTGTTGCCACCTTGTTTTTTTTAGTAAATTAAAAAAATGTATTTATGTTTTAAAAGAAGTTTTGCAATTTTTTTCATTACACATGCTCTCGTGTTAGTGGGATGCATGAAAAAAAATTTAGGGAGTTGCCACCTGTTTGTGAAACTTCGTTTTAATGTTAAACAAATGCAGTAAGTTTATGCCGAAATGGTAAGCAAATAGATAGGGAGCGATACAAAATATAAAAAAAAAATATTTTTGGATATTTTTTTGGCGCTCGCACTTTTTTAGTCTTTACTGTGCACATATATATATGTACATACATATATGCATGCATGCCAGCCTGCACATTGCGTTCGCAATATGCTTACATCATTTTTCAGTTCATTGCCTGCCTGTAATTGTGCTATTAAATTTGTATGTTTGTTGTGTGTTTGATGTTGATGTTGTTGTTTTGGGTTTTGTTGTCATTTGAGCCTAATCGATATTCGAAAGTCAACAATAGTTAAAGGCCTTAAAGATAAGGCCTACTTGTATGGGGGTAAGATACTTATGTACATACATACATAGGTGTGTAGCACCTTATGAATTTATACAAAAGGAAGTATATGAGAGACTTGGTACTACTGTGATATAAATTAAGGATCGGGTTTTCAACAAAAAATTATTTCTCGATCATAACACTACTGGTTCCCCAAACTATTCAGCAGTTACTGGCACATTCTGAACTGAAATTTATAACTTTTTTCGCTTACAAGGATGTTGCGTAGCGGTGGCGCTAATTCATGATAGCCTAAGGCATGATCTCTCACACTCACTCTCACTCTGTCACTCACTCTTTCTTCTACTGTCTTACATGCTCTTCCTTCTCCCCATCTTAAGTGTATTGCTTATTTCATCGCATTCTTCTTTTTTCTCTTTTTGGCTATGAAAATTGCACATAATCTTAAATAAAAAAAAAAAAACAAAAAAAAAAGTTTTTAAATGTACACATAATGTTGCTGTTTATGTCGCCAGACCCCTATAAAAGAGAGGGGTTGTCCTCTCTTTGCCCTTTTTCTTCGCCTTACATTTTTACAGCCCATTAGACCTGGAGTTAACGAGTGCCAATGAAATTTGTAACTTAACAACTTAATGAAAAATGTTATATGGCTTGTGTAATTTCGCATACAATTTTTTAATGTGCTGCTTAAATTTTAAATGTGTTGCAGCAACATGTTGCCACAAAATATATGTAGTAATAAAAAAGAAAAGTAGTTGACAGCATTTAAATTTAAAAAAAAAATATTACGTTTCATTTGGGTTTTGAAAAAAAAAAAAAAAAAAAACAAATATTAAAATTTTAAATGGTTGGCAACGCTAACTTTAAACTCGTTTGTCTTCCTTTCTGAATGTAAATTTGCCACCAAGTATCTATTTCAAAGCTAGTTTAGAAGTCATACCGTATTTTAGGGATTTTTGAAGTGCTTATGATTGAATGGCTATAGAAGTTCTTAGAAATGAGATTTTTGTGATTGAACAAAGGTTTAGATCAAGCACAAGATTGAAGGCTTCTGATGGATATATAATATGTGTACCATATAAAACTAGTTTCGGAGTTATACTGGTTTTTATGGATTTTTAAGGTTGCTCATGATTGAATGAAGGTATTAGAAATGAGACTTTTTTGATTGAACAACTGTTAACATCAAGCACAAGATCAGAGATTTTTGTGATTGAGCAGAGATTAGCATCAAGCGAAAGATTAGAGGCCCCTGATGGATATATAATATGTGTCTCATATAAAGCTAGTTTAGGAGTTATACTGTTTCTTCGGAATTTTTGAGGTATCTATGATTGAATGGCTATACAAGTTGTTGGAATGAAATTTTTGTGCTTGAATAAAGGTTAACATCGAGTAAAAGATTAGAGGCCCTTGATGTATATATAATATGTGTACCATAAAGAACTAGTTTCGGAGTTATACTGGTTTTGAATGGCTACAGAAGTTGTTAGAAATGAGATTTTTGTGATTGAACAAATGTTTAGATCAAGCACGAGATTGAAGGCTTCTGATGGATATATAATATGTGTACCACATAGAACTAGTTTCGGAGTTATACTGGGTTTGTGTGATTTTTAAAGTTGCTCATGATTGAATGGCTATAAAACGGGGTAGAAATATGATTTCTGTGATTGAATAAATAATAACATCAAGCACAAGATTAATGGCTTCTGATGGATGTATAATATGTGTACCATATAGAGCTAATTTCGGAGATATGTCGTTTACATTTACATACGTATAAGCAACCCATTGTTCAGTTATAGACATTGTTGGTTACAACTTCTCCATTTTTGTTTTTCATTTGCTCAAGTGTTCAGTAATGTATTTATTTATTTATTTATATGCCTGCAAATAGGCGTGTTACCGACCTTTTTTTTCAAAAACGTCATTCTTTTTGATGTATGTATATCTGCGTGACTTTAGAAATTTCAGTCGCACACGCACACACACATACACACATGCATTCCTGTGCATACCTGTAGGGAAAATCTCTAGTTCCGAACTAGGTCGCTTCTAGTGCATTTTTCGACACTACTAGTGCGAGCTAAATCTCTTTTGCATGTTATCAACTGGCGAATTTAACACTGCGATGTCCTAGGCAGTGTCAATTGTCCCTCTCTGCACTACATTTTCGATAGTTCCGAACTAGTACTAAATTCTACAGTTTACACTAGTTCGTTTATTGGCACAATTTCGATAGTTCTGAACTAGCTACAAGCAGGGATGTGATAAGTGGGATTTTCCTACCAAAACTGGTCGGTTTTTTTCCTGTTGGTCGGATGGTCGCACGATTTGAATTTTGGTAGGTTTTTACCTTCCTTCAAGTAACATCACTGATTTGCTAGATTTTGCCACAACACTGTTGAAAGAACGTTTGAAAGTTCATGTATTCATGTCTCTTTCTCGCAGCAACAGTTTGCTTGAATACTTTTTGTGTTTCTCTTCGGCAGAGTTTTGTGTAAAGTGGATAAAAGAAGGTGAACGCATACGCATCTTCATTTTTTAGTTTGATGAAAAATGCGCTTAATGAAAATTGCTTTGGCGGGCTCACAAAATTTATTTTTAATCTGCTTACGCTTCCACACAGCTCTGCTGCACCGGGGCGCAGATTTTCTACACTTTCTTTAATAAAACCAAACTCAGAAACAAATTAGAAATAATCACTATGCACAAAAAAAGATCTTAGATTCAATTTTGATATTTAATTAAAGTTCTGATCTCATTTGTATACCTACTTGGACCTACCTGTTAAACCATAGTCGTAACTATTTTAAAAGGTTAACATAGATTACATACACAAATTAATGTACATACATATGTATAAACGCATTCGTATATTATTATTTTAAGCTAAAACATGTGAAAATACTTGAAGAGTGATATGTATGTATAAGTTCCTATATATATACCAGTTAAATGAATATATAAAAATACATAAATTTTCAAAAACCAGCTTATATGACGAATTTTGTGAAAAAAAAATTTTGGTCGGCTGAAAGCTATTTTGGTAGGTTTTTGAGACGAATTTGGTCGGAAAATAAATTTCAAAGTGGCAACCCTGGCTACAAGTACCTACAAATTCTACAGTTTTACGTCTACCGCTTAAGTGCAGCCTTTGACACAATTCATGCAAGTGGCGCGATGGCCGACTGGCTAACGCATGTACCTTTCAATTTGAGGGGCGCGGGTTCGAATCCTGTCGGTGTCAAAGTGGATGATAATTTCTTGTTAACTAATATTTTTTTATTTATTTATTTAATAAAAATTTACAATAATAATTAAAAAGAAATAAAATAACAAAATATTACAAATAAGCCTGAGGGATCGGAAAAGCATAATTAGGAGAACATTTCATTTCATACAAGATGCAAATAGAAAACTCTTTATATAAAATGCTTCACTAAACATCTGAGAATTGCAGAAATATACAAAGCCGACGTCAACTGAACGAATGAAAAATTTTCATAGAATTTGTGTCACTTCGAAATTGCATACAAATCAAAGTGTGTCTTATAATGGTCACTCCTTCTGAACTGGTGAGGGTCTAACTACAATTGATATAGTTCCCCTTTGACACCTTTTCGCTAGTTCTGAACTAGAAATTTTGCTCACTAGTTATTGAGTTCCCTGCAGGGTAAGGACTCTGCTTACTTTGTATATTTCTAATTATTTAGAGTGCACATGTTGCCTAGTAGTGGCTTTTACTAAAAGTAACCACCAAAATAGCAACTATCGTGGGAGTGGCAGCTTGTACGTCAACTATTTCACACACACACAGCCATACAAAAAGATACCTGCATTTACATACATACATGTGTATATATAGATGAATATCATTCTACTTAATTGTCGGTGTTGCAATATTGTGCCACACCGTAGCTACTGTGAGTGTTGCTGCTGCAGCTATTGTTGTTGTCGCTGTTGTTGCTATTGCTGTTACTAAGTTGCTGCGCACAAAAGTATGCAATAAGCTTTTGAAATGCATCCAATTATTTATTATGCGTGTTTGTATAGGTGTGTCGGTGTGTCGGTGTGTAGGTGTGCATGTGTTTGTGTTGATTTGGCTGGGCTGTGCCAGGGAGTTTTGCAGTTTGTGTTTTTGCTGCTGTTGTTGTTGTTGCTGCTGCCTTGGTAAATTAGGGTGAGTGAGTTTGCTGGGCGTTGAAGTGGTTGCCATTGATATATGTAACTATAAGTTTATTTGAAGTGATATTTTGTGGGCGCAAACGTATGTACAATGTACATACACACACATACCTACATCTGTATGTATTAGTGTATACTCGTAAAACCTTTCTTTACACGCACAAAAATAAAAGCGCAATCAAACAAGCAAACAAACAAAAAAATAAAACCAAACACAAGTGCCAACTAATACCATGTCTCCACATAACGTGTTTCGCTCTTTTTTTCTGCATTTTCTTTCTCAATCTTGTTTCGACACGGAAACCAGTGCTGAAACTCGCCAATTTCCATACAAATTTCTGAGAGCGAGTGAAGATTGAAACACTGTTTCATTCTGAATCATCTTGCCAACCTCGATGATATCGATGTCTTCTCTAATTTTGTATCGAAAATCTATCGAAATCTCACACAGACCAAAACAAAAACGCAAAATATAAGCAAACATGCAAACAATTAAGAAGAGCAAGAAAGAGAAATGTTAAACTGAATCACGATCAGCCACGTGGAGACGGGTTATTAACTGAAGATAATCACTAATTAAACTAATTTGTATGTAGCTTTGTTATTGTTGCTATGGATACGCATGCATATTTATTAAAATTAAAAAATATTAATACATACATACATACATACATACATGCTTACCAGTGGCGGATCCACGGGGGGGTTTTGGGGGTTCAAACCGCCCCCCCTTGTGGTTTATCATAGATCCCAAATTAATGCTCTTATAGATTCTGCGCCCAAATTTCCCAAACTGATCAAGGAAAACTATCATTCCAAAAGCAATGGTTGGACCACATAACATCCAAAATATGTACCTACATGCGAAAAAAGTTCATGTAGGTACCTTTGGACGCACATGCATAAAATCAAATTTGTCAAATACTATTCGCAAATTGCCAAATCGCAAATTTATTTTCCTTTTTTTTTATCCCTATTTTTATCGGGATTGTACAGAATTAATTTAGTCAGAAATGTCTGAATCGTTGGAGAAATTGCCTTTTTCAGAGGCATTTCGGAATTCTTGTTTAAATTAATCATTTAAAAATTTGAGTATATAAAAACAAGAACAAGAAAAATTCTATTAAAAATATAAATATGTATAACCAAAATGTACTACATACATATATTCTTATTTATTTTGGCTATAAATGCAAGGGTAAGTGAAATTGATGATCAATTTGCTACCAATACCATGGTATAAGTATACCAGGTAAAACAAACGTCAAGTTTTCGTCGCCATATTAACCACCTGACAATTAAGCAGATTATGACATTTCGTGCTGCCATACTCAATGATAAAAATCCTCCATTAATGGCATTTTTCACTGCTTTGTTTTAAAAATAAATTGTAACCATGGTAACGAATTTTTTCAATTTGAATTGAAAGACATTTTTTCAATTTGAAAAAATTACACATCCTGCAGTAAATTTGTTTCACTGCTGAATGATCATTGATGATTCTTCTGAGTACAATTTTTATTATTATTATTTTTTTTTTTTTGAAAAAAGCAAACCATTTATATGAAAAATTCAGCAGTCTTTATTTGAAAGTACTCACTGATGCCTCCTCAGTCATAGATGAATTTCATCAGTAATTCATAAAAGATTCATTTCGGATTTTTACTTCGCAGAATATCAGTTTGGCCGTACTACAAAGTAGCCCCTTTCCGGTATTCTCGGTGAGTTTTTAATTTTTTTTGGCTTACTTATGTATTTATAAGCGGTTTTGCGTCTTTTATTTTGTTCAATAGTGACGTATAGGCGGTTTTGCAGGCGTACGTAAAAACTTTTTTTCAATAAAGCAAAGTTATAATCCATTTCGTGTTTATGAAAGTATAATCAACATAAGTACATTACAGTACAGTTATAAAGAAATAACACCTATTATTCGCAGTATTGGTTCGAAAAATTTCCTTAAAAAAAGCGGTTTTGAAACTGTGTCATTATTTGGAATTGCGTTGTGTGAATCTCAAAATTGTTGCATGAATGGATGGGGACGGACGCCAGGAATGTATTTTTGATGAAATCTCATTTTTGGCAAAAATGTCACGCGGTTTTGCACTTTAAACGGCGATATGTATGTACACCACCATACCAAGTGAGAGTGGATGAAGATTTGTGGAGTGAGCGAAGAGGAGCTACCGGAAGTTCAATAAATCTGCTCACTAGTGCCCTTTCTCTTTCTGTCCTTTGATTCCTGAAATACCCAAACTTTCAAACAAAAATCTACGCATTCAAAAAATAAAAGTCTGGCATCGCTATACTCCAAAACTGACATAAGATTAAACTTCAAAAATCTGCTTTTTAATCAAAAAGACAGCGTCAAAATGACAATGCACATACCTGTATTTTTTATACCATGACCAATACCATACGATACTCATTCGCACGTACCAATGCAAAAATATACATACATACGTTATACATGTTATTTAGATATTGTTAATTTGGAGGATTTTGATTTTGTTGTGTTTAAGGTGCGGGAAATGGCGCAACTAGTATATAGAATAATAATAGTAGGTGGTATTAGTCCATATTTTCACCAGCGCACATAGGTAGATTTTCAAGTTTTATGCGGCCAAAAATATTTTATTGTCTACATCTATTCCAAATTGCTTGTTTAATGCAAAATTTTAATAATTTTAGTTAAAAGTCGATTTTATTGAAAAATATATACAGTGACTCAAAAAAAAAATCATACGCCAAAGTTTTTAAATTTATTTCAAAGAGTTCTGTCGAAAATTTTACTTTCTTATTTTAGTTTAAAAATATAGAAAATTGTTCAATAAAAATCGTTTTAAGCAGGATTTCTGAGCTTATAGAAAAAATCTGAAAAATCGTAAAAATATCTGAAAGTGGATTAAAAATTTCAAAGCAAGGCCATAATTTATAGAAGATTTTGAGGAGATTTCTAAGAGTACTCTTATGTAGCCAACCCATTTTAGTGTAAAAAGTGAAATTCTCAATGCTGTGAAAAATTCCGTCAATTTTAGAAGTTTTTTTCTGTAGGGTGTAGGGTGAGACCGTTCCAATTAAAATTTCCGAAAAGCCAATGAAAATTTTCAAAAAGTTGAATGTTGCATATTGTTATATTAAAATTGAATGAGCTGCAAAATTGCATACTCAAAACTCTTCTAAAAAATGTAGCTTTAGGATTCTTAGCCCCTTTTTATGATAAGTATTTCCTTGACTTTGAAAAATTGGAAACACTAAAAATACGAAAGCAGGTAATTTTCCAAATAGGCCAATTTTTAATCCATTGTTGATAATTTCTGGCTTTGCATTTTTCCGTAGAGAAATTGACGGGTAATCGATCGGAGGCGATAATATAACTAAATTGCTTTTGAATTAAAAAATTAACAATATTTTTTCAAGAAAGGCCGATATGCTTGAAAGCTTCAAAATGGTGGGTCTTTTATTATGCTAGGTTGACGATTTCTTCAATAAATAATGATATTTACCTGAAGCACCCGAATCCATGATGTTTACTTTGATAACTGTCTTAAAACTGAAAATATTGACGTTTAAAAATGGGTTACTTAAAATACGTAAAAAAAAAATCGAAAAAGTGAGAGAATAATAAGTTTCGACTAGCGGCAGGGACACCCCCGTTGTCTATAAAAGCCGAGAAGACCGGTTTATTATCGCCCGGTCTATTATAAACGTAGAGCGATTTTGGATTTTGTATTTGCACCGATTTTAAAATTTTCAATTTTGGCCGCATAAATTCGTAAAATCTACCTATGTGCAGCGTCTGCCCTTAAAAAACATCTTCCAAAAAAAAGAAATTTTCAAAACCCCCCCCCTCCCCCTTGCCGAAATCCTGGATCCGCGCCTGATGCTTACATATAATCTTCACTGGCCTTTGAGTGATTTATTTAACTTACTTAAGCTGCTTTTGTCGGCAAATTTATTAATGGCTTTGATTGCAATACGTTTGTGGCTCATTTGAAATCATTAATGAATAGGATAACGTGAGGATAAAGCAAAAACTTGTAGCATTTGTTACACAGCACAGGTGTTTTGTATGAATTCTTTTGTGGTGGTGTGAAGAGTATGACACGTAGCTCCAACTTAGGCTTAGATAAGGCTTAAGCTCATGTTTTTCTTACTCTTAAGAAGCAGTTTCACATCATTTTCAGCCGAATAAGGGTGGTGATTTTCTTATTTTCTTTTTTTCTTTTTGAAAACGTATAGTGAGGAAGGATTAAGCTAAAAATTTCCAATTATATTTCGCATATATTCAAACAATAGAATTTCACTGGAAATTAGTAAAATGGCCATGGCTCAAATAACGTCGCACATAGGTAAATTTTCAAGTTTTATGCAGCCAAAAATATTTTATTGTCTACATCTATTCAAAATTGCGTGTTTAATGCAAAATTTTAATAATTTGTGCTAAAAGTCGATTTTATTGAAAAATATATACAGTGACTCAAAAAAAAAAAAAAAAATCATACGCCAGAGTTTTTAAATTTATTTCAAAGAATTCTGTAGAAAATTTGACTTTCTTATTTCGTTTAAAAATATAGACAATTTTTCAATAAAAATCGTTTTAAGCAGGATTTCTGAGCTTATGGAAAAAACCCGCAAAATCGTAGAAATTTCTAAAAGTGGATTAAAAATTTCAAATTGAGGCCAGAATTTATAGAAGATTTTGAAGAGATTTCTAAGTGTACTGTTGTGTAGACAACAAATTTTAGTGTAAAAAATGAAATTCTCATTGCTGTGAAAAATTCAGTCGATTTTAGAAGTTTTTTTCTGTAGGCTGTTTGCCTTATATGTACGTGAGACCGTTCCAATTAAAATTTCCGAAAAGCCAATGAAAATTTTCAAACAGTTGAATGTTACATATTATTATATTAAAATTGAATGAGCTGCAAAATTGCATACTCAAAAATCTTCTAGAAAAATGTAGCTTTAGAATTCTTAGCCCCTTTTTATGATAAGTATTTCCTTGACTTTGAAAAATTGGAAATACTAAAAATACTGCCTAAAAAGTTAACAATAACCGGTCATAAATATCGCGGTTACTTTCGAGCATCTCCTATATTAACCAAGATATGCGTTAGAAATATAAACATTAAAATCAAATGTAAAACACAAAAAAGAAAATTATTGTAGGTACATATGAAAAACCCTGTATCTAGTAGTGAAGTGCGACTTTGTGCGACGTAATTTTTTGCCGGAAAAATACTAATTGTACTAGATATCCTGTCAGAGGGTTAATTTGACTGAGTCTGACAGAGGAACATAACAAAATCAATTTTGAACACAAAAAAGAGTGAAACTTTTTTTTAAAATATCCCAACTTTAAAAGCTTAAAACTATAAACTTAGAATTATTGGAAATCAAGGATATTATTGAATAGTTTTAATAATTACTTGAGGATTTACGATCCATCACGATAACTTAAATGAAATGCTTTAAATAATAAATATTCACATTGAAACTAGCACTTAAAAATATGTAAAAAACAAATTAAAATATTAACTTTAGTCATGCTAAGTTTCGACCATCTGGGAGCAAGTGCAGAGTATGGGGTCGGAAAAAAAGCGATGCATTATTGTTCCCCAGTCTATTTCCAATATGTGGGTATGTTTTTTTCTGTAATTGTAACACCTTCACTGTAGATTGTAATTATAATAAAATATCTTACTTTTATTTTAATTTATTTAATTTAACGAGCACAGGCCCAAGTTATATATATTTTTTTTTTTTTTTTTATTTTTATTTTTTTTTTTTTTTAGAAACTAGAAAAAAACTTTTTAAGCATGGATGTAACTACAGCTGTTTCACCTTAGATCCCTCTAAGACTCATCAGGTTACTTTTGCTTCTGCCAAGACTCGAACTTGCGCACCTTGCAGTACAATAACTACAGTTCTAACCGCTGAGCTATTGCCTGCCTTCGACATCTGATAGAAAATTTGTTGCTAGTTTCTTTCCTACTATAATTCGTTTCTAACTTATTTTTATTTTATAAAATTTATAGTAATTGAAAATTGTATGTTACAACAATGGAAGAAATTCTTAGAATGAAAATTTTATATATCAAAAATTTTCTCCTTTAAATAAGAAACAAAAGC
This sequence comes from Urophora cardui, assembly GCA_960531455.1. NCBI lineage: Eukaryota > Metazoa > Arthropoda > Insecta > Diptera > Tephritidae > Urophora > Urophora cardui. The sequence continues at coordinate 11,293,626 of OY482671.1, forward strand.
AACTTAATTCTAAATTACAATATATACAAAGTTGAATTACAATAGAGTACAATAATAAATAACCCTATATTCACAAAATTCAATTTTGGCCGCATAAAACTTGAAAATCTACCTATTTTTATTATTTTTGTTAAATATGGGTTAAATTTTTAAATTTGAAAAAAAGAAGAATTGAAAAATCACAATTCAAACTTATATATTTTTTGTGAAAATGAGACACAAATTACCTAGCGGCGAGCATTGCCTACCACAGTACTTCTCCCCAATGATGTATACTACACTACACCTTTTCCAATTGTACTTTCGAAAGCATCAATTTGATTTTAGAAAGCATCAATTTGATTTTAGAAAGCATCATTTTGATTTTAGAAAGCATCAAATGTACTTAAGAATAGTCAAATGTTCTTTAGAAAGCGGCAAATGTACTTTAGAATTATCAAATGTACTTTAGAATTCATCATTTTGATTTTAGAAAGAATCAGATGTACTTTAGAATAGTCAAATGTACTTTAGAATGCGTCAAATGTACTTTAGAAAGCGTCAAATGTACTTTGGAAAGCGTCAAATGTACTTTCGAAAGCGTCAAATATATTTTCGAAGTATCAAATTTACCTTGTTAAGTATTTCTACTGTATAATATGTATGTATGCACTTGATGATATGCCAGTTGGACAATCAAATTATTAATTTCGTTTAATTTTGCCCATTTGACGCTTTCGAAATTACATTTGACGCTTTCTAAAGTACATTTGACGCTTTTCAAAGTACATTTGACGCTTTCTAAAGTACATTTGACGATTTCCAAAGTACATTTGTCTATTCTAAAGTACATTTGATGCTTTCTAAAATCAAAATGATGACCTCTAAAGTACATTTGATTATTCTAAAGTACATTTGATGCCTTCTAAAGAACATTTGACTATTCTAAAGTAAATTTGATGCTTTCTAAAATCAAAATGATGTTTTCTAAAATCAAATGGATGCTTTCGAAAGTACTGCTGGAAAAGGTGTAGACATATACGCCGCCGATTGACGCCGCCGCCGCCGCGCCGATTACCTTCATAATCGGCCGCCGCCGCCATAATCCGTGAAATCGACGTATCGGCGCGGCGGCGTGCGCTGGCGCGCCATACTCGTATGGAGCGAGATGTGTACATATTTTCCTAGTTTTGCTAACTACAAAAGTTCTTCAAAATTAAAAAAAAGGAACCAATCGACGTGTTTTGACCTCAGGAACACGAAGCTGAATGCGGAAATATTTTATTTTTTGCCGGTTAAAAGTTATTAACAAAAACTTTGGCTGTTTCCTACTTTACTAGCCTCAGTCCTAAAGAATTTAAGCTACTGGAAAATTTCAGTTCGCTGGCTTACATAATTTTTTCTCAGATACGGAACTTTTCTGGGATCTCTTCCATTTAGTCCTACTTATCGAGGTCTGTTGCTAATTGTTCTACTCAAAACTGCACCATTTCAACCCTCCTTGATATCATTAGATGCCGAAAATGATCCCAAACATGCCTCCAGAATCGAAAACTCATAGTTTGAACGTAAGAAAGTTGCTGTTTTTGAGTAGCCCTCACAGTTGTCGAACCCTATAGGGAATATTAAAGAAGACGATGGGGGATCAAAAATGGAAAAATAAGCAAGAGTTATGGAAAAAAATTAAAGAAGCTTGGTACTTAATACCAGTTGCAAATTGCGCTGATTTGGTGAACCCTATGCCACGAAGAAATAAGGAAGTTATAAAAAATAAAGGAGCTTCAACTAAACATTAGTTTAAATCTAGCTGCAGCAGTAATATTGTAGTTTATTTGGAAAAACAATCGAATTTAAAGTTTGTCCCTATTACTATTTCCAACTTAAATTATACATTTCATTATTTTTATTCATAAAAATTAAATTATTATACAAAAACCACCCCAGAGTCATTGAAGCATGTCCCCTCCGTGTAATACCATGTCTCCACATAACGTGTTTCGCTCTTTTTTTCTCCATTTTCTCTCTCAATCTTGTTTCGACACGGAAACCAGTGCCGAAACTCGCCAATTTCCATACAAAATTTCTGAGAGCGAGTGAAGATTGAAACACTGTTTCATTCTGAATCATCTTGCCAACCTCGATGATATCGATGTCTTCTCTAATTTTGTATCGAAAATCTATCGAATTCTCACACAGGCCAAAACAAAAACGCAAAAATAAGCAAACATACAAACATTTAAGAAGAGCAAGAAAGAGAAATGTTAAACTGAATCACGATCAGCCACGTGGAGACGGGTTATTTAGCGAGATGTTTTGCTACATGTTTCTTTGGTGAAACAAGTTATGTGGAGACGGGCTTTAAGCATCAATATATGGTAATTATTATTTGGTCTTAAAATTAAATAAATGGAGAATTACAAAATTTTGTCCCTATTATTTTTTCCAACACTGTATATACATATATTTATTTTAAAGTGCCTTATATATATATAAATATGTACATATGTAAATATATGTATGCATGTTTATTATCATACAAAATAAGCAAATGAATTTAAATTTACCCTTACATATGGATTTTTGTATATTCTTTAATATTTATTTTCTTTATTTTGTATTTTAGTTTATGTAACAATTGTTTTTTGCTGTTAATAAAAAAGTTTCAACAATTTAAGGTGGAAATTAGTTTATTTATTCCATTCAGCCAGCGATATTAAGGTAACTAAATAAAATTAATATTTGAATAAGGATTGTGATTTGTAGATTTGGGGCAGGCGCGCCGGCGCGAAAAAGCACGCCGGCGTCGCCGCCGCCGCCGAAATGTTTTTGGAATAGCGCCGCCGCCGCCGGAATCACTGTCGGCGTATATGTCTATACTACACATTTAGGGGATTCACAACCTGTCATATTGCGTCCTATCGTCATAAGTCATAATTTTTTGTTGTTGCATTCTAGGCTATATGTGTACTAAATAAATACAACTTTGCACGATGTGTTTTTGGGTCGTCGTATTTGATCTGCTGTTTTTGTTTAATTCTTCACAGGGCTTCGGAGAAGTCTTTTATAACTATTTCCGTACAATATTTTAATATGACATAATACGTTATGACACTTTGTGAATCACCTAATTATGAACAATGCCAACTAACATACAATGTGTATGAAAAAGTAAGTTGAGTTCACAAAAATGAATTTTGTTCATTTTTCTGTTTTTCTTCAAATTTCATTCTTGTTGTGTTGCTATCAAGAATTATCTAAAGAAGGATATCGCAGTATATTAGCTGATTGGAATTGTGTATGTATACTAAAAAGTGATAATGTCAGACAAAACGAATTGGCAAAAATTTGACCTTGAAATTCATTTCTCGTCTCTTTCACATTGACAGTTTTAAAGAAAACACACACATAAAAACGGAAGTAATATAACCTCTATTTGGATAAACCTTGGTTGCTATGTATAATAAATTCGGAAATTCCATAGAAACAAAATAACAATCACAATGAAGAATTTTTTTTTGTGACAAATTCGTTTGTGAATCAAGCGCTGATAGAATAAAATTGTTTAAAACAGATCTGGGTGCTAAAAAAATGCACGGCTTCTTCATGGACGTTCTCCCAATGTGGATTATTGGCGGATTTATGTAAGTGTTTTCTTTTGGTGTTTTATGTTGTTTTGTCTTAAGTTTCTCTAATTATGCACGCTTCTTTAAGTACATATGTACCAGTGGCAGTCCCAGCATAAATTGGCTGGGCAAGCCTATGTGTGAAGCAGTCATTAGCCCTTTGTATAGATTTCTTTGCTGTGTTATCTGAAAGTCATTAAATATGTACATACATATGATTAGTATGATTATATGATTAGTGTAGTGGTGGTTTTTGAATTCTAAATTTCTACTTACAGCTTACAACGTAAACGGAATTCTGTACATTCCGCCTACATTCACCTTACAAGGTAAGCTAAGGAAGATTCGAGGTGCCTACCTACAACTTACAATGTAAACGGAATTCTGTAAATTCCGCCTACATTCACCTTACAAGGTAAGCTAAGGAAGATTCGACGTGCCTACCTACAACTTACAATGTAAGCGAAATTGTATTCAGTCCGCCTACATCCACCTTACAACGTTGGCGAAGTAGAATTCAAACTGCCTACCTACAGCTTACAATGTATGCTAGTTAGTGATATGCTCATTGGATGAACACCTTACTACCCTGATTACTTTGTATTTAACGAGTAGCATTCTGTAAGCAACATTTTCGCCGCTGGGTAGGTGTTGAAATTTTTCCGAAGAGTAGGGAAATGGTTAAATTTTAAAATTTCTCTGAAAAGTACAAAAAAAAATTTTTTGACACTTTTATAGAATTTTGAAAATTTTGAAATCTTTGTTATGTAGTTTTTTGAGAAATGCAGTTATTACCCACAACAATCCTTTAAACTGAATATGTCGGAGTGGCTTTGTCGAGTTGTCGCCTACTCACTTTAGTTAACTAGCAAACGGGTGTTCGTTAACTATTCAGAGGCCGCTGCGAGGAAGTCATGAGATGCTTGCTCCACATGCAAAATAATCGTTCTGGCCATCCCCAGATGGATGGCAGTCAGCAACTTTTCCTACTTACGTGAACTTCTATACACGGAATCATGTAATATTATGGTGGCCCTTAAAATCAAAATAGCGATTTTCTTCGGTCTCCCCCCTAGAACAGTAACAGCGCCGTTAAATATATCACATTATAAATTTTGGCGCCTATCGGAGATGGTCACAGGATGTCGCTTATGGGTCACATATGGCAATAAGAACTTTGAACCCTGCGCGATACCACTTAACCGCCTCCGATCGAGAGGAAAATTTATATGTGGTATCTTCGCCTATATTAGCATCGGCCTAGTGAGTGAAGTTGAAGAAATGTGATGTACAATTTTTATCTCCATTTATTTGGGGCTCACGCTAATGCATTTACTTGCCAATGGAGTGCGACAGGGCGTATACGTAACTCGAAAACTCGCAAACTTCAAACTTCGCAGCTAAACTTTGTCTGTCTCACTTTCGTTAATCACACCGCCGCACAGTGGTTCGGCTCCATACATTTTGCGGAAAAAAATAGAAGGCGTGGTCCTAGGCCATTGAAATTTTGCACAGAGGTTATATGTGAGCTAATTAAGAAATTTTCAAAAAATGGTTGAAATCGGTCAACCCCTAGGGGTATCTCCCTTGGACCTATAAAAAAATGATTTAAATACAAATTTTAGTTTCAGCTAAAAAAAATTAAAATATCTTCACGAAACTTGGTACATGAGTTACCCTCATTAAAGGCATTGACAGCACCAAAAATTGTTGAAATCGGCCACTCCCTAGGGGTACCTCCCCTGGACCTATAGTAAAAATTTTTAAAGAAAAATTTAAATTTCAGCTCAAAAAATTAAGATATATTCACGAAACTTGGCGCATAAGTTACTATCATGAAAGATATCGACAATACCAAATAAAGGCGTGATTGGCAAACAACCACGCCCACTTTTCCTACTCCTTTTATTCAAAAACAAATGAAGATATACATTTTCAGTAACTGAAAAGAGCCCTTGTAAAAATTTGATGTACTTAATGATTATATTTATAATACATATAATCGAAAATATTACTATGTATATATATGGAAAGAAAAAAAAGCAAATATAAGAAAAATATTTAATGATTTAGCATATCCTTGGCAACAAAATCCAATTCCACACACTTTTTGTTGGGTTGTCGTCTTATGAACTTTATATAATGACCAGAACTTGCCAGTAATCGATTAATAACATCTGTATTGGTAGAAATTCTATCACTTTTCCTAGAAAACATAAGCCTAGAAATCATAAGCCCCATTTACTAGTAAGGGTTAACTCAGAACATGATAAGGAGTTCAACTTTTCTGCTGAGAAGTTATCAATAAGTATTGTGGAACGATTTTCCGTCATCCCTTGTCAAGTATCAATAAGTCTTCTTGTTGTGTGATCAAATAAACTTTGCAAATTAACAGCAGCATATGTTTCTGTTACTACAATTTCGTCGGGATAACATTTTTTTCATCTAATACCTTAAAATAAGCTGGTAAAATGTTTAAACAAATGTGTTTGTTGCTATTGTTGTTTGCAAACCGTAATGTTATGACGAATGTGTTTATCTTTATTTTCGTTTGCATTACCATTGATTCTAACAAATTAGGTGTATAATTTACCAATCTGCATTTTTATCTAATCCTCTCTGTGCCTTCATTTTCGTAAACAAAAAAATGTCACATAAGATGTAAACGTTAATATATACGCATGAGCCTAAAAGCATGCTACATTTTGTCAATTTTATCAAAATATGATGGGTCTTTCGACATTTAAATCAAGTTTACATCGATTGGGGAAAATATGGGAAAAAATTTTTAACAGAAATCGATAGAAGACATTCCAGACTTTCATTTTATTACAGTGAGCGAGTGTAGCACGCTGTAGCACACAAACTTTTTGTCCATCGAAGGTAGAAAAGGTAGCATTTATGAAGTACCATTTTTGCTGGCCTATATTTTTTTTAATATTCAGCCGATTGCACTGATTTTTTCTTTAATTAGTCAAGAAAGTGCTATATTTTCCTTTAAACTCACAACAGGGACAATAGAGATATAAGTTATAAGGAAAATTTATAGGTAAAGTTAGCAAAAATTTCAAGCAGTTTTTGTTGAATAAAATTTTTCTGACTTCTGATACCATTATTTTGTAAAAAAAAATCAACTTTTTGCAAAGTAGTCATGAATTCTTAAAATTTGGACATTTTTTTTATAAGACTACATCATTAGAATCTGAAAATTAGGTATTGAAAAAAATGAATTTTTTCCGCGGCTGAACCACTGTGCGCCGCCATCCATTGCATTGCATATTGGCGGAATTTACTATGGTTTTCGTTTTGTTATGCTTTTTTGTTGTTGTAGTTTTTTTATTTTTATTGTTTTTAGTTCCTTATTTTCTTTTATTTTCTTTTTCTTAGTTCTGATAGCAACGCAAGCATTACAAAAAAGTTTTTGTTTGACTGTTATTATAGACTTGAACTGTTTTTTGTTGTATTTTTTGGCTTTGTTGTGTTTGTTGTAGCTGTTAGCACATGAAGCGCCAAGGGCTGTTTGTAAAGTTTCTAGCGCTGCCTCTTCATGCGTTTACATGCTTTTTTTGAGTGATTATAGGCAGACGTACCTGTAGACATACATACATACATACATGCATACATACATACACACATACATACATACATACATACATATGTGTACATATATGCGTATGTACGTGCAGCTCAGTGGCGGACGCTTCATACAAACCGAAAAGCCCGACGCGTAAATATTTTCCTTCATTTCATTTTACGAATTTCTTTAAAAACTGATTATTTTACGCTTGAAATCTGTTTACTCTTTAAGTGCTCAATAATACAGCCGCCACTGTAACATCCGGCAACTTGTGCCTAAAAGCCTTCTAAGAAAATAGCACTAATACACCAAAAATGCACCTCAAAACGTGTATTTTGTTTGTACAGCAAATCACAGCACAACCTGGTTTAGTGGGCATTAGGGCGGAGTGAATTGGGGCTTATTTTAAAATCATTATTGAAAAATTTCAAAAAGTTTTCTCGAATTTTGAGAATTTTTGTGTAAGCTTGGAGACACTGATTTAAACATTTTCCATCCAATAATTATGTATACTTTTATGAGAAATTAGCATATTAGTGTTATCTAGCTAATGAATTTTATGCATCTGGAGTATTTTGTCCATTCTTTAATGGAATTGGAGCACCTCCAAATAAAGGGCTAGGCCAATAATATTTTGCAGTCTTACTTTTGTACTAGAAAGGCAACTTTCTACAGGCCAAGCAATAAGGATTTAAAAAAAAAGCCCCAATTCACTCCGCCCTAGTGGGCATGCTCTTACGTTTCCACACATTGGACTTTAAGAGGCTTTAAAAATAAAATAACATAGCTTGTTTTCTCGCTTTCTCTAAGGAGAAGTCAATCGCTTATTTTCAGAGTTAAATTGAAAAAAGTAGTAAACCACCGAATAGCATATTCATTTTGTCGATTTATTTCAATACATTAATTTTTAAACACTGTGAATATAAAAAAAGCCAATATGCAAACAGAATTTCATCTAAATGAGTGGCGGAATGCAATCAGACTTTCAGATAATACAGCAAAGAAAATAGCTAATGGCTAATGGCTATGCTTCATACATAGGCTTGCCCAGCCAATTTATGCAAGGTCCGCCACTGGTGCAATTGTGTGTTTAGGCATGTACCGAAGTTTTGTTAAGTTTTGGGGTTAATGCGCTTTAGCTAAATTGGCAGTCAGTCAGGCTTAAAGCACGAAGCAGCAGCAGCAGCAGCAGCAAAAACCAAACACACACACAAACAAGCAAACAAACAGCCAAGTAAGCAAACAAGCATCGCGTGAAAGTAGTACTAACTAGCGCTGTAAGCATTAAACTTTCGTGTTGACATTTAGTCAAGATGAAAAGCTGACAAAAAAGTTTCGCTTTTGTGAACTTTTGCGTTTTTTCAAAGCACTTTTAACTGTTGTTTGTGTGTGTGCGTGTGTTTGTAATTTTTAGAATTGTTTTTTTTTTCGCACAACTTTTTCATTTTTATCACAACTTTTTGTTGCCACATAAAAAACTGTGTGTGTACTGTTTCAACTTGCCTCACTTGATTTCTTTTTTTTTTATAAACACACAAACACAAATAGACACGTGCTCATGCTTTATTTCTTATTTCACTTCGCTTTCTTTTTTTTTTTTTTTAATTTTTTTTTCATTTTTTTATTTTTTTTTTGCCTCTTTTGCTAAAAGGTTTTATATTTCCTACTTGATAAACAGTAAGGCACACGCGTAAGGCGTGTGCGTCGTTGTCAATGGCAACAAGTGCAAATGAGAACATCAGAATTTTTGTAAGCACATTAACTGCGTATTTTTATTTATAAGCATTTGTAATGATTGTTGTAAGCATAAGAACGTATCAAAAAGTTTTTGTCTAATGACTTTTAAAACATCTTTTCATTTACTTTAGGCAATACAATTTAAGTTTTGTGCAGCATATTTGCTGAGTGATTTGCGTTTTAATACAAAGAAATAATGATTTGAGATACATTTGAATTTCGGAACTTAAGGTTTTAAAATTTTTTAGGTTTCGGCACTACTTACTTTCTTAGTAATTTGTATTTTAAAGTAAAGAAATAATGTTTAAGAAATTTTTTTCAAATTCGGGATTTTGGGCTTTCAAATTTTTGGGTGTCGGGATTACTGTTTTTTCTACACCTTTTCCAGTTTAAGTTCAGAAAATTACAATTGAAGTTCAGAAAGTTACAATTGAATTTCAGAAAATTTAAATTGAAGTTCAGAATTTCCAATAGAAGTTCAGAAAATTACAATAATTTCAGAAAATTACAATTGGAGTTCAGAATTTCCAAATGAACTATTGAAATTTTCTGAACTTCTATTGTAACTTTCTGAACTTCAATTGTAATTTTCTGAAATTCAATTGTAACTTTCTGAACTTCAATTGGAAATTCTGAACTTCAATTGTAATTTTCTGAACTTCAATTGTAACTTTCTGAACTTAAACTGGAAAAGGTGTAGTAATTTGTGTTGTAAGGCAAATAATAGTGATTCGAAATTTTTTTTTAACTTCGGGATTTTGAGTTTTAAATTTTTTTGTTTCGGGATTACTGCATTTTCTAGTAATTTGTGTTGTAAGACAAATAATAGTGAATTAAAAAAATTTTTTTTAAACTTCATCATTTTGATTATACAATAAGCTGGCCAAATTTGAAAATTTTATACAATCTTTAGATAGGCTGTTTTGGTCTAATATGTGCCAGTGCGAAGGAAAAATACACTTTTCGCATCCACTTTATGCCCGACGTTTCGGTAAACTCCTTACCATCTTCAGGGGCGTTTCTTTATTATCATACAACATAAAAAGAGAGATTATAACACCAAAAAAAAAAAAATAGTTACATATATATATATACAGATAAACAAAATAAAAATCATAAAAATCACAAAAAAATTATATCACAACGCGACTTACTTATTTATGAACAAAAAAATTACATTTCGGACAAAAAAATTACAAACATAAATACATATATGTGCATATGGACAATTGTAAAATCACATACTTCTTTTTTGAGTTTTAAAATTTTTTGGTCTCGGGATTACTCTAATTCTTATTAATTTGTATTTTAAGGCAAACAATCATCAGTTCCTCATATCGATTTTTTCGATTATTAATTTTTTTCATTTCGGGATTTCGTTATTCAATGCAATAAAAATCTTCCGCCAACTTTGTCATAATTTTTTTGTTTCTACGTACATTTATATGTATATACTTAACTAAAATTAAAAATTTTTTACTTTTCGGTATTTACAACTCTATAATAAGCCTAACTTGGCAATTGGAGCTTACATGTTTATTGAATTTCTACTTGATTTTGTTTTTCATAAAATTTGTTAAAGTTGAAATCAAAGTTGAGTTTTAGTAAGTATATCCTCTTGAAACAACTTAAGGCTCACTGAGTTTTAAAATATTTTCCACTTCGTCAAATTTCAATTTTTTTCTTTTGAAAGAACTTAAGGCAGATTTGACATAAAAGCTTTTTTTCACGTGCCAAATTTCAGTCAAAATATTATCTTGTGTCCACTTGCAGTTCCTTTGTGCTTTAACGTTACGTTCAACGTTGCCAAATTTCAGTCAACATTTTCTCTTCAAGCCACTTAAGCATCATCTGAGTTTAAACATTTTTTGCATGTTGCCAAATTTCAGTAAAAAATCTATGCTCAAAATCAGTTGGAGCTAATTTGAGATTTAGAATTTTGTCACGTTGCCAAATTTCAATAAAAATATCCTCTTGAAAAAACTTGTGGCTTATGTGACATCAAAACCTTTTTCATCGTTGCCAAATTTCTGTTCGTGATGTCCTTTTGAAGACTCTTAGATCCCCAATAAGGTTGAGCATATTTTTCATGTTCCCAAATTGCGGTCAACATGTTCTCTTACGACCATTTAGATTTCAAATGAGCTTAACTTTCTTTCAACGTTGCCAAATTTCAGTCAATATTGTTTCCTCAGTTCAAAACTTTTTTCCACATGGCCGAATTTTAGTCAAACTGTATGAACGTAGCCAGTTGGAGGTAATCTGATGTCTGAAATTTTGCCATGTTGCCAAATTTCATGAAAAATTTTCTCTTCAGATTTTCTGAGCTTAAAATTTCTTTTGCCATGTTGCCATATTTCAGTCGTCATTTTCTCCTCAAGTTATTTGAGTTTAAAACTTTTTTCCACTTCATCAAATTTCAGTCAAAATATATGCTTGAATTTAGTTAGAGGTTATGCGATGTTTAACATTTTGCAACGTTGCCAAATTTCATTAAAAATTTTCTCCTCAGTTTTTTTTGAGCATAAAATTTAATTTCCCGCGCTACCCAATTTCAATCAAAATGTCCACTAATGTTATTTTTTTTGCTCTGAAAAGCTTATTTTCAGTTTTGCCACATTCAGCCATCGACTGAATGCCTTTTTATGGGCACAATCAGTTGGTTTTTTTAATTTTCCTTACACCAGCTTTTCTTCTTTGGCTTAAATTTTCGAAAAACCTACTAAATCCATGTTGCTTTTACTGTATCCCCGTTTTTTGTCTTTGCTCACGTTCGCCGCACTTTTATTTAGCACCTCATGTCTTTTATATGTATTTACATTTTTTCGGCGAGAGAAATATACAAACACCTACACATTAAGCATGAACTTAAGGTGAAAGCACAAGCTTTTAGTTTTTATTTTTTGGCATTCAAACCTTAACCCTTCGGCTTAACGGCTTTGGCGCCGTTTTGCGCCTAAAAATATGCCGCTACACAATTTTTGCTCGATGATTATCAGCGCTTAAGTTAACATACACATTCACACACGAATGTGCACGTACGAATATTAAAGGTTTCGCGAAACGTTAAATTTTCCTTTATATACATAAGTACTATTTTTTCCTTTTCCTCTTTTCTGTTTTCTCTTTCTGCTTTGCGGAAATTACGCCAAACAATCACAAAAATGGCTCAAGGAGATATAACATACTCAGCTAATGGCATTGGGCATATCCTTAAGGAGCGGGGCAGACATAAGTAGCACATGTAAAGGCGCTAAGGATGGTAGGAGGGGTTAAGTAAGTCCGTTGATGTTTTTCTTTCAGATTGCCTTTGGATGTTAACCGCATTCAAATAAACAAAAGTTGCTGCATGCTTTGGATTAAAGCCGTAGCCTTTGCTTCAGTTTCTCAAATTTGTATACCCAGTTGGCAGTAAGTGTACGCCTCCGCTTAGAGTATATGTATTCAGCTCTTGTTTTTTTCTTTGCTTTCACACATTTTTTGACCTCTTCCCTGCATTTTTTTTGTAATTTCCATTTCCATTGTCATTTTTTGCTTATTTTATGCTCGTTCGTTGATTGCTATCTGCCTTTTGCGCCCTCTTCCTTTAACTTAACTGGTCCTTAACAACTTCCTGTAATCCTACAAAATAAACATTATATCCTTTATTCATACATATGTATGAATATGGTATTCCTATATCAAGCACTTTAATGATTTGGTATTTTGTTATCAAAAAGTACTAGCCTACATATGTACGTGCTCTACTTGCTCGTCGGCTTGGCTGGTTAATGGTACTTTTTTGGCCATACCGTAAGGACATGTGTGTGTGTCTCTATCTCGTGTATGTGTGTGTGTGTGTGCTTGTTGTAGGCGTTGACTTGACAATTGTTAAATTGTCACATATTTCCGTTCATCTTGCCCTTTTCTGTAGGCATATTTTACACAAAGTTGTTATTATTTTTTTTTGCTGTGCAAGGACTTCTAAAACTTTTATTTGATAATGCGTGATGTTGAGCTTAAAGGATGAGTTGAGGAAATGAAGGCTAAATAAAATGAAAGTTTTGAAGTTAGATCCACTCTGAGTTCATACATTTTAAAGGATGTATATTTGAAAGTTGCCAAACTTTAGTCCAAACTTTAACTCCAGGTTATTCGAGTCAAACAAAATTTACCACGTTGCCAAATTTCAACCAAAATTTCATCTTTAAATTACTTAAGGCTTATTTGAGTTTAAAAACATTTTCCATGTTGCCAAACTTCAGTCAAAATTTTCACTCCAGGCCATTTGAGTTACAAAAAAATTTCCCACGTTGCCAAATTTCAGATAAAATTTCCTCTTCAAGTCATTTGAGTGAAAAATATAGTTTGCCACGTTGCTAAATTTCAGCCAAAATCTTCCTTTCAGATTATTTGAGTTTTAAATTTTTTTCCCACTTTGCCGAATTTCAGTCAAAATTTCCTCTTAAAACCAATTAGGGCTCATCTGAGTTTAAATATATTTTTCAGATTGCCGCATTTCAATCAAAATCTTCTTGTCAAATAAATTGATTTTGAAAAAAAATATCCACGTTGCCAAATTTCGTCTTAAAATCATCTAAGTTTAAAAATTTTGTCCATGTTGCCAAATTTCATTAAAAATTTACAACTCAGGTCATTTGAGTTAAAAATAAAATTTCCGACGTTGCCAAATTTCAAGAAAAAAATTCCTATTAAAACTAATTAAGGTTCATCTGAGTTTAAAAATTTTTTCCCACGTTGCCAAATTTCTGCAAAAAAGTTTGCTATTAAAACTAATTAAGGCTCATCTGAGTTTAAAATTTTTTTTTCTGTCAAAATATACCTATGCTCGAATTGACTGCTTTTCTGTTAAAATATCGCACGCAAATATTTATATTAAAAGAGCAATTAACCTTTGCTGAAAAAACAAACCAACATCCTTTTTTAGCTGTCACAATTTTTTACCTTTCACTTTCAGTAGCATTTAATTTGCCTTTGAAATTTCCCAGTTAATTAACATTGCCAAACTCTCAAACGCTTAGTTATCCATTTTTATTTTAATCTGTTTTCCTAAATGTTTTTTGCTGTTGCCGCTTGAAGCTAAAATATGTCAGCAGCAGCAGCAGGGAAAGTTAGCAAACACGTTTAACAGAAATGAGTATTTAATTGAATTTAAATTTTTATGACTGTTGAGCATTGTTGTGGTTGTTGGTATGCTCTTGGTATTTGGCTATGAATATTTCAAATGTGCGCCAATAATTATGCTACGAAAAAAATTTATTGGTTTGGCGAGTTTATTCCCTGCGTCTGCGTGCACTGTTGGCGCTATTGCCGCTAAGCTTAAACGTTGATAGATTGCTGTAATTTTTCATAAAATTATGAAATTTTAATTTTTTTTAGTTACAAAATTTTTAAAACACAGTTTCTTTAAAAAAAGCTGAACAAACATTTTAAAGACTTGAAAATGTTAAAAAAAAGGAAATTAAAACATATTTTTTATGAAAGAAATTGCTAAAAACTTTTTGTTTGTGGAAAAAAAATGTTTGAAATGATATTTTGAAAAATTTGATTTCTTGACACGAGTCGCTATACTGAAATTTATGTTATTCGTAAAAAAGTAAAACAAGTGACTGAAGAAACGTTTTGAAAAAAAAAGCTATTAAGTTTTGAAATTAAAAAAAAATATTTTTAATGAAAGTTAAAAAATGTTACAAAATAGATATTTTTAAAAAGAAAAACGTTTTTAGATAGAAGAGATATTTCAAAATACGTTTTTCATAAATAGGTGAACCAAAGGGACTTAAAAAGTTTTTTAATTTTTATTGAAAAATTAGAAAGGTTTGGAAATCGAAAATTTTTTTTAAATAAAACATTTTTAATTAACGAAAATTGTTCTGAAATAAAATATATGTAAAATTTTTTTTTTCAGAAAAATTGTTTAATTGGAATTTTTTATTGAAAATTAAGAAAAGTTTTGAAATATAAAATAAATTTTTTAAATAAAAATATAAAAACAAATTGAGAAAAGTTAAACAAAATTCAACTTTTTTTAATAAGAAAAGTAGAAACGCGTACACTCACTCCACTCGCGATTGAGGATCGGGGGTACTTACTTTAAGTCGGTTGGTATTCCGGGAAATAAAAAAAATAAGAGAGTGCGGTTTTACAGCGTTAGCGAATTTATTGGCGGAACGATAAGTATGCGGTGTTAACTCACTGAAGGTTTTACAATTGTGTCTTGTGTTTAGTTTACAATGTTGACGTTTTGTTTTGTGTGTGGTGTGTTACAATAGGTGTATATGTTAGATGTGTGGTGTAAATGGATATTATAAAGTGTGGTGTGATAATATTACAATGTTGAATGTGATGATGTGATTTGTAGATGTGAATGTGATAATGTGACTGTTGCGTGAATGTTGATGTGGCGTGAGGAGGCTGCGGCAGTAAGACGAGGAGGGGGCGGGCAACGGCCAGAGGTCATGTGAACAAAAAGTTTTGAAGAATGACAATAAAAGAGAAAAATTAAACCAAATAATTTAAGTAAGTGGAAATTTTCCACTAAAAAATTTCATTTATACAAAAATAATTTAAGGTTGGGGGTAAGTGGAAATTGAATTAATTAAATTTCGTGCTAAGCACTAAAAAGATTTAAAAATTATTAAAGATTAAGAAAATTTTAAATAGAGAATAAAGATTTTTGGAATAAACATTTTGAAAAAAAAAACTTTTGCCAAAAGTTAAACAAAAACTTAAAGACTAAGACAAGTTCTGAAATAAATCTTAAAAAAAAATTCAAAAAACCTTTGAAAAAAATTAAAAAAGTTTTGGAAAACGTAGCTGAACATTTTTTTTTACGAAGAAAATACACAAATTTTTGAATTGTTTTGAAATAAAATATATACTTTTTTTATTTTTTCAATTTTTTTTTTATATTTTTCAAATGAATTTAAATATTTTTTTAATGACAGCAAAACTCTCTAAAAAAAAACATAAAAATGAAAACAATTTGTTTTTTTTTTTAAGCAATATTTAATTTTTTTTTAACTAAACGTGAAAAAAAATTTCTAGAAAAAAACAATTCTAGAAGCAAATTAAAAAAAAAAATTTTTTTTTGTAAAGGAAGTTTTTTTTTTGAAATTTATTTTCCATGTCTAATTGTGAAAAATGGGGCTTTCGATTTGTTGCCAATCGATTTGGCTTTTTTTCTACAAGCTGCTTAGAGAAATTGTTAAGTTCAGCCGCATTCTACGCAATAAAACAAATAAACATAACATTTTAACCCTCTAGCGACCTTACAAATACTATTTACCTTGATTTTCCCCCAATGACCCCAATGGCGCACATACGGTTAATTCAAGTAGGAACCATCCTCTCAAGCCAAAGAGATAAGTGTATCAAACTTAGGGATCGGATCATAAATACCGAAGATATGAAAAAAATGAATTTTAGCGACATCTAACGGCGTCTTAAATAATATAAAAAATTTTTCCAGAAATGTCTTCGAAAACGAAATCATAAGGGGGGCGTACGATACTTACATAATTAAATATATTTCGATATATCATCCTACATCATGTATAGAAAAGAAGAAGAAAATGAAGAAGAAGAAGAAGAAGAAGAAGAAGAACAAGAAGAAAAAAGGAATTTCTTGCTATAAATAGAACTAGTAAACCCGGCCACGCGATGCTGTGGCTTTCAATTACACTGTGCGACAATTTGAGGGTGGAAGACCACTTATTGTCACATCTTAAAATTTTTTTGTATTGCCATTTTATATTTGACTTCCCTTTAAAAATTACAGAATATACATTGGTTTAAGTCCATAGATTCTTATTAATAAAATATAAAATGATGCATATGTATAGGTACATAGTTACTGGTTATTTTTATTTTCTGTGTACCTAGATTTTTTATACAAAGATTTTGTGGCGAAGTTTTATGCCGAATAATTTTCTAGAATATTTTAGCCCTCCAAAAGGCCATTTTTCGTACTTCTCTTTCCCTTTATAGTTTCTTTTCTAGTTCTCTTTCTCTTCCCCTCTCTCTTTTATTTGCGCTTCTTTTCCCTTTACCCATTTTATTTTCCGTACTTTTTCCTCTTTTGCTTCCTTTCCCTAGCCATTTCTGTCCCTTTCCTTTTATTACTCATATACAGGGTAAGACTTTTCATGACACTTCAAATTTAAAAATCAGCAAACTTTAGCGTAAAAATTTATTTTTGAACAGGTAGTAACCCTTTTTGTAAAGATTATAAATAATTATTAGTTTTCAAGCAAAGCCCTTTCATATGGCACATTAAATCAAAAAAACCAAACAAACTATAGCGTAAAAATTTTAATAAATTACTTTCAAGCAAAGCCCTTTCATTAGACACCTCAAATTTAAAAATCAAACAATCTATAGCGTAAAACTGAATTTTTGAACAGGTGGCAACCCTTTTTGAAAAAGTTGCAATAGACTACTCATTTTCAGGCCCAGCCCTTTCATATGGCATCTGAAATTTAAAAATCAAACCAACTGTACAGCATAATTAAATTTTTAAACAGGTGGCAACCCTTTTCAAAAAAATTAAACCTTCCTGCACATCTACATGCCAAGCCCTTCCATTTGACATCCCATTTTCGAAAATCGGTATAGCGGTGTAAAAGTTATGGTGCGTACAAAAATTCGCTTAGCGTAATATATATAAAGACTAGTAAACCCGGCCACGCGATGCTGTGGCTTTCAATTACACTGTGCGACAATTTGAGGGTGGAAGATCACTTATTGCCACATTTGAAAATTTTTTGATATACCTTCATAGCTACTGGTTATTTTTATTTTCTGTGGACCTAGATTTTTTATACATAGATTTTGACCAAGGAGCCCCATAGTGAAGTTTTGTGCCGAATATTTTTCTAGACTATGGTAACCTTAAAGCGACCTACACAAGGCCATTTGGCGCGCTCCTCCTTTTCTTTCTAGTTCTCTTTCTCTTCCCCTTTCCCCTTTATTTGCGCTTTATTTTCCCTTTATCCATTTTATTTTTCATATTTCCTCTTTCGCTTCCTGTCTTTCGCCATATCCGTTCCTTTCATTTTCCTCTTCCCTTTCCTTTTATTACCCATCTTCAGTGCTAGGCCTTGCATGACACTTCAAATTTAAAAATGAGATAAACTGTAGCGTAAAAATGGATTATTGAACGGTGGCACCCTTTTTGTAAAAATTTTAATAAATTACCCATTTCCATGCCAAGTCCTTTCATATGACACCTCAAATTTAAAAATCAAACAAACTATAGCGTAAAACTGAATTTTTGAACAGGTGGAAACCCTTTTTGTAAAATTTTTATTAAATTACTTAATATCAGGTCAAACCCTTTCATATGGTACCAAAAATTTTTAAATCAAGCAAACTATACAGTAAAATTAAATTTTCAAACATCGGGCAACCCTTTTCAAAAAAATTAAACCTTCCTGCACTACTACAGGTTAAGCCCTTTCATCTGACACTACATTTTCGAAAATCGGTTTAACGGTGTAAAAGTTATGGTGCGTACAAAAATTCGCCTAGCGTAATATATATAAATACTAGCAAATACCCGTCCCGCTTCGCAGCGACGAACAACAGCTTTTGTGTTATAATGGGTCTTTCCCTTTACCTTTACCTTTACCTTTACCTTTACCTTTACCTTTACCTTTACCTTTACCTTTAACTTTACCTTTACATTTACCTTTACCTTTACCTTTACCTTTACCTTTACCTTTACCTTTACCTTTACCTTTACCTTTACCTTTACCTTTACCTTTACCTTTACCTTTACCTTTACCTTTACCTTTACCTTTACCTTTACCTTTACCTTTACCTTTACCTTTACCTTTACCTTTAACTTTACCTTTACCTTTACCTTTAACTTTACCTTTACATTTAACTTTACCTCTACCTTTACATTTACCTTTACCTTTATCTTTACGTTTACCTTTACTTTTACCTTTACCTTTACCTTTACCTTTACCTTTACCTTTACCTTTACCTTTACCTTTACCTTTACCTTTACCTTTACCTTTACCTTTACCTTTACCTTTACCTTTACCTTTACCTTTACCTTTACCTTTACCTTTACCTTTACCTTTACCTTTACCTTTACCTTTACCTTTACCTTTACCTTTACCTTTACCTTTACCTTTACCTTTACCTTTACCTTTACCTTTACCTTTACCTTTACCTTTACCTTTACCTTTACCTTTACCTTTACCTTTACCTTTACCTTCACCTTTACCTTTACCTTTACCTTTACCTTTACCTTTACCTTTACCTTTACCTTTACCTTTACCTTTACCTTTACCTTTACCTTTACCTTTACCTTTACCTTTACCTTTACCTTTACCTTTACCTTTACCTTTACCTTTACCTTTACCTTTACCTTTACCTTTACCTTTACCTTTACCTTTACCTTTACCTTTACCTTTAACTTTACCTTTACCTTTACCTTTACCTTTACCTTTATCTTTACCTTTACCTTTACCTTTACCTTTACTTTTACCGGGACCATTCATCACCATCCGGGCCCACTACTTGAACCATCTCTGAGAAACCGACTTAAAAAATAACAATGAAAATATCTGTATGTTGAAGCCCTGCTCGACACATTTCATTTGCTAAAAAATATAGCTCGGAAATATTCAGGGGTCATCCGGGTCCACGTTTTCACCCATATCTCGGGACCCGGCCTAGGCATCGCAATGAAAATAACTCTATGTTGAAGGCCTGCTAAGCACCTTTCATTTGATACCAATATTGCTCAAAGACTTGCTGGGTCACTCTGGGTCCACATTTGGGCCTATATTCCGGGAAGTTCCCACTTTTCGGAAAGTCTGTATACCCTATCACCAGCCCATATACCATATGAATCTACTGTGAAAATTTCATAAAGATCGGTTGATTACTTTGGGAGTCTATAAATAACACACACACACACACACACACACACACACACACACACACACACACACACACACACACACACATTCATTTTTATATAATAGATTTGTTCCGCATATTTGCAGTTCATTGTGCTGCGGGAGCATTAGCTTTAGCTATGCTACCAATGATGTATGTCAGTATGTATGCCAAATACGAACGAATAACTAAATATATAAAACAAAACACACGCCCGCTATTCGAAGCGTTGCGGGATTGCCAGTGGCAGTGGCAGTGGCAGCGCCCCGACACGAGTAATTATGTAGGTGCCTTTGTTAGCTTCAAGTTTAATGTGTGCTATAAAGCAAGAATTGCGGCAACTATGTAGTAAATGTATAATCATACATGATAAACGTTTTACGTGCAAATGGAATGACAAGTGACGCGCATCACACAAACACACAAACATAGATTTGTATGTATTCCATTTGTACGAACGAATTGCCATCAGGCAAGGCTGCAAGCAATTTGCGCAAAATACACAAACCGACATGTACGTACATACATATGCATATCTGAGCATGTGTGTGTGTGGGAAATGTAGGTGTGTGAAGTCGTGTGTAGGCTGCTTTTAGGCGTTGGGTCCCGACAGGCATCGGACGCGCTTTCGTTGTGCGATAATTTGCATATAAAATGCGCGCAAGCAAGTTAATTTTGATTGTTAAGTGAACTGGTGGCATATTTTATGCAAAAAGAAAAATAATGAACAGCAAAAGAAGTTAGTGCAGCGACTTTTTTCGATTTTCTGTACAGCAGTTGAAAAGTAAAGTTAAGAAATATATAGAAAGAGAAAAAGTAGAGAGGATGTAGAAGACGCAAGTTGTTATCTATGTATAATCACTTTAGTGTGAGAGTTACTAAGTAGAAACAGCTTTGCCATGGCAAATTTCGATATTCCGAAAAGGCGAAAAAAATACATATGTATAATATAGTATGTATGTGCTAAATATATTTCTTACTTTTAGTTTCAACGCAAAATTTTGTACGAAAAAAATTGCAAAATTTCGTTATGCCGAAAATTGAAAACATTCTTTGTCGGCATAGCGAAAAGTACAAAAGAAAATTAACAAATTGAAGACATCCTTTTTTTGTTCAATGTTAAACGCAAAATTGTGTTGGGAAAAAATTTCGGGATCCCGGAAGTTGGGCAAAATATTTTCCTTTCCTTTCTATTATTTTCAATGTTGAAAAAAAAAATTCATTCGAAAATAACTACAAATTTTAGAAAAAAATTCCAATTGTCGTGATTCCGAAAATAAAAATTATTTTCCTTAAAATCAGTTTTAATGTTAAAAAAAATTATACGAAAAAAAATTATTTATTATTATTATTCATTAGAACATAATTGCTGATTTCAGGATGCCGACAAAAAAATTGCAAACATTTTTTTTTTTTTTTTGTACATTTTGAACGTTAAAAAACATCATTCGAAGATAATTCTAACTTCGGGATGCCAAAAACGAAAAAAAGCAATTTTTTTCATTTTTAAAGTTGAAAAAAATGTCATTCGAAGATAATTGCTAACTTAGGAATGCCAAAAATAAAAAAAATTAAAAAAAAATTATTGTTGTGATTTTGAATGTTGAAAAATTTCTTTCGAACTAACTTCCCGGTTACCGAAAATAAAATAAAAACAATTAAAAAAATTTTTTTTTTCATTTTAAATGTTAAAAAAATTTAAGACGAAGTGCTAATTTCGGGATGTCGAAAAAAATAATTTTTCTGATAAATTATGAAATAATTATGATCTTTGGGCTATTTATTTATTTTAACAATTTTTTTTGCAATCGTATAAAATTGTAACGAAAAACCGAAAGTGAGCCTCAAAGGCTCACCTTAAGTATCTTTAACGTAATAAGCTTACATTTCTACACCTTTTTTAGTTGATATTCAGAAAGTTCAAATTTATATTCAGAATTTCCATTTGAAATTCAGAAAATTACAATTGAAATTCAGAATTTCCATTTGAAATTCAGAAAGTTACAATTGAAATTCAGAAATTCCATTTGAAATTCAGAAAATTGCATTTGAAATTCAGAAAATTACAACTGAAATTCAGAAAATTACATTTGAAATTCAGAAAATTTCATTTGAAATTCGGAAAATTACATTTGAAATTCAGAAACCTCCTCACAGTACTCAAGAAGTTTTCTGAATTTCAATTTTTATTTTCTGAATTTCAAATGTAACTTTCTGAATTTCAAATGTAATTTTCTGAATTTCAAATGTAACTTTCCGAATTTCAATTGTAATTTTCTGAATTTCAAATGGAATTTTCTGAATTTCAAATGGAAGTTCTGAATTTCAATTGTAATTTTCTGAATTTCAAATGGAAATTCTGAATTTCAATTGTAATTTTCTGAATATCAATTGGAAGTTTCTGAATTTAAACTGAAAAAGGTGTAGAGTTCAACTAAATTTTGAATCCGTTGTTCACAAGGTTTATCCAGTGAGGTTTTTACATTGTGAACTCACCATACTTCCCCCGGATTTTGGTGAATTCGACGTATTTCACCATGGATCTTAATATAATAGGATGTCATAAAATTAAGGAGACCGGAAAAGTCAACAATTTCAAAACAATTAACATTTTATCATTTTTCTGTTTACTGAGATTCTAAATTACGGAAAAGATGCGTTTAAATAGAGAATCGAACGACGAGCTGCTTTATGCGTAAGTAATTTCACCACGAACGTCGCGTTTTAAAAATTTGGAATTTGGTTGCGAAAAATATATATTAGCGGCGATCATATGAAAAATGTATTCATATTCATTTGATTCATAGCTTTTCTCATTGTGTGCACAAAAACAAATTTATAACAGATGTAATAAAACCATTTGTAATGAACATTCAAACAACTACAAAAATGTGTGAAAATTGTAGTACATTAATGTCTCCTATTTTACGGAATTACGTTTTTTATCTTTATATACTAAAAAAATTGTCATAAACCGTTATAAGAATGTATAAAAATGCTTCTGAATTCATTACTGCATAAATAAAAGTAAAAACCAAATACCAAAATAATGTGTTTCAAAATTTCCCCATAGGTGAGCCTCAGAGTCTCACTTTCGGTTTTACGTAACTTTTCAAAATTCGGTGATTAGGGTTAAATTTAAAAAAAAAATTTCATACAAAGATAATTGCTGACTTCGGGATGCTGAATAATAAAATAATAATAGAAAAAAAAATTTTTTTGACATTTTTTATGTTAAAAAAATTTCATTTGAGCATAAAAATTGCTAATTTCGCAATCTGCTCAACACCTTTCATTTGATATATCTGACCATGATTCATGCCCAAAACAATTTTTAGTTGCCATAACGGTTATTCAAGCCCAAAACATTTTTTTGGTTGCCATAACGGTTATTCAGGCCCAAAACGGTTTTTTGCTTTTTATAATGGTTATTAAGGACCAAAAAATTTTTTTTCTCATGATAATGGTTAAATATGAATTTTACCCCATTTCTCTCATAACCGTTACGTCCCTGCTGAAAAACCGTCATTCAGTGTATGACGTCGCCTAAAAGTATGCAATATAAACAGCAGGCGTTTACATACAAACAGACAGGTGAAACTAATAAAAGCGTGTTAAAAATGGCAACAAAAAGTAGCAAATACATTCCACCACCAACCGCAGAAGCCAACTGCTCAGAGACCGACCACTTCTTGATTGATTGCAGCTTTTTTAACTTTCAAAAAAAAAAACAAAAAAAAACAGCCTGCGACTGTCAGCTGTCAGTACAAAGTGGGTTTTTAAATATATTTTTTTTAATAAAAATATTACTTTCAAATAAAATAAAAAACAAACAACGGCCTGTCAAACTGTCAACTGTTTGGCGTGCGCATGGCATATTTTAATTAAAATTCGGAGTGTGATAAGCAGAGCTAATGCAAAGCTAAAAAAAATACAAATACATGTTTGCACAGCGTTGCCACCATATAGAGAATTCAACACAATTTGAAAGCAACTGTCATACATTCAACGCAAAAAAGGCTCTAGGGAAGAAGCACAGCTTTGCCAGCGATAATTTTAGCAGGCAACTCACAATTATTTACCGTAAGCATTCAACCATCAAAGCATTGTGCGTTGTGCAACGAATGTCAGATAACTGAAATATCATGACAAGCACACACACAGACATGGCGCTGCTGCAACAAAAGCTGCGCTGAATTGATGATTGCTGCTGCTGCTGCTGATGTTGATGACGGCAGCAATATTTTCAAAAAGCAAACACCTGCCAAGCTGAGCTTCGTGGGCTGCATTTTCCTTTCCTTCGCGCTCTCAGCTCGCTAACGGCTGAATGGTCTGCCCAGCCGGCCGCTAGGCTAACTCCTTGGCCGCCTCTATATATGTATTTATGGCTGACTGACTGGCTTGTTGGCCGAAACGGTTTATTTCAAATTTTAATTAACAAAAGCGATTTGCTGGCAAGTTGGCAACGGAGTACACAAAAGGCAGAAGGTGAGCCAACACCTTAACCACCACCACAAGCCAGCTGTCAACGACGGAAATGCAACAAGCGTCGTGACAAGTGTGACAAGCGCTCATAGAGTCCCAGGCCGTCCGCTTTTGGCTCAATTAATAGGCGTGGAAATTATTTTGAAATGCATGTGTACGTGAGTGAAATGTGTGTGGTGTATGTGAGTTGGTTACTTAAATGCAACTGCAACCACATATATGTATGTATGCAGTAAACGATGGTGGTTGGTGGTGTCCTGCTGACATTCAATTTTGCTGCCATTTGTTGCAGGTGAGTGGTATGTCACGCTGTCACGGTAGTGTGTGAGCGAGTGAACTGTCACGCGTATTTGAGTAAGTGACTTTTTGGCGTTGAGTTGTTGTTTTCGTTGTATAATATATGTATGTGTTAAAATAGGTACAGTTGCGCTAGCGTGTTAAGGGAAACTAGTAAACCCGGCCGCGCGATGCTGTGGCTTTCAATTACACTGTGCGACAATTTGAGGGTGAAAGACCACTTATTGCCACATGGTGAAAAATGCTCAACCATTCAGTTTTAAACTCAAAGGCAATCAAGATCCGGTATTATTTGGGTGTAACAACAAAAATTCCCTGATAACCTGATGAGTCTTAGAGGGATCTAAGGCGAAACAGCTGTAGTTACATCCATGCTTAAAAAAGTTTTTTTCTAGTTTCTAAAAAATAAAAAAAAATAAAAAAAAAAAAAAAAAAATTCCCGCTTGAAAATTATTATACATATTCAAAAAAAAAAGCGAAAAAAAATAAATCTGGCAACACTGTAAAAACATTTAAGGAGCTTTAGGCATTTTAAAGCATTTTTTTTTTTCATATGAAATATTTATGTAAAAACTTAAAATCTATAAAATTTAAGAACTCTTGTTTTGTTTTAAGAGACAGTTGACAAATTTC
This sequence comes from Urophora cardui, assembly GCA_960531455.1. Lineage (NCBI taxonomy): Eukaryota > Metazoa > Arthropoda > Insecta > Diptera > Tephritidae > Urophora > Urophora cardui. Next base: position 11,318,874 of record OY482671.1, read on the forward strand.
ATAAGGCTTACTAAAATGTATTTTTAATTTTAATATTTAATTTCGTTTTTTTGTTTTTTTTTAATCAACACTGCAAGTTAAAGAACAGCGAGTTTTATAATTATTAAAATTTAAAAATTTTCGTTTTTTTAAGAAAACCAAAAAAAACATCTGGCAACACGGCAAAAATTTTGAAGGCTTATTAAAATGCATTTTTAAAGATTTTTTATAAATTAAAATCACAAATTTAACAATAGCCAGTTTCAAAAATTTTTCTATTTAAAAAAAATCCGGCAACGCTACTAAATTTTTAAGTCTTATTAGGCGCATTTCTGTCGTATCCGAGCATTTGAGGATGTGTTTGTAAATGAAAACTGTAAATTAAAGAACAGCCAGTTTTAAAATTATTAAAATTGAAAAATTCTCGTTTTTTAAGAAAGTCAAAAAAAAACCTCTGGCAAATTGGCAAAAAATTTTAAGGCTTATTAAAATGTACTTTTAAAGATTTTTTTAAATTAAAATTACAAATTTAAGATTAGCCAGTTTAAAAAATTTTTCCATTTAAAAAAATCCGGCAACGCTACTAAATTTTTAACTCTCATTAAAATGTATTTTTAAGGATGTTTTTGTAAATGAAAACTGTAAATTAAAGAACAGCCAGTTTTAAAATTATTAAAATTGAAAAATTCTCGTTTTTTAAGAAAGTAAAAAAAAACCTCTGGCAACATGGCAAAAATTTTTAAGGCTTATTAAAATGTACTTTTAAAGATTTTTTTTAAATTAAAATTACAAATTTAAGATTAGCCAGTTTAAAAAATTTTTCCATTTAAAAAAATCCGGCAACGCTATTAAATTTTTAACTCTCATTAAAATGTATTTTTAAGGATGTTTTTGTAAATGAAAACTGCAAATTAAAGAACAACCAGTTTTAAAATTATTAAAATTGAAAAATTTTCGTTTTTTTAAGAAAACAAAAAAAATCTGGCAACACGGCAAAAATTTTGAAAGCTTATTAAAATGTATTTTTAAAGATCTTTTTTAAATTAAAATTACAAATTTAAGAATAGCCAGTTACAAAATTTTTCTATTAAAAAAAATCCGGTAACGCTATTAAATTTTTAAGACTTATTAAAATGTATTTTTAAAGCATTTCTTTGAGATTACATAAGAATTATAAATTAAAGAATTTATATATTCAAAAATAAAAAAAACTGGCAAAGCTGTCAGAAATTTCTTCAGCCTTTTTAAACCTGTAGCAGCATTTGTTAAACAAAAAATAATAATCTGGCAACGCTGCCAAAATTTCTTTTCCATCAAAATGTATTTAAAAAAAAACTTTTTTAGATAAATATGTATAAAACTGCCCATAAAAAATGATAATAGTTAGCCACTCTACTATAATACGTTGAGGTTTCTTAATTTTTTTTCATAAATATTTTCAATGCTGCAAATGTTTTTCCGCTTAGAAATTAAAAATTGAGAAAATGCATTACTCCTTTGTTTAAAAAAAAATCTGGTAACACTGCCAATAATTTCTTGCCTTTAAAAATAATGTATTTCTAAAGAATTTTCTTAGATAAAACAAAAACTCCAAATTTAAAAATTTTCGTTTTCAAAACAAAACAAAAAAGTGGCAACTCTACTATTTTTTAAATCTTTCTTTCTTGTAAAGCGATGAAATTATATTCTCATTTGCAAATTAAAAATTGAGAAAATTCAACTAGTCTGTTAAAAAAAACCAAAATCTGGCAACACTGCCAATCTTTCTAAGCTTTATTCCCTCTGCTGCGTCACGCTAATTTATCAGTTTCACCGTCTCACCCATGATGCGGTTAAAGCGCATTGGCAGCACTAAAGTGCTTATTCTTCCTGTCAGTGTTTGTGTGCGCTTAGAGCTGAAGCTGAGAGACCGAGGCTGAGGCTGAGTGGCAGCACTCAATGCAAACGTCCCTCAAGTATTCCAAAGCTAATAAATATGTACTCGCACATTAGTTAAGCGGTAGCTAATATGCTGTGTGCTATATATATGTATGTAGGTGTGGGCATTTTGTAAGGAATTCGATTCGATTGGCGTTGCTCCATTTCAAAGTCGTCGCATATTTGCATAAATACTGTTTACATACTTTGCATTATTTCTTTCTTTATTCTGTTTTTCCTCTTCTGGGCCTTTTTTTGGTCATCTCTCTCCGCTTAAGTTGTTCTTTAGGTTGTCAACACGTCAATTGCGCTCGCCTCCTGAAGTGTATCGTCTGTCAAGAAGAGGACAGTGGAAGTGGAATTTTATACGGGTATTTTCTTTTTTTATTGTGATGTCAGTTTATTTATTAGTTAAGAAGAAAGTCTCTAGAGAATTCTCGAAGGTATGTTTGTAGGCAAATAAAATTGCTCCAAAACGAAAAAATATAATTTACAATCAATTTGCATCAAAGCTAAAGAGGTGTCAGCATCACTTGTGCAAAAGTAGCATTAACAAATAAATGTTGGATACCTTTAGGCCTTTTTAAACGCCACTTCCTTTTAAATTTGCTGAAAACGTTTCACTATTGTGGCAATTTCTATTTAATTTCAATATGATTAGCTGCACAAACATCTGTATGTATGTACAATGTAGCATAAAAAGGGCGGGTTTAACATTAGTAAATGTAGCATACGCGCTGAATACACTTTCCTATTATTCAACACACATTTTTTTCAGCTAATTATGTTGAAAATCGATAAAATAATAAAATTTGTGTCAAATATTTGCGCTGAATACATTACATTTTCCTACCATTCAGCTTACATTTTGTTCAGCTGATTATTTTGAAAGCTGATAAAAGCTTAAAATTTGCGTTAATTTTATCTGAAATCGACAAATGCATACAACTTACATAAAATATTTACGCTGAATACAATTCAGCATACACTTTTTTAGCTGATTATATTGAAAATCGATAAAAGCATTAAATTTGTGTTTTAGATTTGCGCTGAACAGCACACAAAAGGGATTATTTTGAAAAGGGATAAAATAACAAAATTAGTGTTAAATAGTTACGCTGAATACGTTTTCTTACCATGCCGCTCATATTTTTCTCAGCTGATTTTATCTAAAAGTGGCAGAAGCATACTATTTACATTAAATATTTTCGCTGAATACATTTCCCTATCATTTATCACACATTTTATTCAGCTGATTATTTTGAAAATCGACAAAATAGAAAAAGCTACGTTAAATGTTTGCGCTGAACACGTTTTCCTACTATTCAGCACATATTTTTTCAACTCATTATTTTGAAAATCGATAAAATAATAAAATTAGCGTGAAATATTTGCGCTGAGTACGCCTTCCTATCATTCAGCGCACATTTTTTTCAGCTGAATATTTTTAATATCAATAAAAGCATTAAATTTGCGTTTCAGGATTGCGCTGAATACGCTTTCCTATCATTCAGCACACATTTTTCAGCTGATTATTTTGAAAATCGATAAAAGCATAAAATTTAAGTTAAAAGATTTGCGCTGAATACACTTTCCTATCATTCAGCATACGCTTTTTTCAGCTTATTATATCGAAAATCGATAAAGGCATTAAAATAGCGTTTTATATTTGCGCAGAGCACCCATTGCTATCATTCAGCGTTGCAGTATACATACATATTAAATACATTGGTAGTAGATGCCTTAGAGCAGTAAAATATTTTAATTAAATATTTTATTGCATTAAAGCAGTAAAATATTTTAATTAAATATTTTATTGCTTTATCATTTTCATTTTAATTACTCCATTTTACCTTTTTCACTCGTTTAATTTATCAAATCAACTCATTTGTCTTTGGTGCGCATTAGATGTAATTGAAAATCTTATTTACGCATCGCTAGGCTGATTTATGTACATACATATGTATGTATGTACCACACTTAAATACATGTAAATTGAATGAATGAAATATTTGCCAAAGTAAAATTTTCGTTTAATTATAAAATCATAAATTTTGCCTACCCAAGCAGGCCTCAGTCTTTTCAATTTCAATTCCTTTTTTGCCCGTTAAAAGATAAATATTTTCCTTTAGAAAATTTATAGTATAAATGTTGCCCGTGAATTATCCTGCGGCAACATCAACATCAGCATCAGCAAATATCAATAAATGCGAGTATATTTGTACGATAATAAGTATCAAAGTAACAGTAATACCGTAAGCAAAAGTAATAACAACAAACATGGAGAACCATATTAAATAACTGTACCTACATTGTAATTTTTGTGTAATTCGATATTTTTTGAGTAAGAGCGCAACACAAATTGATTAATGTGAGATTTTGCGGTGATTAGAGGAGGGGGAGATAAATAATTGGATGAGGTTGGTGATTAGATGATGATGAGGAAGAAAGAGGGAGGGAGCGGGAGATGAAGATGAATAGATGGAGATACATTTATGTAGTTATATGTTAAAAGCAGAGAGTGCATGATTTAATGAAGAAGGAGACTGTGAGAGAGAAAGAGTCATTGATTAGAGGAGAGAGAAAATAACGTGATTGATTAGAGAGATTAGGAGATAGATATAGAAATAGGCAGAGAAAGAGAGAGAGAGAGAGGGAGGGAGATAGAGAGAGAGGGAGAGAGAGAGACACACACACGGGGCAAAAGAGCGAATTGACAGTTGAAGTGTGTGGTGAATTTACGATAGAAATAAGCGTGTGTGTCAGATGGAAGTGGTAAAAATTTGGCGAAGAAGGTAAAATAGACGAAGGAGGTGGAAGAGCTGGGTTAAGTAACTACAATCAAATTCAGCGCACGTTAAATTAATATTTTTTTACTTTGAACTTTAAATGATAACGCACGACAGGAGCAATTGAATAATAAATTTAATTTTATTTTATCATTCGAGTGCCTACTCCCATCACCTTCACTGTTGTATTGTTTTCACTAACTAAAATCAAAATATTTTTTTTTTGCTTGAGTGCTACTGTATTAATCTAAATAAAAATTTATTTGGTGGTATTATGACGCACTTTTTTCGCGAGACAGTCTAATGTACATATCAGAGATGTAGAATAATTATTATTTCATTTTCAAATTATAAAAAAGTCTCACAAATTTCCTTCCGAATCATAAAAGTCTTGTCAATATTTTTTTTTCTGATCAAAATGATAAAAATCTTCTATAATTATTATTCAGAAACTTATATTTTAAAAATCGTTCATTAATAGTTATTTCAAATATATTTTTTTAAAGTCTTCAAAGACTTTTATATTGAGACAAATTTGAAAAAAGTCTTTGCGTAATTATTATCAGTAAGAAATTGTTTTTTATATCTTCAAAGACTTTTTTATTGAGACAAAGTTTAAAAAAGTCTCAGAAAATTTTCAATAACTTTCATATAAGTATAAAATAAAAATAACTTTCATATAAGTACTTCAAAATTCAAGCAGATTTCCAATTTGAAATTGTATGAAAAATTTTTATCGAAGATATAAAAAATAAATTTGTTACTCAAAATAATTACTTAAAGATATTTTTGAAATTCTTCTCAATGAAAAAGTCTTTGAAGACTTAAAAAACAATTTGTTACGGATAATAATTACTCAAAGACTTTTTTCAAATTTGTCTCAATATAAAAGTCTTTGAAGATATAAAACAAAATTTCTCATTTATAATAATTACAAAACGACTTAAAAAAAAATATCTCAGAAATAACTATTATGGAAAGACTTTTAAAATATGTTTCTTTCAATAATAATTATTTTTTGATTTTTATTTTTTCTCTTATAATAATTACAACTCTGGTACATATGTATGTATGTACATGCAAATATAAATTATACAACTTTGCAACTATTTTTACTATACACATAAAATTTGAGCCAACAAAGTTAATGAGCAGCATGCAAATTTTTAGCGGGATATAGCTTGCTTTAATGGCAAATTTGCGCTTTTGCATGCCATAGGAAAATGGCAACAGCAACAACAACTAACAACAGAAAAAATAGGAAACGCACAGACACATAAATCATTTCGGCATTAAAATGCGGGTTAAATGCATGTTTAGAAAGCTAAATATGTACATATAATAAATTTTCATATATGTACATATGTATATATGCACGTACCAAAAGCAGCTGGCAATCAGGCAAAGCTGTCGTGCTGTTCTGCTGACGCTGATAAATTCCAATTGCGCTAATGTGCGGTTTCACAAATGTGTAGCCTCAGCCTGTAGCCAGTGTGTGTTCTTTTACTATTTCGTATTAAATAGATAAATAATACCACTAAGCAATGATAAATAAAAATTTCATGTGAAAACCTGTACTGAATACACTTTGCTATCATTCCGCATAAATTTTTTCTGCTAATTAGATGGAAAATTGTTCAAACCATACAATTTACGTTAAATATTTGCGCTGAATACACTTTCCTCTAACTGAGCACACATTTTTTGCGTCGACTATATAAAAAATCGATAAAAGCATAAAATTAACGTTAAACATTTGCGCTGAATACACTTTACAACCATTCAGCACGCGTTTTTTCTGTAAATTATTTCAAAAATCGATAAAATCATAAAAGTAACGTTAAATATTTGCGCTGAGTACACTTCCTTCCATTCAGCACACGTGCTTTAGCAGCTGGTTTTTTGAAAAATCAGCAAAAGCATAAAAATTACGTAACAAAATCTGCGCTGAATACACTTTCATACTATTGAGCATAATTCTCTTGCGGCTGATTATATCGAAAATCGACAAAATCATAAAATTTACGTTAAGGATTTGCGCTGAATAGACTTTTCTACCATTCACCACAATTTTCTTGCGACGGATTATATCAAAAATCGACAGGATCATAAAATTTACGTTAAATATTAACGCTGAATACACTTTTCTCCCAGTCAGAGCACATTTTTAGCAGCTGATTACATACATATGTCAAAAATCTATAAATGCATAAAATATACGTTAGAGATTTGTGCTGAATATACTTCCTTTTATTCGGTTCAAGTTCTGTTTAGCTTTGCTGCTACTTATGCACCTATAAAATCAAATTTTCGGTACAAAAGCTTTGCTGAATACATTTTACGCTTATTCAGCTACAATTCTTCTCAACTAATTCACCATTAACTCGATCAAAAGGTCATAAATTCTTTTTTACTTAATAATATTCGCTAGCAAATTTACACAAAAGCAAAAATGCAAATTATCGCGTTTTGCATGCAAATTGGCAACAGCGCATACAATATACAGTACTTACATACAAACACACCACTCGAGTGATTCAATAATTGTGGTACAATCAGATCACGTTATTGAGGGCATAATTCACAGGCGACTGAAGATGATTTGATAATTTAATTTAGTTTATTTGTGTTTTTGTTATTGCCATGTTTGTTAATTTGATAAATTTATGTACACTAACTGAAAATTGATTGAATGTGCACTTCAGGAGATATATATAGATACATACATATACATACATACATACATACACATAAATATGTACAAATGTATGTGCACGGCACTTAGTTTGAATTTGATTACAAATTTGGAACAAGATTCAATTACATCAAATTAAAAGTGTTAAAATTCAAAATAACTAAATACAATATTCAGTTGGTAATAGTAGAAATACACAAGCATGCATTTCCAAAATATTTTAACCCATTAACACACGCACTAAAGTGCCATATTGGCACGATTTTGAAGTGCGCATAAAACTGCATTTCGCTGGGCGCTGGCGGATTAAAATGTTCTAGAAAATTATTCGCCGTGAAATTTTACTAGTGGTCTGCTCACACCAAATTTGAATTGAGGGTATATAAAAGACCACAGGAATGAAAAACAGAAATTATGACGCCTTGAAGTATGCAATGAATTTCATATTTGAGTAACTGTTTTGGTGCAAATGCAAAAGATGGATTAAAATACAATTTGGACTAAAGTATGTTCATTTAGCGTTAGTAAAATTACATGAAAATTCATTTGCAGAAAATTTTAACCTATTAACACATTCAATTAAGTGTCACATTTTCACAATTTTTGCAGAGTGTGCATAAAATGTAATTCGCATGGTCGTTAGAGGCTTAAGATTTGCCAGAAAATTATGCGTCATAAAATTTAACTAGTGGTCTGCTCACAACAAATTTTCATAGAAAAAACGTAAAGCGCACAGCCAAGAAAAAAAAACAAATATGACGCCTAGTAGTATGCAACAGATTTTTATATTTGAGTAAGTGTTTTGGTACAAAAGCAGAAAGTTGGATAAAACACAATTTAGACTAAAGTACCTATGTTTATTTGGCGGCAGTCGAATTACACGTGAGTTTATTTTCGGAATATTTTAACCCATTAACGTACTTACTAAAGTGTCACATTGGCACAATTTTTGAAGAGTACTCATAAATGCAAAAAGTTGGCTAAAATACAATTTAGACTAAAGTAGGCAGTTGATTCATTCATTTTCAGAATATTTTAACCCATTAACGCAGTCACTAAGGTGTCAAATTGGCAACATTTTTAAAAGGTGCGCTGAAAACAGCATTTCGGTGGGCGCTAGCGGGTTAAAATATTCTAGAAAATTATTCGCCATTAAATTTTACTAAATGCCTTCTCACACCAAATTTTCATAGAAAAAACGTAAAACGCACAGGCACGAAAAAAAAACCAAATATGACCCCTTGAAGTATGCAAAAGATTTTTATATTTGAGAGTGTTATTGGTACAAAAGCAGAAAGTTGGATAAAATACAATTTAGACTAAAGTATGTAGCTTATTCATTCATTTTTAGAATATTTTAACCCATGAACGCAGTCACTAAGGTGTCAAATTGGCATAATTTTTAAAAAGTGCGCTGAAAACAGCATTTGGCTGGGCGCTAGCGTGTCAAAATGTTCTAGAAAATTATTCGCCGTCAAATTTTACTAGTTGTCCTCTCGCACCAAATTTTCATAGAAATAATGTAAAAGAGCTTAGGAAGGTTAGAAATTTATTTAATTTTATTGTTGTCATCACAATGCACCCTCTACTCACTTTAGCCACAAGCCTTTATTTGGTGCTTAATTGAAATAAATTAATACATGCCAACAATGCGTTAAATAATTTATAAATTGATTTGCATTATTGCTTAGTTAATTAATTAAATTAGTAAAGTATTCTTTGTTTTTGCTTCTTTGCTTTTCTCTTCTTCTACGATTGCTATATTTAGTTTAATTGCCATTTTGTTAAGCCACATTAACCCATAAGTAAATTTTCTGTAACGCTGCATGGCTTCACGCCACAAAGTAGAGCGCGCGCGCGCTGTTCCTTTTGCCCGCGTTGTCCTTGCATACATACATCTTACGCCTTTGGTTTGCTGATTAACCCTAAAATTTACTTAATTAATTGCAATTAATAATTTTGACACGTGACATTCAGTTTTGGCTGCTGGCAATCGCCAATCTAATGTGGGTCAAGTCAAGCGTTTTAGTAAACAAAGGAACGTACAAATGTATGTACATACATAACATCAAAGCCATAAAGCCATTAATACATATCAAAGCTAATCTCACACAAATAAATTGTATTGTAAGCTCGTGTTGTTTTGGTGGTGTGACAACGGTGCTGAATTATTGGTTTTTGTGGTTGCTTGTTTTTGGCTTTGATTGGCGTCACTCACTGGCGGCCACTCCACTCCACTGCATCACATCATCACACACAAATCGCCCAGTGAAGTGCTGTGGAGGGCAGCGAAATTATATTGCGTTAACCGCAAGCTGCCGACAACACACTACAAATGTTTTTATCGTAAAAATAAGTAATCAAAAAAAGAAAAAAAAAAATATTTTCAAGTTTCGGCATTTTAGTGATGTGCGTTGCTTTTTGCGATAGCCAATGGATATCAGTGCCAATTACGTCAAGTCAAGAAAAAAAAAAAAAGAATTTCCAAGTGTTATTTGCTTCGCATTTTTTGATTACATGACAATCTATTTAGTTGTGTGATGTCAGTTTAAGCAATTATGCTCAAAATAGCGATCAGCTCTCGTCAGTGGACGGCATAACCTGCCAATGTTTGAAATTAGACCAAGCTCACTTTTGAATTCCTATTTTTCGGAGTCTACTTACGTAGCATTTTGAATTTTCACGATTTTACGAGTGCTTGCTAGTTTCAGTCAGTGTAGGTAGTGGGTCATTGGATTGGCAACAGTGCTGGGTAATACTGAGTAGTAATTGGACTATTATGTACTTAAATACTTTATATTTTGATCTTGAAGTAATTAGTCCGTACTAAGTACTTTCAGAATATTCAAATACAAGTACAAGTACAACTACCAGTACAAGGAATTACAAAATAATTGAAGTTTTCGCAAATACTTCAAAGTATTTGAAAATAATTTGAAAGTACTTGAAAATAATTGAAAAATGGACTTGAATCGATTTTTGAATTCTTTTCAAGTAATTTCAATTGCTTACAAATCGATTCAAGGACATTTTTCAATTCTTTTCAAGTACTTTCAATTCACTTCAAATACTTTGAAGTGTTTGCTAAAACTTTAATTATTTTGCAATTACTTGTTCTTGTACTTGCACTTGAAAATTTTGGGAATGCCAGTACCAGTACCAGTACCAGTACAACTCCTTTAAAATGTACTCGTCACAAGTTGTATTGGTACTTGATATTACCCAGCTCTGATTGGCAAGACGACATAGCGTTTTACCGAGCTGGGCTTGTCAAGTCGACATAGCGTTTCACTGAGCTGGGCTTGGCAAATAGACATAGCGTTTCACTGAGCTGGGCATCGTGAGCAACGCGGCATTCAGTAAAAAGAAATGGCTGATTAGCCGGCCAGGCAAGGCTTGCCACTTGCCTCTATTGCACAGGTGGAGGTGGTAGGTACTTGCGCCCGTGGTTGTTCAGCAAGAGCCGCATAAGTCGGCACTGACTCGTGTAGGCTAAAAGCAGTTGGAACTGTTGCAATGCCTACAGAGTCTGCAAGAGTCTGTGACCTTCATACAATGAGATGCGTTGCTTAGCGCGCTGTTCCAAAGTTGGACAAGAGGGATAATTTCCTCCGCTTAACTGCGGCATTCACCCGACATTGGGCTATTGTTACACAAGCGGCCCGATTGGCGTTGAACCATAACACTCTGTGTCGCAGCTGTAATGTTTGTGGAGTGGCGCAGGAGGAGACGTTGCAGCACCTGCTATGCGAGTGTCATTCGCACCGTCAAGGCAAAATGAAATTACGTGGCAAAGCTTTCTTCAACACAACCTCTCGAAAGTGAAGCATGTGAGGCCTAAGGGGGCTGCTTATACATTCATACATATGTACCTCTATATCAAATTTCAATATTCTCAATTTCATTTTCAATTTAAATTGACATTTTGATTTGCAATATCTTGTTTATTTCATATAATATTTATTTGCCCGTCAATGTAGATTAGATTTTCTTATTTTCTTATTTTTTGTTTTTTATTTTTTATTTCTTTATATCTTTGTTTTAGATTTAATTTTCTATTTTTGTCTACAAACTGCCAATCATCAATATACATACATACATATTTGCTGTAAGCGCTTTTAACACGCAATGCTCTTTCAATTTACCCATGCCTCTTTGGCTGCCTCTCTGTCTGTCTGTCAGTTTGTATGTTTGTTTGTGGTTACACGCAAAATATTTCAATAAAAACTAATAATACATACATACATATATACTAGATGAGTTTTTTTTGTATGGGATTCTTTAAACCTTCTCAGATCTTCCCTCCGGCACCGGAATATGAAAATAGGATGTTTTAGAGTAAGTAAACTGAAAAAAAAAATTCACTTTTCCAAAAACTGGATGGAGCTACACCAAAACCCGCGCAAATTCCCAGAATTTCAAGGTATGTTTAGATTTATGTCTGCAAAAAGTTAGGATTTTGCACAAGAAAAAAAATTGATATCCACCCATACGTAGAATTAACCGCTAAATCGAATGGCCTATTCCGTTTTTTGGTACACTACCCAGGGAAGGTAATATCGCGGCCTAAAGTGATCATTTTCTTTTTTTTCTCATGAATCTTCAAATTCTTGCCCTATACTCTTCCCGAAATCGGAAATTATTTTTTAACTAAGTCACACGATAGGCTGCGTTATTTAATGCGCTTTCCAGAAATGTATAGCTTTTAAAAATCAAATAATATTTGGATGAGTTCATCAGGTTTAAGTGAAGTAAAGTCGGGTATAGAAGGGTACCATACCTTAAAATTTCTTAAATTTTTTAAAAATTTTGCTCTTGAAGACGGTTTTTTGGGTTATTATTGATTTTTTTATTTGGTTGGAGAACTCCACAAATGAAAAAAAAAAAATTCGGAAGATCGAGACCGTGGATAGCGGAAAAAACCGTGGACCCGAATGGCCCCAAAATATTATTGGGCAATATTGGTATCAAATTAAAAGTCTTAACTAGGGCTTGCATATGGAACCCATTACACACCAATTTCTTAGCCAATTTCCGATATACTGGCGAATAAGTGGTCCAGGATGACTACAGAATATTTTAGAGGATATCGGCGACATTTGAGTCTAATTTTTGACTTATATGTGTCGAAACGGTGGAAACAGCAAAATGGATCGGCTTCACATTGAAGTCCTAGGTAAAATCTTTATTTTGGCAATATGGGTGCCACAAATGTTTTGGCGCCATCCGGCTCCACTTTTTGTCCGTTATCCGCGGTCTCGACCTTTCTATTTTTTTGCATTTGTGGAATTATCCATCCACATAAAACCATCACTAAAAACTCAAAAAACCGCCTTCAAGAACAAAATTGTTAAAAAATTTAAGAAATTTTAAGGTATGTTATCCTTTTATACCCGACTATACTTCACTTAAACTTGATGAACTCATCTACCTATTATTCGATTTTTAATAGCTATACATTTCTGGAAAGCGAATTAAATAGCGCGCCTACCGTGTGATTTAATTAAAAACTAATGTCCGCTTTCGGGAAGAGTATAGGGCAAGAAATTGAAGATTCATGAGAAATAAAAGATAATGATCACTTTAGGCCGCGATATTACCTTCCCTGGGTAGTGCAGCAAAAAACTGGATACGCCATTCGATTTAGAGGTTAATTCTACGTATGGGTGGGTATCAATTTTTTCTTGTGCAAAATCCTAACTTTTTTCATACATAAATCTAAGCATACCTTGAAATTCTGGGAATTTGCGCGGTTTTCGGTGTAGCTCCATCCAGTTTTTGGAAAAGTGAAATTTTTTTCAGTTTACTTACTCTAAAACATCCTATTTTCATATTCCGGTGCCGGAGGGAATATCTAAAAAAAACTCATCTAATATATACATATAATATTTATAGTAGTAGTTAATACTCGCAATAATAATAATTACTAGGGTGGGGCGATTTACTAACCTATATCGTGCGATCGAATTTTGGATTCCACTCATTTTTCTGAGTAGAAAACACTTCCACGACATTTGTCTAAAATTAATTTTGATGTTCCGGAATTTGGTGTTTATGAACCAAGACGAATTTTTGAAAATAAAAATTTAGCAAAAAACGACAAAAAAAATATCCAGGCCAATATGCACATCGATTTGAAGCAAAATTTTATGCTGAATCCAGATATGAAATCGAAACTAAAATCGAATGATCCGTTTTCGAGATATAGCGTGATTTCCGGTTATTGAGGCTGAATGCCCAAAATCGCATATTTTCGCGATTATCTCTTGTTGTGTACAATACATCTTAATTTTTTTTGCAAACTTTTTACAGATAAGTTAAAAATTTAAGAGTTATTCCCTAAAACGTAGACTTATGCTTCTGAAATTTGTTTTTTGCTTCCAATAGTACGCTATGGCGTATGAGTAACCTTGAGCTTTTTTAGAGTTGAGTAAAGTAAAAAAAAACAAGTTCCAAACAGCATACGTCTACGTTTTGGGTTATAACTCCTAAATTTTTGCAGCTAAAATTCTGAAATTTTGTATTTAGAGCATTTATTGTACACAAAGCGCTGTCGGCGAAAATCATAGGTATCGGATGACTATAACATAGAGAACCCATACCGCGATTTTGGGCCAAGGAAAAAAGAGTGCATTCCAGTTTTCCTATACCGGAAGATAAATTAATATTTTAAAATACTGTTCATATATTGTATTGACTTATCTTGAAGAAATTTGCAAAAAAAAAAAAAAAAAATAAGATATATTGTACACAACAAGAGATAATCGCGAAAATATGCGATTTTGGGCATTCAGCCTCCATAACCGGAAATCAGACTATATCTCGAAAACGGATCATCCGATTTTAATTCGAATTCCATATCTGGATTCAGCATAAAATTCTGCTTCAGTTCGATGTGCATATTGGCCTGGATATTTTTTTTTTTTTCGATTTTTGCCTAATTTTTATTTTCAGAAATTCGTCTTGGTTCATAAAAACCAAATTCCGGAACATCAAAATTAGTTTTAGAAAAATGTCGTAGAGGCGTTTTCTACTCAGAAAGATGAGAGGAATCCGAATTTCGATTGCGCGGTATCGATTAATTTCCCTCCATACAAATCGCCCCACCCTAATAATTACTAATAATAATTATAATAATAAAAGTAATAGAAATGATAATTATAATTAACAGCACTAGCACATCTTCCAAATGAAGTTATTAATTATTTATAAATCATTAATTACAACAATATAAAGAGCTGCGCGCATAAATAACAATTAACCCCAACTAAGCAGATAATGAAAATTTAATCAAAACAACAACAACATGAGAACAACATGACCACAACAACAACAACAAAAGAACAACAACAACAACAAGTAGAACATTTGTTAAAGAGAGCAAAAGCTTTCCACAATACAACGCTTTCAAGTGGCTTGAGTAGCAGAGAAGAAAGGGACGAAGAAATCAAATAAACAAATGCATACACAAAATATATACATATAAAAACTTTAAAAAGTCTAAGATTTGCGGAATAGCGTAGAATAGCCAGTTGGGTATTAAGCAAAAGAATGTAAATAAAATTGGCTGGACAAAAAAAATGTGCATACATACATACATAATTTTTAAGTGGAGTTAGGTGAGAAAAATTCTTAGCTGAATAAGTGTAAATTGTATTCAGCAATGTTTTTGTGTGGCAGAAAACGTGTATAACAGCAACTCGAACGATTTAGCTGCATAAAATAGCTGCTGAATTAGCTTTATATATATGCAGCAAAGCTTTTGAAATAGAAAATTTAACTTTAGTAAAGTTAGTAACACTTAATCTGGAAAAAACTGAGTTTAATAAGCGTAATATGGGAGAAAATTTTACCTTAGTCAAGTCTGTAACGCTTAAGCTAAATAAAACTTGAGCTGAATAAGCGTAAAATGTATGCTGCAAAGTAGCATATAAAGGGATTTAGCTAACAAAAACTGTTGCTGAATTAGATTTAAATGTAATCAGCTAAGTTTTTGCGGCAGTATAAACGTCATGTGTATTCAGCAGAAATTTTTATAGGGAAATTTATTCTTTCGATTTCTTTACAAAGCAAACTGAATAAAACTTGCGCTGAATAAATTAAAGGTGTATTCAGCAAAACTTTTTTGAAATAAATTTTGATGCAAAAATAAATTTCTAAATTTAGTTGAATAAAACTATGACGGAATAAAAGCATAGTGCATTCAGCAAAATATTTTAAAGGAAATTTTATTTTTTAACGATATTTTGACAAAATCAAAGTTTAGCGGAACAAGCGTAAAATGTATTGTGTATTGAGCTAAACTTTTTTACGGCACTGAAACAATTTAGCCAAATAAAACTGTAGCTGAGTAAACGCAAAGAGCCCTCAGCACAAATTTTTAAAGTTATTTATACTTTTAAATGAGATTTTGGAAAAATTAAGTGAATAAAACTTCAGCTAAATAAGCGGAAAGTGTATTCAGCAAGGATTTTGTGAGGCAAGTAGATTTCTAATGACTTCTGATATGATTTAACTGTATAAAACTTTTGCTGAATAAAGTAAATTATACCTTTTATCATGATTTTGACAAAAGAAGTTGAACAAAAATTGCGCTGAATAAGCTGAAAGTGTACTCAGCTAAAATTTGCAAAGTGAATTATACTTTGTATCGTCATTTTGACAAAATCAACTGAACAAAACTTGCGCGGAATAAGCGGAAAGTGTATTCAGCTAAAATTTGCAAAGAGAATTATACTTTGTATCGTCATTTTGACAAAATCAACTGAACAAAACTTGCGCTGAATAAGCGGAAAGTGTATTCAGCAAGGTTTTTTTTTATTCTAACGACGTCTGAAACGATTTAGCCGAGTAAAACTCTAGCTGAATAAGCCGAAAGGGTATACAGTAGTGAAATTAACTGAAGAAATTTAAATTCTAGCATACACGCATACAAATATAGCAGAAATTCCAGAATAGTGATCTTGCGATCCGATCTTGTTGACTCAAATTGACATATTTTCATTCATAACTTTTCAGACATTTTTTTTAACCCTTCCTTCCTTTCGTACCAAGCAACATGGGGTATAATTAAGCAAAATAAAAAATAAAAAATATATAGTAGCTCATAATCAACAAGTTAAATTTAATCTTATCACTTATTATAAGCACTCTAATCGTACATGAGTACTACGTACATACTCATACACTAATTAAACAGCTAACCAACACAAAAAACAACAAATGCGCAAGCCACTCAAGTGGGCAGTAAATTTCCGACAATTGTCAACAAAAATCATCAAACCAACGTGTAAATATTTACATGGAACGCTTTTTATTTGATTAAAAAAAAAAAAATAATAAAAATTGTGGGAGATGAAATAGAGAGAGATAGTGGTAGTGGTGTAGAGAGAGTTTGGAAACAACCATTCCATATTGTATAATGTATTAGTCTGCCAGTATTGCTAAATTAATCGTCTAACCAATTTACGGCACGTCCACCAGCCTCACTAATTCACTTCCAATTCATCTACTTTGTCCAACTGCGGCTGCACCAATATACAGATCGTCCAACAGCTGCCCTATTTCACCGCATTGAATGGTAGTCGGCTCCACCGTTTTGGAATGCATCCACCAGTTTCTTAATTTTTTTCAGGCACCGGTTCTATCAATTGCAATAATGTGCTGGTTTTGTCATTTTTTTTTTGCAGTCACCGGTTCCACCAGTCATGAGCACTTCCACCAATTGCAATAAATCACCGGTTTCAGCATTCTTGTTGCATTCACCGGTTCCACCAATTGTGATCACTTCCATCAATTGCGATAATTCATCGGTTGTATCGATTTTGTTGCATTCACCGGTTCCGCCAATTAGGAGCACTTACATCAATTGAAATGATTCGCCGGTTTTGTCATTTGTAATTTTTTTTTGCAGTCACCCAATTGCAATAAATCACTGATTGCATCGCGTTTTTTGCATTCACCGGTTCCACCAGTTATGAGCACTTGCACCAATTGCAATAATTCACCGGTTGCATCGTTTCTTTTACATTAACCGGTTCCACCAATTAGGAGCACTTACATACATACATCAATTGAAATAATTCACCGGTTTTGTCATTTGTTTTTTTTTTTTTGTGCAGTCACCGGTTCCACCAATTGTGTTAGTTCATAGATTTTATTGACTTTGTTGTTGTCGTTTTTTGTTGTAGTGAATCAATTAACGTTCGTATTCGGTATTCGTACTGACATTTGATATTCGGTATTAATAATCGATATTTCGTATTAATTTTCCGTTTTCGGTATTAATATTCCGCATTGTTCTCGATATTAATATTCGGTTTTCGGCATTCGGTATTAATATGTGGTATTTGGCATTAATTTTCGGTTTTAGGCCTTTGATATTCGGTATTAATATACGGTATTCGTTATTAATCGGTGTTCGGTGTACATTTTCGGTTTTCGGTATTCATAAACAATATTTATTATACATATTCGAAATTTGGTATTAATATGCGGATTTAGGTACTCGGTATTAATATGCGGTATTTGGTATTAATTTTCGGTTTTCAGTTTTCGATATTGGGTGTTAATATTCGGTATTGATATTTCGTATTAATTTTCGGTTTTAAGCTTTCGATATTCCGTATTGATATTTGGTATTTGGTATTTGTTATTGATATTCGGTATTAGTTTTCGGTATTCAGCATTAATATTCGATACTCGGTATTAATATTCGGTATTAATTTTCGGTTTTCGGTATTCAGTATAAATATTTGATATTCGGTATTAATATTCGGTTTTGGGTATTCAGTATTAATATTCGGTATTCGATATTCATATACAGTTTTCGGTATTGTTATTCGGTATCCATAGACGGTATTCGTATTCGATATTCGATATTAATTTTCGGTATTCGGTACCAATTTTCGGTTTTCGGTTTTGACTGTTCGGTATTAATATTCGGTATTCCGTATCAATGTTCCGTATTCGATATTCATATACGGTATTCGGTATTGGTATTCAACATTCATATACGGTATTCGGCATTGGTATTCGATACTCATATACGGTATTCGACATTGGTATTCGATACTCATATACGGTATTCGGTATTCGGCATTCGTATTCGGCATTGGTAATCGTATTAGTATTCGTATTGGTATTCCTATTGGTATTCGTATTCGCCTTCACCCACATTTCATATTCGTAATCGGTATTCAAATTCGTCTTCGTGTTCGTATTTGGTATTCGTATTGAGCCATACACCAAATATGGCCCATACACCAATAATCATAATAAAAAGCAACACTCAAACAACCCACCAAACGCGCAATAAAAGAAAATATTTATATAATACACGCAACGTAATTATCCTTATCAGTGGCTGCCAAATGCGCTTGCCACAAAGAAAATTGCAAACAAATAAAAAATAAATAAAAATGCCAACGCATAGCGAGTTAAAACTAACAACAAATACGATTGTTTTGCGAAACATTTTTTTTTTTTCTTCTTTTTATTTTGAAATCTTTTTATGAGCCAAGCATGCGCTATCAAAACAACAAAAGGCAGAAGGCGAACACGCAAATTCCTTGGAGCGCTGCGGCACAGTGACACAATTTGTGTCACGCAAAGTTTAAAATGAGACTGGAACGATGGCTGCAGGTGCGTTTGCGTGTGGATTGGCGTGTGCGAACGAACGATGGACGGTATGCGTGAATAACTGCGACACTTCTGCGCCTCATCTTTAGCTTCCATATTCACCTTCTGCTTCTACTTCTCCTACTTTTGCTTCTACTTCTTCTGGTTTTTCTACTTCTACTTCTACTTCTTCTACTTCTGCTTCTTCTACTTCTGCTTCTCCTACTTCTGCTTGTCCTACTTCTTCTAATTCTGCTTCTTCTACTTTTGCTGCTGCCTTCTGTACGCCTGCTTCTACTTTCCTTCACTGCGCGCCATTCCTCTCCACTCACCAGTGTTGCCGTTGAAAATTTTTCATGGTGGCTAGATTTGATTTAATTTGTGGCTAAAAATGGCTAAAAAATTTGGTTCGTGGCTAAAAATGGTGGCTAAAACATTTTTTTTCAAATTAACATGTTTTAAATTTATTTTTAAAATTCGGGCACAAAACTATTGCAAACAATATAAGGAAAAAATCATAAATTTGTTTAAAAATAAAATATTCATACATACATACATAGTATGTACTTGACTATATCCAAAACAATTAGATATCACATTTAATATCTATCAAGCAAGCATTTGCTTTTGCTTAAGATTTCAGACCTTTTACTCAAATTTTGAAATTTGGTTCATACAAATTAATGTCATATTTTTATAATTTTGAGTAAAAGCATTTGCTTAATTTTTATTAATACGGCCCATTATGTCGCCATCACTAATTGACTCTTTCTCTTCATAAATTAATTCTTTCTTCATTAATTTAATGAGATCTTCTGTTATTTTAAATTCATTGCAACATTGTTTTACATTCTTTAAGCCATTTCTTATAGTTAAAATTCAACATTGTGTTCTTTCCTCTTCGGCGTTGCTAAGTGGTAGAAGTAGCAAACAATATACAAAGTCAGTTAGATCCTTATACGGACTTTCATCGACAGCCTACTATTCCACTAGCGAGGCATTTATCGATAGTTGCGTTACTTGTTTTGTTTTTTAACACTTAAGGCCCTTGGCAACTTACAATCTGGATTGAGAGGAAGTGTATATGTGTGAGCATATATATAGTACTTCTATATTGATAGTATTCTATCTGTGCAATGTGTATGAATTCATCCAAAAATTTTGTGCAACTGGCAGTTCTGCGCATGCGCCTCAATTACATTTAATGTCATCTGTGAATATGTGTGACAAATACATTCAATTGAGTTCAGAGGCGTTTGAAAAAAAAAATTGAAAGGCATCATTGTGTTCTAGGGGACTTATACCCCTTTGATTTTAGTTTTTGAATTTGTTTAGAATTAATATAAGAAATTCGCCACATTTATTTTAAGATGTAAACTTTTGTGAATTTTTTTATGAAAATTAGTGGAAATGCTCTAGAAAAATCTATTTTCTATGCACTCATATTTTTATGAATCGCGGCGGAAAGCGTTTCATGTTAAAATCCTGTGGTCCGATCCATGGGCATTATATCAAAAAGTCGAATTCTGCCGTTTGAGGGCTATGTTTGTAAAGTATGTACGTTCGAATGCCGCCAACACGGTGAGTACTGCGATTTTCTAAACTGAATAACAGGACAATTTAGACAACGAACTTTTGGACACAGCAACATATGAGGACCAAAGTTCAGACTAAGTTACTCTCCAAACCGACCTCAACAGGGGACCACAGGTAATAATATAACAAGACGGATGGAAGAAAGGACTACGAACCAATCGCTATATGTTCCACATATTTACAGGCGGATAAAAGGTGGACGGGTGGGAGCTGCAGTGTTTTGTCCGGAGCTTGGGATTAAAAAATCCTTTTTAGTCCCGGACTACTGCAGTATCTTTCAGGCATTGATACGTACAGGCGATTCCCAGTGTAATCGCTTTTTTGGAAATGGTTGCTGCAGATTCGAATGTTTTTAACAACGTCGTCAGGCATCAGACCGCACGCATGCATCCATTGTTTGTAAATGGTTTCGTCTTTTGAAAATCTATTTACATATGTATATATTTATATAACCAATAATGCACTCAAAACGAAATACGTATGTAAAGCTATTTTATTTATTTTATCCCTTTTATTATCAAAAATATAGCACCGCTTCGACATTTTTTAATTTTTTAATACGAGAATCAAATAATAAATATGTAAATTCCCTATACTTTTTTTTTATGTGCCGTCACTGCGGTTTATTTTGAATTCATATGTCATTTTTCAAATTTGATTGCTCGGTTTTCTCTTTTTTTTTTTATATGTCTGTACTGTAATGTTGGCTGATGGAACTCGTAGGTATTACGAATATAGGAGTACTATATATATGTGTGTGAGTGTCGGGTGATTGACGCAAATATCAAAAATTTTTGATTTTCGTCGCCGCGAGCCGACAACAAGTACGTGTAGCACGACGGCTGCCGATTGCACTAACACACACAAAAAACAATCAAATTTGACTAACTCACTTAAAAAAACACTCAAACTGGACAATCCAGATTGTAAGTTGCCAAGGGCCTTTAAATCGATTTGTGATAATCACTGAATTGAATTAGCGTTACCACATCTTTCCTATGTGCAAAATTATGGTTTATTACAAGCGGTGGCTAAAAACGTGGCTAGTGGCAAAACCTAAATTTTGGTGGCTAAAAAAACACGGCGGTGGCTAAATCTAGCCACCAAATGGCTAAAACGGCAACGCTGCCACTCACTAGCTAACGCCACTCTTTTAAGCTAACACTTTTAACGCACCTCTAAGCAAATGCACAAACACACATACACATCCAGACTAATTTATTGCATTGCATACTTTTGTGCGCACGCTAACTATTTTTACAGCTTTCTGGTAGCGCGCGAGACATTTTGCAAACAAATACTTCATTTTCAATTATAACACAAATGGTTGTGCACACAATAGCGTTAGCCAACTGCGCAAACCAACCTCTTGGAATTTCAATAAACTAAAAGCCCGTCTCCACATAACTTGATTCACCAGAGAAACATGTAGCAAAACATCTCGCTGAATAACCCGTCTCCACGTGGCTAATCGTGATTCAGTTTGACATTTCTCTTTCTTGTTCTTCTTACATGTTTGTATGTTTGCTTATTTTTGCGTCTTTGTTTTGGCCTGTGTCAGATTTCGATAGATTTTCGATACAAAATTAGAGAAGACATCGATATCATCGAGGTTGGCAAGATGATTTAGAATGAAACAGTGTTTCAATCTTCACTCGCTCTCAGAAATTTGTATGGAAATTGGCGAGTTTCGGCACTGGTTTCCGTGTCGAATCAAGATTGAGAGAGAAATTGCAGAAAAAAGGAGCGAAACACGTTATGTGGAGACATGGTATAATATTATGACTGTGTTTTAGCACTTGTATGTGGCACCCACCCGAAAGTATGCAATGGTTTGTTTTAAGTGCCGGTTGTGCAGCATAGAAGCACAAATTTCATGATTAACACAACGTTCGTGCGTCCGTTCGCTCGCTTATTTATTGGTTTGTTGCGTAAATCTACTGTCCTGTCTGCAGGCGCTCGTTCGTTCATTGTGGTGTGCGGAATGGAACGTGTGCGAGGAAGTTGAGGAATTTTTTAATCACGAAATAAATAAGAGCAAAGTTTTGTTGTGCAAGCTGTATTGCTGCTGAATGATGAAAGTATGTTGGAGAGCGGTTTTTCCATTTTGTTTTTTTTTTTTTGCATTTTTGTTTTATTTAAGTTTTGGAAAGCTCATAATATATGTATACATAAATTAAACTAAATTTCAAATGCAATGGCAATTATTTTGCTGTTGTTCCCACAGAGCGCAGAGTTTGAGTAGGTGGCTTGCACTGGAGAATTAGCACCCTGTAAAGGCAAGGTAAGACAGTGACAGATGGTGGCTCTAATTGTGTAATACTCAATGACTTATACATTCTACTTTCACTGCTTTAACTGTGCGGGAGTCGTGAAGCGGCGCACATAGGTAGATTTTCAAGTTTTATGCGGCCAAAAATATTTTATTGTCTACATCTATTCCAAATTGCTTGCTTAATGCAAAATTTTAATAATTTGCGTTAAGAGTCGATTTTATTCAAAAATATATACAGTGAATTAAAAAAAAATCATACGCCAGAGTTTTTAAATTTATTTCAAACAGTTCTGTCGAAAATTTGACTTTCTTATTTTCGTTTAAAAACGTAGAAAATTTTTCAATAAAAATCCTAAAAATCGTAGAGATTTCTAAAAATGGATTAAAAATTTCAAAGCGAGGCCAGAATTTATAGAAGATTTTGAGGAGATTTCTAAGTGTACTGTTATGTAGGCAACCAATTTTAGTGTAAGAAGTGCAATTCTCAATGCTGTGAAAACTTCCGTCGATTTTAGAAATTTTTTCTGTAGGGTGTTTGCCTTATATGTACGTAAGACCGTTCCAATTAAAATTTGCGAAAAGCCAATGAAAGTTTTCAAACAGTTGAATGTTACATATTATTATATTAAAATTGAATGAGCTGCAAAATTGCATACTCAAAAATTTTCTACAAAAAATGCAACTTTAGAATTCTTAGCCCCTTTTTATGATAAGTATTTCCTTGACTTTGAAGAATTGGAAATACTAAAAATACTGCCTAAAAAGTTAACAATAACCGGTCATAACGATTATTTCATTCTGTTACAATCCACCGTTATGTGATTAAAACTATAATACTCTGTGTACTAGTACAGCTGAGTATAAACACAAAAGAGAAAATTATTCTAGGTACATATGAAAAACCCTGTATCTAGTAGTGAAGTGCGGCTTTGTGCGGCGTAATTTTTTGCCGGAAAAATACTAATTGTACTAGATATCATGTCAGAGGGTTAATTTGACTGAGTCTGACAGAGGAACATAACAAAATCAATTTTGAACACGAAAAAGAGTGATAATTTTTTTTTAAATATCCCAACTATAAAAGCTTAAAGCAAGGGTGCTCAACGCTCTCGTATTGAATGGGGAAACTCCAATACATCTACAAAAATTTATTAGTGCACTCAGAAAAAATTTGTGTTAGATTGAAAAAAAATTTCCAAACTACAAGTAACTTTTTATTGTACCATTGGAAAATTTTGCATACAACATACATATGTACAATATTTACAACATATTTTATTTATACAAATGTATCTACATATATTAAATTAAGACATGAACTCGTGCATATAAAAAAAATATATATCTACATATTACATAATAAGAATAAGTGATAAGTTTATTCAAGGCTGTTAATTGTCAATATTTATTGTCGTATCAGAGGTGGATAATTGTAGAATTGCTTCCAAATGCTTTTGCGATAAAAGGTTTCTTTGGTTTGTTTTGATGAACTTAAAGCTTTTTCGCAAATATATGTGCTGCCGAACATGGATAAGTATTTAAAATTTCATTTCTTATGAGTGGATACTTGTCATATTTTATTTCTGTCATATATATAACTTACCTTAATTATTAATTTATATACGTACCTATAATTAATTAGCATAGACTGCGACTCGCAATAATATTTCAGCAAAAAAGCTCTAATTCCTATTCTTCTTACTAAAATCTACTTTTATTTTTCTTCAAATAATTCGAAACACACTTTTGCCACACATTTTTCAATATTAACTAGAAATTTTTTTCAGTTTTTTCGTTTGCCTACAAATCGCACCCTAAATCAAAAAATTGCACAACTCAAAATTTTTTGAATCCATGAATAACGTCTTTAGTGACTGCTAAATGTTAGTCTCCTCCCAGCAAGAGTCTTCTTCATTACCCAAGGTTTTACTTCAAACCTTCGTTTGTAAAGAAAAAGGGTTTCTTGCATTTCTTCTATCTCTTTTATATTTATTTGGGTTTTGAGTTAAGTCGCTTTTCAATTCAAGAATTCAATTTTTTCAAAAAAATTTTATTTTCAATTTGTTAGTGTAATTTTCAATTTCATATGGGAAGGGCGACGCCAACGTAGCTTCATATGGGAAGGGCGAAGCTAACGTAGCTTCGTAACGCCCTTCCCATAAGAAACTCAATCACATTCATTTGAAATTTTTTATACCTGTGGGCATATGGCAGGGGAAGAAAATTTTATTTTTACATTCATTGGGCAAATTTGTATCTGTGCCTATGTATGGGGGGAAAAACAAAAACAAATGTGATTCAAGGGCATAGGCATGAGCATCTATGGCTTAAAGCTATAAACTTAGAATTATTGGAAATCAAGGATATTATTAATAATTACTTGAAGCTTTAGGATCCATCACGATTACTTAAATGAAATGCTTTAAATAATAAATATTCACGTTGAAACTAGCACTTAAAAATATGTAAAAAAAAACTAAAAAATTAACTTTAGATATGCTAAGTTTCGACCATCTGGGAGCAAGTGCAGAGTATGGGGTCGGAAGAAAAGCGATGCATTATTGTTCCCCAGTCTATTTCCAATATGTGGGTATGTTTTTTTTCTGTAATTATAACAACTTCACAAAATTCAATCAGGGATCGTAACGATTATGACTTTTGTCAAAAACGTCAAAAAATAACTATTAAATTTTGACTTTTATTTCAAAATAACGATTAAACTTTGATTTTTATTTTTTACTTCAAAAATAAAAAGCAAAATGGCGTAGATCAATGAATATTGGTATCTGGGTCATATTTGGTATATAGGTCGATGCGTATACCAATACAGAAGCGAATGCGAATACCGAATATCGAATACGAATACCGAGTACCGAGAACCGAATATGCATACGAATATGCATATGAATATGAGTATGAAAAGTGTGTGAAGGGGAATACGGATACCAGTATGAACACGTACATATACCGAATACCGACCACGAATACCGCATATCGAAACGAATACGTATAGCGAATTCGAGTCCCGAATTCAAATATCGAACACCGAGTACCGAATATTAATATGAAAAGTAGGAGCCAGCCAGGAGCGGCCAGAGGAAAAGAGACAAATACTCCCTCAAAAGCAATTTGATTGACATTAAACTTCAAAATAAATCAAAATAATATTTATTTCAAAAATTAATTTTTTTGGAAATTTGAATTTAAATTACTGAAATAAAAAAAGTTATGAAACCCAAAGGGAAGGATAGCTGTGTATTCCATGTTATAAAGGGAAGCCAGTACGCAATATAATTTTTCTTGCGGACTTCTTCTTTACCCTTACGGCCAAAGCAGAAGCTTACAAGAGGCAAAATTAAAATTTGTATTTCCATATATTTTTTTATTTTAAATATAATTTATTTTATGGTTGTCAAATTGGACAAATTGTCAGCAAAAATGACCGAATGCCAAAAAACCTACCGAAATACAAGCTGGCTCGTTGGTTTTTAATCGCCTAGATGGTATTTTGTTTGGTTTTTTCAATATAGCTTGCTCGCTTACACTAACGCAAAACTGTATTTGACCATCTCCTTCACAGAAAAAACCTGGTAGAATACCAGAAAACAAAAACGTAGTGTCATATGGGCTTAAACAACACAATGGGGCATTCTAGGGTTAAGGAGTCAGAAAATTTCTCTTCTATAGACAAAATTTCGATCCAAAAAGAGGAACTTTAAGTTCCGTATATAAATGGCGAACATATGTGTTATAATTATTTTGTATTGTTATCATTACTAAAATGGAATTAGGCTACTATTAGGGTGTTACAAAAACAATTGTTTTTTCCGGAAATGTCTGCCAAAAATATATTACATGAGTTGGTTAATTGCGAACTTTTTCATGCGAGACAGTTTACTGTATTATCTTATAACTATATAAACTAGTATCGCCCGTGCTCGAAATTCGAGCATGCAATTTATTTTTTCAACTTTGTATTGGATTACCAAACTTAGTACTCAAAGTATTATAAAAGTAATTAAAAAGCACCTCAAATAAAATAAATACGAATTAAGTAAAATTGGAATAAAAAGAAAAATATTAAAATAAAAAGAAATAAAATAATAAATAAATTAAAATTAAAAGGCCTAACAGTGAGTAAAGTGAAATTAAAACAAAAATTTAAATAAAAATAAGTATAAAGCACACACACGGATATTATTTTATATTTTTTTTTATTGGCACACTCTAAAGTACATAAGCGTGGCATCCATATAAAATACTTGAGCGCCAAAAATGGCTTCGGCAAAGTATTCGATGGAGGTTTTAATTTTCCATGATTGTTTATTGTAATTGGTTGCTCCTTTTTCTCTATAGTATGGAGCATTGCAAGGTCTACTTCTTACAGCTTTTTAGCTTTCTTGCGCTCTGGCGCTTATAGAACTCATAATAGGAAGCAAAGATGACTTGATACGAAACTCTTTCTTGCTCTCCCAATTTCACGATTTTCCCAGGGGTTTTATTTGGCTTTGTTGTCAATTTTCAATTTCATTTTCACTTTTAATAAGTATGGGGACGCAAATTTCAGTATATGTATATGCATATGTACGTATGTATGTATGTAAGCATCTAAATTTTAAATGTTTATTTGTTCCACTACTTTGTGAAAAACTTGAAAAAGGTACAATTATACATACATATGTACATAATATAAATAGGAAGAAAGGTACAAAAATTAATCCTTTTCGCAGAGATAAGCAACACTTTCCAAATTCCAGTTGTACCGCAACACTGATTTACCCATTTGATCACGGTTCGACGCGAAATCATGGTCAAAATTAAAATTACTTAGTTGCTCTCAGTGTGCCTCCCGCTCTCTCTCCCATTTTTCGCCTTAATGGAAAAGCAATAGGAGATATTTGACCACGGTGATTTTGATCTGAGCGTAAACTTGGCCAACGCATATGAAAGAGAGAGAGCGCTTTTAAATTAAAGCGACCCTTCAACTGTGTTTACGATATTTGTAAACAGTTTTACGATATCTATTTCTCTTAACTAAAAACTTTATTTATTAATTAGAAACAAATTAAATAATTTATTGAAAAAATTATATGCCTATGCACTGCTTCTCACTCATACGAACACATCCATATCAATTTTATGTGGATATGAGTGTGTTAAATGTGCTAAACAGCCTGGCAATTGTTTGTATGGGAAAAATGTTAGCCTATTAATATATAGATGACTGCCTACAGTGCCATCTAGCGTATCAAATACAAAACTCGCAAGCTGACGCAGACCTTCTTCTTCTTTTTCTCAGTAAAAAATTCGATGAAACTGAAAACTTTTAAACACAAACGCCGTTGTCAAAATAAGCGATAAAAACTCAGATGCAAAAAGAAAAAAATTCAAAAGAAAAAAACAAGCTTAAAAATAAAGTTGAAATAAAAAAATTGCAGCATACCCTAAGGCGCACGCAAATTGCAAATGCTCTGCGTTGTGCTCTGGTGCTGGAAATAAAAAACGCAAAAAGCGTAAAAATAGCGTGTGAGTGTGAGAAAATAAAAGAAAAAAAATAATATAGAAACTAAAAATAGCAATGCTACCTAAGCTGATATATATACGTACGTTTATGAGTGACGCCTGCAAGTATGCTATGCTTTATACATATACTTATGTATGCATATGCCGCGATAACGCCAAACGGAAATGCAAGCAAGCAAACATGCAATCAATGAACGTAAGAAAAATACCAATAATATTCGCTGACGTATTTTAAATTGGTATGTTTGTACGTATGTATGAATGTACATTTCAGCTTAGCATACTTGCAGGCCCACCTGCTGTATATTGCGTGCAAAATTGATAGCGCTTTAAGCAAAGAAAGGAGAGGAAAAGTGAGCAAAAGTAAATGAAAGGCAAAATGGGAAAAAGGCGAAAGGGAAATTACAAAAAAAAGGAATAAAAAACATAAAATAATAAAAAAATAATAAAAATAAAAAATGCAAAAACAAATAACTAGAAAAGCATAAAACAATAAAATAAAAAAAAAATTAAATAAAAAAATAAAAATAAAAAATAAAAAAACAGAAATATAAAAAATTCAAAAAAAAAAAAATAAATAAATAAAACAAATGGAAAAACGAGCGAAAGAAATCTTGATAAGCGAAAAAAGCGCTTGCGTAAGCAAAACTTTTTGATCGATTGCAAGTGGCAAATTTTCTCTGTGCAGTGTGTTTACCTGCAATGCCTTGGCTTTTATTGTTGTTGTTTTTATTTTTGTATGTCGTTATTTGTGCTCGGTTGTTGTTGTTACTGCTTTGCTTGCTTGCTTGCTCTTTTGTAAAATACCAGCTGCTGTTATTTGCTGTTGCTGCGGAATTGAGCGCTTCTGCGAAGTAGTATATCATGTTTGCGATTTTTCTGTTACCTTTTTTATTTTCTGTTTTTCCTTTGTTTTTTTTTTTAATTTTTTTTTTTTTTTTTATTTATTTATTATTTTATTTTATTTTATTTTACTTTATTTTATTTTTTTTATATTTTATTTTTTTCATATTTATTTTTAAATATTTTTTTTAAATTTTTTTTAAATTTTTTTTCTCATAGCGCAATCTACTCTACAGCCACTTGATATCCAATAAAGCTGCAGCTTATAAGTTTTGCTGCAGATTTATTTGGCACTTCTACAGAATTTTTTTACTATACTTAAAAAAAAATTGACCGCTTGCTTTTTACAACAAAAAGAAAAGAGTATTAAGATTCATAACATACCTAAATTCAATATTCACTACTTATTAGTAAAATTGTGCAAAAATTCATTTTTCGAATACATTTAAGCCACTAACTCATTCACAAAGTGTTGCTTTTGGCAACTTTTTGTGGGCAATGCATATAAACTAGCATTTGGGTGGGCGCTAGAGGGTTAAAATGTTCCAGAAAAATGATCGCAGTGAAATTTCACTAGGGGTCGCCTCAAAGCAAATTTTCATATAAAACACGTAAGAGAGAACAGCAAAGAAAAATTAGGTATTACGCCTTGAAGTATGCAACAAATTTTATTGTTTTTAGAACAAAGGCAAACAAAGTTTAAACGTCCAATCGCACTTAAATACAGTGCCTTAGTGGTAATAGTAATATTATACTAAGCTAAATTTCGCGTTTTAACCAATTTGCCTGCTCTAGTGGAATCTTTTTGGTACTTTTTATACCTTTCATGAGAATGAAATGGTATTATAACTTAGTGCCAAAAAATTTTTGTCGAAAGTACCAGAAGGAAGCGTGGGGGATCCACCAAAATATATACCGATATGATCAGAATCACGAGCTGAGTCGATTAAGCCATGTCCGTCTGTCTGTCTGTCCGTCCGTCCGTCTGTGTGAACGCAACTAGTCCCTCAGTTTTTGAGATATCTGAATGAAATTCGGAATACAGGTATGTCGTTATATGCAGCTGATCATTTGTCGGAACCGGCCGAATCGGACTACTATAACATATAGAAAACAACCGATTATTCAGATATACATGAAATTTTGTATAATTGTAATTTGTGCATAACTTCCCCATTTAAACAGCTAAGAAAATGAAACTTTGAAGTAGACGTGCCCATTTTGGCCCAAACAAGGTTACCGAAAATTGTGAAGATCGGACCACTAGAACATATAGTTCCACAACATCCGATTATTCAGATATACACATTTTGGTGTATAACTCCTCCATTTTAACAGCTAACGGCCTGAAATTTTGAAGTATTTGTACCCATATGGACCCAAACGGGATTGCCGAAAATTGTTAAGATCGGACTACTATAACCTATAGCTGCCCTACAACCGATTGTTCAGATATACACATTTTGGTGCATAACTCCTCCATTTTAACAGCTAACGGCGTGAAATTTTGAAGTGTTTGTACCCATATTGGCCCAAACAGGGTTACCGAAAATTGTCAAGATCGGACCACTATAACATATAGCTCCCCTACAACCGATTGTTCAGATATGGACATTTTGGTGTATAACTCCTCCATTTTAACAGCTAACGGCGTGAAATTTTGAAGTATTTGTACCCATATGGGCCCAAACGGGATTACCGAAAATTGTTAAGAGCGGACCACTATAACCTATAGCTCCCCTACAACCGATTGTTCAGATATGGACATTTTGGTGTATAACTCCTCCAATTTAACAGCTAACGGCGTGAAATTTTGAAGTGTTTGTACCCATATTGGCCCAAACAGGGTTACCGAAAATTGTCAAGATCGGACCACTATAACATATAGCTCCCCTACAACCGATTGTTCAGATATGGACATTTTGGTGTATAACTCCTCCATTTAAATAGCCAAGACACCATTTTTTCTAATAAATCTTTCCATAAATAACCCACAGAATTAAAATTATAAATTAAACTTAATCCGGCTATGTACATACATAGGTAACTTTTCATTTCCCCACTCATGAAAGGTATGAAGTCTTCGGTACGGCCGAAGACAGCCACGCTTTTACTTGTTTGCAGTGAGTCTGTGTAAAATAGCTTTTGTATGGACGTTAGCAGTTTAAAATATTTTCGAAAATTGTTTGCCGCAAAATATTACTAGGGTTCTACTCGGACCAATTTTTCATAGAAAATATGTATGGGAGCACAGTTCAGAAAAAAAGCTATATGACGCCTTGAAGTATGCAACAAATTTTTAATTTGCTTTTTTTGTATATTTTCTTTATAAATATATTTTTAGCTTGTTTTTTGGATTGATGTTGGATTGGGCAAGGGGTTATAGCAATCAGCAACATCTTGAGCTGCATTTTATACCCAGGTGCGGTACTCTACAGCTGGTCATTCTATTGTTGATATCACTTCAATGTTTTCTAAGCCAACATTTTTTTTTTTACAAATGCTTATTCTAGTGATTTATATTTAAGTGCATTTTTCATACAAATTTATTTATTATTTTTTATTGTGCTATATGTTATTTTTGTATTCTGTTATTGTTGTTTTTACACACAACTCGAATGACACCTCGAATGTTAATGTGGTTAAGCGTATGTTAATATGATGATAAATGAAAAATAAATGTTTTTTTTTACCGTAAAATGTTTCACGTATTCACCCAACAAACACTGAGGTTAGTTATCGATTTGGGAATGACTCGAGAACTAGCCTCATTCTCAAACCTCTAACCTTAGAGGACGACTCGAAAATCTATCGAGAATCATAGCGTTCTCAAACAAAAGGGTACCTAATTCTCAAATCGAGAAATTTATAATTCTCCTATCGAATTCTAATGTAGTTCTCTAATGAGATTCTAATCAGAATTTGCAAATACTTCCAATTGAAATGAAAAACAAAGCTTTGTCTCCTTTACATGATTTTTTCATTGGTTAGATTTTATTAACGCAATATGTGCATAAATTGCATATGATTATGTATATATATTGACATGTAGTATATGTTTACCACATTTATAAGAACTGAAATTTAAACAAAATTCAGTCTTATTATTTAAATTAAAGGTACTTCTTGTACTTTTTAATGGAAATCATTGTACTACGGTAATATTAACTTTACCATTTTTTAGTATCTAATTTCAATATATGTATGTATATTCAATATATCACAGAAATATATTGAGAATTGATAAAAGGCGTGAGATCTGGCTCCTTCTCTAATCACTCGCTAATCGAATTCTAGTGTAGTTTTCAACCCTAGTTATCGATTTGAGAATATATAGAGAATTACACTAGTTATCTAAGGTAATATCGACAAAATTTCTAACGTTAGAGACTGTGTTTGCTGGGCATCTATGTACTTGATGTTCACGCGTTCACATCACTCATACGCCATGTATGACAACAGTTGGCTTAAGTTTGGCGTTTGCGTGGTGTATATGTACATATGTGTGCGTGTATGTGTGTAAAAGAGTCTCTGAGAGAATGTGAAATACAAATTTAAATCACCCAAAAGATTTCGCATATTTGACATTTTTTTTTTGTGATGTCACTGATTTTGTTCTTGCACGCTTCAAACTTTCTCTGTGTATGTTTATGTGTGGGTGTTGGTGTGTGACAAAATGGAATTAGTGGCAAGATTATGAAAATGAGCATACACGCAAGCATATTCGCACACTTGCATAAAATTTGCGCCAGCTGCCGTATTTATTATTAATTCAATCCAACTGCTAAAAATAAAAAAAATGGGTACCCCGAAATAAGTCCCAAATGAAATAAGTCCCCAAAAAAAAATGAAATAACTCCCAAACATTTTCCATACAAATTGGGACTTATTTCATAATATTTTGTTGGGACTTATTTCATAATGAAATAACTCCCAAATGAAATAACTGCCAACGAAATTCCGTTGGGAGTTATTTCATTATTTTCCAGATTTGGGAGTTATTTCATATTTGTTGGGACTTATTTCATTTCTCTTAAAAATGCATTGGGAGTTATTTCATATTTCTTGGGAGTTATTTCATTTATCTTAAAATTGCAATTTAACAAGCTTCGACGTTTTTGTAACGTTATAAAGTAACCGAAAGCCGGGATCCGTACGATAAATCGAAAAAAAATGTCGAGTCTTAAAAGACCGAATTGAAAAAAGCCTTATTAGATATTTTTGACCGAATTAAAAACTGTCGAAATGAGGAAAATGACCGAAAAAGGCCGAAATTTGTGTACTTACATTTTTATCGCCGCCGCTGAAGGGTGTACCACGCAGAAGTACATCACCGTGGCGGTAGCCACGGTTAGGGCACACGTCCGGACGGATGGCGTAGCCCAGGGTTATTTTTTATAAGCGCGGCCGAAGGCCGCCAACGCAGAAAAGTGTTCGGTGCAGTGAAATAACGCCCGCGGGCCAAACCCCATATTAAAAAAAAAAACCAAAAATTGGAATTAAAAATCGCGCAATTTTTTATTACAATTTTTCGCCTGCGGCGCTTTTTCCAATAAAACAAACACCATATTTAAAAAAACGAAAAATTGGAATTAAAAATCGCGCGATTTTTTATTCCAATTTTTCGCCTGCGGCGCTTTTTCCAATAAAACAAACACCATATTTAAAAAAACCAAAAATTGGAAATAAAAATCGCGCGATAGATGTCCTTCTGCGTAGTACTTTTTGGGAGATATTTCATATTTCTTGGAATTTATTTCATTTGGGAGTTATTTCATATTTTTTGGGATTTGGGGCCTCATTATGAAATAAGCCCCAAATATTGGGACTTATTTCATTTCCTTCTTTGGCAGTTATTTCATTTCTAAAAGTTGGGAGTTATTTCATTTTTATTGGGACTTATTTCATTGGGAGTTATTTCATTGGGACTTATTTCATTTGGGACTTATTTCGGGGTACCAAAAAAATGTGTGTGAATGCAAAATTTTCATAAAATGTAGTTGCCACCCATTTTTAAAAAAAAATAAAACATTTCTGTAAATGCTGATGTAAAATTTTAAATTTCAAACTGAAATGCAGATACATTTTTGTGAAAAATAATGTTGCCACTTATTTGAAACAAAAAAAACTTGAAATTTAGAAAAATGGAGCTGCCATCTTTTAAAAAAAAATAAATATTTTATAGATTAATAGTTTGTTTTTCAAAATCAAACTGTACCAAAAAAGGCGTTGCAAACTGTTGCAAAACTTTAAATTTAGCTAGAAAAATGGCATTGCCAATTGTTTTGAAAAAATTTAGTAATATATAGAGCAATACTTTGTTATTCAAAATCAAATTATATTTAAAAAAATACATTGCCAACTATATAAAAAAATTTAATTTAAAAATTGAGTAGCCACCTGTTTTAAAAAATAAATACATATTTGATAGAGCAATATTTTCTTTTTCAAAATCAAATTGTACAAAAACAAAGACGTTGCCACCTGTTTCAGAACTTGAAATTTAGAGAGAAAAATTGCATTGCCAACTGAAAAAATTTAATAAAACATAGCGCAATATTTTGTAATTCAAAATCAAATTATATTTTATAATGGCGTTGCCTACTATTTCAAGGATTTGAATTTAATAAAATGGAGTTGCCACCTATTTAGAAAAAAAATTTAAATAATGTATGTATACAGAAATATCTTTATTTGCAACATCAAATTACATTTATAGAAGTAGTTGCCAACTATTTCAAAACATCGAATTTAAAATAATGGAGCTGTCACCTCTTTTGAAAAAATAAAAATATAAAATATATAATATATAGAGTAATATCTTTATTTTCAAAATCAAATTATATTAAAAAAGGGCGTTACCAAATATTTCAAAGTTATTAATTATGTAGAAAAAAATGGAGCTGACACTCGTTTTGAAAATTAAACAAATTGAAATAACGGATAAAACAATATTTTGTTTTCCAAAACCAGACTGTAGGAGAAAAGGCATTGCCAACTATTTTAAATCTTGATATTTAGATAGAAAAATGGAGTTGGCAACTGTTTTAAAAATATATGAAATTATGAAAATAAAAAAACTGTAGGTGGAACACTTAAGATCAGGTTAGTTAAAACTGTGAATTGCCACCTCCAAAAAAAGAACTGCCAACTGTTAAAAAAATAAATGCACAGTATAATGATAATTATAGTTAATTTTTATAGTCAAATTATAATTAAATAAAAAACAGTATCGCCACCTATTGCGAAAAGCGAAAACTGAAACGAAGTAGCTGAAATAGAGTTTCCACTTGTTATGAAAAAAAAATTAGAAGTTGTGAATAGAACAACAATTTTAGTCTTGACAATAAATGATGACCTTAAGAAACATGTGTTACCATCCATTTTTAATTAGAAATTAGAAAAAATGGATTTGCCAGCTGTTTGGAAAAGCAAAAAATAGACAGAGCAACACCCGTATCTGGTTTACCACTTAAGATGAGAATTAAACTTGAAAGTAGAGTTGCCAAGTTTTTGGAAAAATTTGCAAAAATAAAACGAGTTGCTAAAAAAAGTTAGAGTTAAAAAAAATTGTAAAAAGAGTTGCCAGCTTTTTGAAAAAAAAAAAAAAAACAATAATAGTGGCTAAAGCAACATATGTACGTATTTGGTTTACCACCTCAGATAAATATAAAAAATAAAAGGTAGACTTGCCACCTTTTTCAAAAAACTTGAAGTTATAAAAAAACAATTACCAACTTTTTTTTGCAAATAAAACTAAAATAATGAGCGCAACACACTTGTTTGGTTAATACTTCAGATAAAAATACAAATAAACTAAGAAGAGTTGCCGACTTTTTTTTTTTTTAAATTTAGAAAAATATGAAAAAAATACAAAAATAGTTGCTACATTAAAAAAAAAATTATAATAATAGACAGAGCAGCATACTTACTTCATTTACCAATTAAGATAAAAATATAAGCAAAAAAGAGTTGCCACTTTTGTTGAAAACAATTTTTAAATATAAAAAGGAGTCACCTTTGTTGAAAAAACAATAACAGTAGCTAGAGCAACATACGTTTTTGGGTTACCACTTGATATAAAATTATAAACTAAGAATAAGAATTGCCAACTCTTTCAAAAAATATGAAAATATAACAAAGAATTGCCACCTATTTAAAAAAAAATACAGATAGAGCAGCATAATTATTTGCTTTACCACTTAATATATAATGGTAATTAAAAACAATAGAGTTGCCAGCTTTTTGTAAAAACTTGATAAACCGAAATTTATATTTTTTTCTTACTTCTGTACCTGAAAACTTTCCAAAAAAGAATCTTTCTCCTTTTTTATACTTCCACTTATAATTAAGCTTTATTATGCACATACATACATACATACATATATGTAATGCTAATTAGTTATGAAAATCTGCTTATGATTGCGAGCAAAAGGACGAAGCAAAGCAATTGGCAAAGTTGATAAGAGTAAACTATCCGCAGAGCCAAAAAGTTTTGCTGCAAAAAATAATGCAGATGTATGTATATGTGTGTGTGTGTATGTTCACTTCACTCTCTGTGGCTGTATGTGTGTGTGCGTGAATTCTGCTGAAATTGTCTGCTAATGGAGGGTGGACTATATAAGCCACTTGCTTATAGCTTTTCACCTTTTATTTTGTTTTGCTTTTGAAGGATTGAACTTATTGTTACTAATTGAAGAACTAAAAGCTTTATAAGCAGCTTAAGCAGCAAGGAATACACATACATACATACATATGTATATCTATAGGGAGCGTTGAGGAGAGAGCATGTCAGAGTATCCGGAAGGATTTTGAATTTTGGCGCATTTTTTGTTAAAATTATGTTTATGAAATTAGAGGCTAATGGAAGTACAGTAATGTGGCTTAACTGCTGTTTGCAAAAAGAGGCGTGCATTTTTTTTTTGAGTGAAAAGGGGGTTTTAACCGATCTCGCAACAGTTTGTGTTTGCAAAAAGGTATACTAATAATAATACGACAGCAGCTGGCTGTAAAAAATGTAGGAAAGACATTTTTTGTGTTTGGAGAAAAACACTTTCACCCACCGATCTGGCAACCTTCCACGGATGCAAAATTAATTATTAATAAATATGGCTTAACGTTTTTCCAGCAATATATGGACAAAGTGTTGGTTTTTAGTTAAAAAAAATTTAGAACCGATCTGGCAACACTCGTTGGAAACAAAACGACATAGGTATAAACTTTATATAATACTTCATAAAAGAGACATATATAGTCGCAATCCGTCCATCTGGCAACACTCGATAGAGACAAAACTAAAAATTAATTAAAAAAAATCTTAACTTATTTTAGCAATATGTGGACAAAGTGTTTGTTTTTAGTTAAAAAAAAAATACATTTTCGAGCGATGTGGCAACACTCGTTCGAAGCAAAACTAATTTATTATTAATAATAATTATTAATAATAGTGTCGCGACTCTCAATACGGTCAAAACATTCTGTGATGTTTGAAATTTGTTTTAGGGAGGAAATTTTGTTTATTTAACGATCTGGCAACCTTTTATGGAAGCAAAACTATATACTAATAATAGCGCAATAAAATGGGTTAATTCATGTTTTCAATAGAGAGGCCAGGATTTAGTTTAGAAAAATCAAAATTCCGCCGAACTGGCAACACTCGTTGGAAGCAAAACGACATACATAGGTATAAATTTTATATAGCACTTCATAAAATACTTAGAGTCGCAATACGGTTTAAGTTCTTGTTGCATTATGGATGCGAGAAATTTGTTTTGGGTAAAAAAAAATTCCGTCCACCTGGCAACTCTCGATAGAGACAAAACTAAAAATTAATAAAAAAAAAATCGTAACTTCTTTTCGCAATAAGTGGACGAAGTGTTGGTTTTTAGTTAAAAAAATATATTTCGAGCGATGTGGCAACACTCATTGGAACAAAACTAATGTCATAAACTCTGTATTAATAATAGTGTCGCAAATTGCGACTCTCAATACGGTCAAAACATTTTGTGGTATGTTTGAAATTTCTTTTGGGGAGCAAAATTTTTTTATTTAACGATCTGGTAACCTTTTATGGAAGCAAAGCTATATACTAATAATAGCGTAATAAAATGGCTTAATTCATATTTTCAATAGAGAGGCGACGATTTAATGTTTGAAACAAAAAAAAAAAAAATCGGCGATCTGGTAACACTCGTTTGAAGCAAAAGTATGAATTTTTTATCTGTATTCAGCTGGTATGCTTTAAAAATGTTTAATTTTCTGTTTTATAATTTTTTAATATTTTTGTCCATTTTCTATTACTTCAATGCAAAATATTGATCCTTTCGGTATAATTTTCTGCATAATGCTACCTTTAATTGCGCTTAATTAGCTGCTGAACTGCTTTACATGTCAATAATAATGTATCATGTACAATAGTGACAGCGTAATTTATGCAAATTCAATTGAGCGTGTCATATAACTCCATGTACATACTTGTAAAGTCCTGTAACATGAAATATCCTTTTTCATAGAAAAAACTGCAATTATGCTTTTATAAAAAAAAGGGAAAACAACACCATTACGACGTCAATTTTATGTAATTTGTTGTTTGATTGTCATTTTATTAACAATTCCTTTTTTTTCTGTGTTTGTCGAATGTCATTTTTTAATGAATAAATGTCCTTTTGCGCGTATATCCTTTTTGTAATAAATAGTTTTTTATTACACTTTTTTTATTTTTTTATTTTTTTATAAACCTTTCTCTTTTTTTTTTTTGTATTTGTCCCTTTTCCCCTTTTCGTCGCATATCCTTGCATAAAATGCTTTACTGTCAATTGTCCTTTTTTATATCAAATATTTATACATTTTGCTTCTCAAATCTCCACCTTCCACATTTCTTTCTTTCTTGTCAACATCGGTCGCTTTCACCGTCTAACTACGAGTAAACTTTTTTATAATGCGCAATTTTTCTGTTGGTATTCGCATATCTCTATGGTTTCTATGTGTGTTGCATTATGCACAATTTAAATTAAATTTCCTGCCATGCTTCAACCACTAATGGTCAGCATATGCCATTTTTACTTCCGGTGTTTTGGTGCGATGGCGTTTTGTCAGCTACACTGGCGACATCTAATATTTTTGTTCGATTTTTTAATGCATTAACCCTTTCACTCACA
Source organism: Urophora cardui (assembly GCA_960531455.1). Classification (NCBI taxonomy): domain Eukaryota; kingdom Metazoa; phylum Arthropoda; class Insecta; order Diptera; family Tephritidae; genus Urophora; species Urophora cardui. Next base: position 11,358,267 of record OY482671.1, read on the forward strand.
AGTCCTTCCGACGCTTATTCGGTAAAAAAAAAAACATGATGAAACTTATTTTTAAGTCTCGTTGAGCGTTTAAAATGTTGAAGAAAATTATTTGGCATACAAATTCACTAAGAAAAGTCGCATTTTCAATTATTAACCCTTACAGCAAGAGGTCTTTTTGACCCCTTTTCGGTAAAAAACACAAATTAACCTATTTTTTAGTCTCGCTGGCCAATTCAGATGTTAAGCAAAATTATTTGGCAAACAAATTCATTAAGAAAACTCCCAATTATTACTATTAACCCTTACACGTGGAGGTCCTTTCGCGGCTTCTTTGCTAAAAAACACAAAGAAACCTCTTTTTTAGTCTCCTTAACCATTTAAAATGTCTCAAAAAAATTTGGCATACAATTTCATTAAGAAAACTCCCTTTTTTAATTATTAACCCTTGCACAAAGAGGTCCTTTTGCCCCTTTTTCGGTAAAATACACAACGAAACCTATTTTTTAGTCTCGCTGGCCATGTTAAACGAAATTATTTGGCATACAATTTCACTAAGAATACTCCTAATTTTTTCTATTAACCCTTCCATTCATAGGTCCTTTCGAACCTTTTTGGCCACAAAGCACTTATAAACCCCTTTTTAGCCTCGCTGACTAATTAAAATATTGAAGAAATTATTTGGCATACAATTTTAACAATAAAACTCCCAATTTTGTCCATTAACCCTTACACAAGGAATCCTTTCGATGCTTATTTGCTATAAAATGCAAATAAACCTATTTTTTAGTCCCTTTGACGCTTAAAAAAGTTCACCAAAATTATTTGGCATACAATTTTACAAAGAAAACTCCCATTTTGAAATATTAACCCTTACATGGGTAGGTCCTTTCGGGGCTTATTTGCTACAAAACACAAAGAAACCTGTTTTTTTGGTCTCGATGACCATTTAAAATGTCCCAAAAAAATTTGGCATACAATTTTATTAAGAAAACTCCCATTTTTATATATTAACCCTTACACCAAGAGGTCCTCTCAACCTTTCTTTGCTACAAAACACGATTACACCAATCTTTTAGTCTCATTGACCATTAGAAATGTTCTACAAAATTATTTTGCATACAATTTTACAAAGAAAACTCCCATTTTTCTCTATTAACCCTTTCCTCCACAGGTCTTTTGGGCCCCTCTTGGCTAAAAAATCCATAGAAACCTATCTTCAAGTCTCGTTGGTTATTAAAAACGTTCAACAAAACAATGTTCCATACAATTTTACTAAGAAAACTTCCAATTTTATCTATTAACCCTTACATCAGGAGGCCCGTTTGTCCTTTATTTGCTAAAATACGCGAAAAACCTATCTTTTAGTCTTGCTCAGCATTTAATATGTTGAAAAAGTTATTTGACATACAATTTCACTAAGAAAATACAATTTTTACGTATTAACCCTTAAACCAAGAGATTGTTTTAACCCTTATTTGCTCAAATATGATATTAAAAAAAATAAAGTATTTAAAAAAACCTAATTTTAGTCTATCTATCTGCAAAATCATTTGACATAGGATTTCACTAAAAAAAACTTTAATATTCAATTATTAACTCTTATTCCAAAAGGCCAATAAGGGACAATTTACTAAGGGCAAAAAAAAATATATATATATGTATACATATTTGTTTCAGTAGCAGTTTTAAATGTTTTTAAGAATAACTTGCCATAAAATTTTACTTAGAATTCTTAAATAGCTTTTAACCCTTTCACTACGCGATCCTTTTTGCGTCAGATTTGAAAAAAAAAAAACAGTTTTTTTTAGTTTCGATAACGGTTTAAATGTTTTATATAACTATTTTGCATGCAATTTTACTAGGTGGCTCTTCTGTTACAATCAATTAACCCTTGCACTGAGTAGGTACTCGTTTTGATGCTAATTTCTGAAAAATGTTAGAAAACCCCATTTTGTTATTTTGCAAGAGCGTTAAAAAGTTCTGGAGAATTATTTGACATTTTACTAGCTATCCTCTCATTTTGATCCATTAACCCTTTCACTATAGACCAGTTTTGACACAAAATTAAATAAAAATGAACTTCGAGTGTCTTTAGAAGCTTAAAATGTTCTAAATAATTGTTGGGCATTAAAATTTTGCCAGTGATGCTTCCAATTTTCTACGTTTTACCTCCCATTTTTTCTTTTAACCCTTAAATGCCGTCTTGCACCCATTTGCTAAAAGTGCGAAAAAACCCCAATTTTTAGTGCCTTTAGAGGATTAAAATGTTCCAGCAAATCTTTCTCAAACTGAAAAAAAAAAAATGTTTATACGTGCAACGATGTAACAACTGCAATGTGTTAAATAGTGCCTCAAAGTATGCAACAAGTATTAGTTTTAACATTTTTCTGCTTCCTTTGCTTGGCTTGTATCAAAGCCACTCCCAAGCGCTATCAGCACGTGTACGACGTTTATTTGCGCTTAAATCTGATTTCCTGTTTGTTTGATTTGCGTGATTTTTTCCGTTACGGATTATTTTTTCCTTCTTGTTTTTTTTATGTATGCACATACAAACTCAATCAATGCTGCTTTTAACTATCACATTACTCATTTTGTTAGCGTAATTTTTTCTAATACTAATTTTTTTCTCACTCTCTCTCTCTGCTCTTCCGTTTTTGCAGGCCTCTCCAAACGTCCGATGGGTCCGCCGCATCGCAAAAGCAGCCTACCAAAGCATCAGGAGGTGAAAAAACGTTTCCTAGAAATTTGTGATACCAACTTCTCGGATGAGGTGAAAGCGGCTCTACGGCTACCCGCATTCGATTCATACGAATGGGGTGATGCTGATGTTATACATTTAATGCAAACTATGTTCCTTGAATTGGGCTTCGTCGATAAATTTAATATACCGATAGAGACGCTGCGCGAATGGTTGTATGAGGTGTATAAGCATTATAATGAGGTGCCATTTCATAATTTCCGGCATTGCTTTTGTGTGGCGCAAATGGTAAGTAATAGTAGTGGGCAAAATAAATGTTTACATATGTAAAATATTTGTATGTTGTAACGAATGGCATATGTTTGAGTTGTGTTTTTTTTTTTGGGTGGCGGAGGAGGGGTAAGGACTTAGGCTATTAAATTGTTAGACTAGCGAGCTTCATGTGAATTTTTGATTTGAATTTTAGCACTTTTTTACATTTCGAATAAAAATTTGGGCATTTGTAGTATATTACATAATTGCTTAAAATTAAACAGATATCGTAAATTTTATATCGTAAATTTAATATTGTAAATTTATTATCCAAAAATTTATATAGTAAATTTGATATAGTATTTTTTATATCGTTAAACTTACAGCGTACATCAGTCAATCCTTTGATACGCTTGTCGTACTTCTTTAACGTAAGTCATATCGCCGGCCTCCAGCCAGAACCACGAATGTGCTAAAATGAAAATGTTGGGAAATCGAGTTTTAAAGTTTATTCTTCTCGCAAAATTTGAAAAATTTGTGTCTAATATAAAAGTATATCTACAAATTAGAACCATTGTTAGCTCGATGTCCTGATATAGTTTTTATGCTTCTATTCCTTCTAAACTTCGAGATTTGGCACATTCGTGTTTCTGGCGCAACAAAAATCAAAAAAATTCCTTGAAAATAAATTTCCAAAAGTAAGTAAAACAAATACATTCAATTCAAACTCATAGTTTATTTGTGGAACTATTCCTAATCTTCAAAATCAGAGTCTTCTGAAAGCTCAGGCTCAGGTAGAGCATCGCGAACTCCGTTGTTAGCCTTCAAATTTTTATAAAAATTGTGGTATGCCTTTGGAATCACCAAGGTTTCGCAAATTTTATTTAAACCTTTTGCTTTCGCGTCAGCGATACGCTATGTCTCCGAATAAACGGGGTTTTATCGCGGAGGGCCACCAATATTCAATGTCAAATAAGCTACTAAAAATTTTGTTTCAGAATAATTTTTTTTTAAATGTTGTAGAATTAATCTTTTATATACCGTCGTACCATACGAAAACTAGCACACGATTTTTGTGGCTGACGAAATTTAAAAATTTTGTTTAAACAACAACAATTTTAATGTATAAACGGTATATAATTAGTCAAATGTGCTAGTTTTCGTACAGAATTGTTTAATTGTGTTTTCGTATAGTACGACGATATGCACCTCGACCAGCAAATATTTCGAAAGGGCAGTTGAAACAAATGAAGTTTAATAAATCGTCGTGTAGTTGCGTATGAACTTGAAATGGTTTTGGAGAGTTACATGCCCCTCTGATGATTTGCGTTGTACATCACCATTTTCTATGGTATACATATACATACCGACAGTTTTCGTAGGTAAATATTTGCTCACAAGGTCCTTATGGCGTATTTAGCACTGATTGCTACTAAAATAATTAGTTTACGGAATAGCTTTGTCTTCATCGCGCAATCGGCGAGCTAATATTTTCCGTTCAAGGTGCATTTCATGATTGCCTCTTTGCCACTATTTTTATAACAATTTGAAGACTAGCAGCGAGGTTCGGAAGAGCATAATCCTGAGCCTAACTTTTCAGAAGACTGCGATATTGAAGATTAGAAATAGTTCCACAAATAAATATGAATTTGAATTGAATGTGTTTGTATTACTAACTTTAGGAAATTTATTTTCAAGGAATTATTTTAATTTTTGTTGCGCCAGAAATACGAATGTGCCCCATATATTTTTTGAAATTTATTTTCAAGGAATTTTTTACATTTTTTGTTGCGCCAGAAACACGAAAGTGCCCCATATATTTTTTGAAATTTATTTTCAAGGAATTTTTTACATTTTTTGTTGGGCCAGAAACACGAATGTGACCCATATATTTTTTGGAAATTTACTTTCAACGATTTTTTTACATTTTTTGTTGGGCCAGAAACACGAATGTGCCCCATATATTTTTTAAGAATTTATTTTCAAGGAATTTTTTACATTTTTTGTTGGGCCAGAAACACGAATGTGCCCCATATATTTTTTGAAATTTATTTTCAAGGAATTTTTTACATTTTTTGTTGCGCCAGAAACACGAAAGTGCCCCATATATTTTTTGAAATTTATTTTCAAGGAATTTTTTACATTTTTTGTTGGGCCAGAAACACGAATGTGACCCATATATTTTTTAAGAATTTATTTTCAAGGAATTTTTTACATTTTTTGTTGGGCCAGAAACACGAAAGTGCCCCATATATTTTTTAAGAATTTATTTTCAAGGAATTTTTTACATTTTTTGTTGGGCCAGAAACACGAATGTGCCCCATATATTTTTTGAAATTTATTTTCAAGGAATTTTTTACATTTTTTGTTGCGCCAGAAACACGAAAGTGCCCCATATATTTTTTGAAATTTATTTTCAAGGAATTTTTTACATTTTTTGTTGGGCCAGAAACACGAATGTGACCCATATATTTTTTAAGAATTTATTTTCAAGGAATTTTTTACATTTTTTGTTGCGCCAGAAACACGAAAGTGCCCCATATATTTTTTGAAATTTATTTTCAAGGAATTTTTTACATTTTTTGTTGCGCCAGAAACACGAAAGTGCCCCATATATTTTTTGAAATTTATTTTCAAGGAATTTTTTACATTTTTTGTTGCGCCAGAAACACGAAAGTGCCCCATATATTTTTTGAAATTTATTTTCAAGGAATTTTTTACATTTTTTGTTGGGCCAGAAACACGAATGTGACCCATATATTTTTTGGAAATTTACTTTCAACGATTTTTTTACATTTTTTGTTGGGCCAGAAACACGAATGTGCCCCATATATTTTTTAAGAATTTATTTTCAAGGAATTTTTTACATTTTTTGTTGGGCCAGAAACACGAATGTGCCCCATATATTTTTTGAAATTTATTTTCAAGGAATTTTTTACATTTTTTGTTGGGCCAGAAACACGAATGTGACCCATATATTTTTTGGAAATTTACTTTCAACGATTTTTTTACATTTTTTGTTGGGCCAGAAACACGAATGTGCCCCATATATTTTTTAAGAATTTATTTTCAAGGAATTTTTTACATTTTTTTTGGGCCAGAAACACGAATGTGCTCCATATATTTTTTGGAAATTTACTTTCAACGATTTTTTTACATTTTTTGTTGGGCCAGAAACACGAATGTGCCCCATATATTTTTTAAGAATTTATTTTCAAGGAATTTTTTACATTTTTTGTTGGGCCAGAAACACGAATGTGCCCCATATATTTTTTGAAATTTATTTTCAAGGAATTTTTTACATTTTTTGTTGCGCCAGAAACACGAAAGTGCCCCATATATTTTTTGAAATTTATTTTCAAGGAATTTTTTACATTTTTTGTTGGGCCAGAAACACGAATGTGACCCATATATTTTTTGGAAATTTACTTTCAACGATTTTTTTACATTTTTTGTTGGGCCAGAAACACGAATGTGCCCCATATATTTTTTAAGAATTTATTTTCAAGGAATTTTTTACATTTTTTGTTGGGCCAGAAACACGAATGTGCCCCATATATTTTTTGAAATTTATTTTCAAGGAATTTTTTACATTTTTTGTTGCGCCAGAAACACGAAAGTGCCCCATATATTTTTTGAAATTTATTTTCAAGGAATTTTTTACATTTTTTGTTGGGCCAGAAACACGAATGTGACCCATATATTTTTTAAGAATTTATTTTCAAGGAATTTTTTACATTTTTTGTTGCGCCAGAAACACGAAAGTGCCCCATATATTTTTTGAAATTTATTTTCAAGGAATTTTTTACATTTTTTGTTGCGCCAGAAACACGAAAGTGCCCCATATATTTTTTGAAATTTATTTTCAAGGAATTTTTTACATTTTTTGTTGGGCCAGAAACACGAATGTGACCCATATATTTTTTGGAAATTTACTTTCAACGATTTTTTTACATTTTTTGTTGGGCCAGAAACACGAATGTGCCCCATATATTTTTTAAGAATTTATTTTCAAGGAATTTTTTACATTTTTTGTTGGGCCAGAAACACGAATGTGCCCCATATATTTTTTGAAATTTATTTTCAAGGAATTTTTTACATTTTTTGTTGCGCCAGAAACACGAAAGTGCCCCATATATTTTTTGAAATTTATTTTCAAGGAATTTTTTACATTTTTTGTTGGGCCAGAAACACGAATGTGACCCATATATTTTTTGGAAATTTACTTTCAACGATTTTTTTACATTTTTTGTTGGGCCAGAAACACGAATGTGCCCCATATATTTTTTAAGAATTTATTTTCAAGGAATTTTTTACATTTTTTGTTGGGCCAGAAACACGAATGTGCCCCATATATTTTTTGAAATTTATTTTCAAGGAATTTTTTACATTTTTTGTTGGGCCAGAAACACGAATGTGACCCATATATTTTTTGGAAATTTACTTTCAACGATTTTTTTACATTTTTTGTTGGGCCAGAAACACGAATGTGCCCCATATATTTTTTAAGAATTTATTTTCAAGGAATTTTTTACATTTTTTTTGGGCCAGAAACACGAATGTGCTCCATATATTTTTTGAAATTTATTTTCAAGGAATTTTTTACATTTTTTGTTGGGCCAGAAACACGAATGTGACCCATATATTTTTTGGAAATTTACTTTCAACGATTTTTTTACATTTTTTGTTGGGCCAGAAACACGAATGTGCCCCATATATTTTTTGAAATTTATTTTCAAGGAATTTTTTACATTTTTTGTTGGGCCAGAAACACGAATGTGCCCCATATATTTTTTGAAATTTATTTTCAAGGAATTTTTTACATTTTTTGTTGGGCCAGAAACACGAATGTGACCCATATATTTTTTGGAAATTTACTTTCAACGATTTTTTTACATTTTTTGTTGGGCCAGAAACACGAATATATTTTTTAAGAATTTATTTTCAAGGAATTTTTTACATTTTTTGTTGGGCCAGAAACACGAATGTGCCCCATATATTTTTTGAAATTTATTTTCAAGGAATTTTTTACATTTTTTGTTGGGCCAGAAACACGAATGTGACCCATATATTTTTTGGAAATTTACTTTCAACGATTTTTTTACATTTTTTGTTGGGCCAGAAACACGAATGTGCCACATTCGTTTTTCTGGCTCAACGTTTTATACCTGATCTACAAATTCGTGCAGCATTGGAAATTTTGGTGGCTTCCAGTGCACAAAAGAACTGGGGGGGTTTACTAAAATGTAGAGCATACACAGATTAATCGGGAAAACCACTTAACTCAAAATTGGAAAAATTGCACATTCGTGGTTCTGGCAGGGGGCCGACGATATATCGTACGTACATAGTTAATCATGTGTAAAATAGTTAATCATGTGTATATTTAAAATATGCAACTAAAATAGTAAATCGTATTTTCATTGTTGTACAAAATGTATTCATAAACGAAATATGTATACACAAAAAATTTATATAACATTTATTGCATATTTCAAGGCGTCCTATCTGTTTTTTTCCTTCTGTGCTTTTTTACGCTCTTTGTATACATATTTATGGCGTTTTCTTTTCTGCAAAAAATGCTGCCCCTCTATATCCCAATTATCAAATTGCGTAACCTAACGTTCTATAAAATGGCTAAATTTGTAGATAATGGTGCCCTTTTGCTTAGTTAGAGGTCAATAATCGGTAAAATTACCAGACAAGCTTACAAAATAGCTAAGAAAATCATAAAGGGCAACATTTTTTCGATAAAAGAAAACGGCATTATTCTGAGCATAACCCAGTTGAAATTTTTAGATGAAGAATATTATATACAATATAAATTACATATACATCGTAAATTTTCTATCGTACATTTTATATCGTAAAATACACATACATCGTACTTAATTGTGCAACGTATTTTCTAGAATGAAACATGTATCGTAAATTAGATATCGTAAATTGTGTATAGTAAATTTGATATCGTACATCCAATATCGTACAAATTATATAGCCAATCTGATATCGTAAATGTTATATCTTAATTTCGATACCATCAATCTAATATCGTAAATCCGACGACGTTACACAAATTTACGCCACCGCGTGACCTGTTAAACCTAAATCACATATCGTAAATTTTATTTCGTATTTCACATATTGTAAAAATTTAAACATATTTCCCTCCATTCTACTGCCTTAAACCGCAAATTGTATATGGTACTTTGAGTACTGTAGTACATAATATATCTATACTAATCTATACTATCTATACTAATCATATATATTATTTCTAATTGGTGTTTTATAAATATCCCTTTTTCTGCTCACATAATTTACCAAAATTAATAAGTAAGGCATCGTTTTAAAGGTATTAATTAGCTATGCATGCGAAACAGTGTTTTATTGGGCGTGGTACTTTTTTTTTAAATAGTATTTTGCAAAAATAAAATGTTTAAATTAAAAGTAAAAGATTTGCGCCTAAAACTATGCCTTTAGAATTATTTTATTCTATCAATTCAAATCTCAAATGCAGATGTCGCTCCATTTTAATAGTCATGTATATTTTAAAACACTTTTATAAGCTTCAGCTGTATGTTTGTATGTAAACATTATATTATTTTAGGCAAACACGTGTGTATTCATGCTTTTCAGTATAGGATATGCTGTACGTAGTACATACAATGTATGTATACTTTTGATCAGATAACGGTTGTACGTAAGACCATAAAATAACTGAGATAGATATGGACTTACATATATATATCAAAACGATCAGGATGAAAAAAATGATTGAACCATGTCCGTCCGTCCGGCCGTACACACTCTAACTTGCGCAAAAATAGAAATATTTAAATGAAATTGGGTACACAGATTCTAATGATAACAGAGAAAGTTGGGGTTGAAAATAAGGCAAATGGACGTATTTCGAAAAACACGTAAAATATGATAATTCAATCACTATGATGAAATGACGTTATGCCGTTATGAGGAAACATGCTGAAATTTTGAAAAATGGACCAAGAGGGGCAAATTTTCAAAGATTTATAAGTAAAAACTCAGGAACTGTAGCAGATGAATCGATTAAGCTTGAACCAGTGATTTACTTGCCAAGGCAAACGTGTGGAGAAAAATTACCCAAGTCGGCAGGGACCACATACATATATATAAAAATATATGTAAAATATATAAACAAATTTAATACACATAACTACTTATATATGTATATATGTATGTAGGTACAATAAAAACATTTTATGCGATATGTTTGTCAAACATATAAGTAATTCATTGAAAGTTCCATAAGTTCTACTGTAGACATAAAACCAAATAAATATAAGTTTTTTTAAAATGGCCGTAACAGCACAAACTATATCGACTGGCGACACGTATGTTTTATTATTTTTTGCGCAAGATGCGCACGGGTCCAGCTAGTTATATAAAATTGATTGTATGGAAAATGTATGTAACGCCATAACTCATAAAGTACTGGACCGATTTTAATAATTCTTTTTTTAAAATGTCACAAATGCTAAATTCTCGACAACCATGTACTTTTTCTGCGCATTTCTAAGACTTTAATACCTTTTTCCCGGTTTTAAATTTCGAAAAACTCAAAAAAGCGCAAGCATAGACCGATTCGTTTGGTCATTTGCCGTGTTCAGTGGAGGCGTCGCAGTCGTGCCAGGCAGCGCAGCGTAGGCGACTCATATGTTTGTTTTTGTGCAGTTTGTTGTTTGTGTCGGTGACAATCAAAAACCCATGCATGTGTACATAATATGCTATAACTCAAGAACGCCTGCACCTACACCTGCGATATTGGTATCAAATGAGAGGTGTTGAGCAGGACTTCAACATAGAGTTATTTTCATTGTGATGTCTAGACATCCTCCCCAGTCTGGGTAAGAATGTGGACCCAGATGACTCCGGAATGTTTTTGAACGATATTGGTATGGAATTAAAGGTATTGAGCAGGGCTTTAGCACAGACCAATTTTCATTATCATTTCCATGCCGGGTCTCCTGGTATGGGTCAACAGGTGGATCTGGATGACGTCGGGATGTGTCTGAGCGATATTGGTATCGAATCAAAGGTCTTGATCTGGACCTCAATATAGAGCTATTTTAATAGTTATGCCTAGGCCGGGTCTCCAGATAAGGGCCAACAGATGGACCGGATGACCCTCGAATATTTCTGAGCGATATTTCTACCAAATGAGGGGTCTTGATGAGGACTTCAACATAGAATTGTTATTTGTGATGCCTGGGCCGGGTCCCCAAATATGGGTCAAAATGTGACCCCGGATTAACCCGGAATGTTTCGGAGTAATATTGGTATGAAATGAAAGGTTTTGAACAAGGCTTTTACATGAAGTTGTATTCATAATGATTCCTGGGCCGGGTCTCCAGATATGGGTCAAAACGAGGACCCGGAATGTTTCTGAACAATATTGGTATCAAATGAAAAGTGTTGGGAACGGCTTCAACATAGAGCTGTAGTGATGGCTAGACAAGGTCATCAAGTGGACCCAGATAAGCCCGGAATAACTTAACTTAACTTAAATTAACTTGGCTTGACTTGACATGACTTGACTTGACTTGACTTGACTTGACTTGACTTGACTTGACATGAGTTGACTTGACTTGACTTGACTTGACTTGACTTGACTTGACTTGACTTGACTTGACTTGACTTGACATGACTTGACTTGACTTGACTTTGGTTAACTATTATTCTTCATTGCGAAGCAACGGGTATTTGCTAGTCAGTAATATTATACATATTTCTTAACTAATATCGTATCTTATGAGTTGCTACATGGTAGCTAAATATGTAGATATGTGCAGAAATATATATATAAATCATAAGACATATCAGAAAGCCGATGTATGTTGCATACTCTATTGCATAGATCATGCATCGTTTATGCTTAACGTAAAGCTCATATCGTATAACGTACACCGTACATATTTTTAATCACATATTCGCAAGTCACGGTCTATATATCGTAAATCGTTAAACAGAGCCTGCACAAAATGAAGTCGTCGAAATCGTAGCACATTGTTGTTGTGTCCAGAATTAAATTGCGATAAATCGCCAAATGCGCTAAAAAAAGATTCAAATTAATAAACATTTGACACGCTGTCATGCACAATCAAAGACTTGCTTTCAAAGACATGCCTACTTAATTAACAAAAGGAAAATTTGCCAAACAAAATCTCAGAAAATATACGTACACCCACGCAGCGCATTTAGTTCAACTGTATTAATTTCGCATTTAGCATTTAGTAGCATTTCATACACATAAATAGAGCAGCTGCCTTTTGTTTTTTAGTCCTTTTTTAATCTCTTTAGCTTGCAAAAGCTTAACAATTTCTTTTGTTGTTGTTGTTTTTGTTTTTGTAATAAATGCCACCTTATTGCTTTGTTTTTGTTTTTGTAATAAATGCCACCTTATTGCTTTGTTTTTGTTTTTGTAATAAATGCCACCTTATTGCTTTGTTTTTGTTTTTGTAATAAATGCCACCTTATTGCTTTGTTAATTAGTGCAGCTTATTATTTTTGTATACATACATTTTTGTGCTCATTATCTTTTTAATGCGCGGTTGATTAATGAAAATATATACGTAATTATCATCTATGTACCACCTGCCTGTGCTTCCATCTGCCTTTTGTCCTCTTTCTTCCTCTATCTAATTGCAAGCATTACTATATTTACTTTTTCGCCCATTCAATATTTTTGTTGCCACGTTGTTAAATTATCACCCCTAGTTCACTTCTTAATTGCTAGGCAACGCTGCACAGTGCTTCATTAATTTATCGTAAATCGGCTTAAATCAATTGCGTTTCAAATTATGCTACGCATTTATTTAATTACAGATTTCAAGCAGTAAAGAAGTTACCCCTTTAAGTATGCTACATTATTTAAGAATTATTTGCAAAAGTTTATGCTTTATTTGTTTCAACTTTTATGTCAATCTTTATTTAATTAATACACAAACATATAGCATTTCGATTCACATAACTCATTGAATCCACGTGCTTGTGTGTGTGTTGCTAGAGTTCGCCGGTGTGCTCAAACCATTTCGGTTTATCGATGAATCTACTCAGGCTAGCTACTGTGCAATCGGCTATTGAGCTTAAGGTGGTAAGCACAAAATTACCGAAATTGTAGTGTCTGATATGAGCAAGAGTCGGGCATTCGCATGGAAAGTTTTGGATTGATTTCTCACTGTCCTCTCGATTGCAGATTCTACATATGTATGTTGATGAACGGGATGCCTAGTCTTTCAGCGAGTTTACCGAACAGCCAGTGTCCTGTAATTGTGGCTGTGATCTGGAAGATGTCCTTTCTGAAGCTTCTGATTAGGTCGTTGGTTCTTGTGGCATCATAAGCCAGCCATGTTTGCTTCGTGACCTTAGTACAAGTATTCGGTGAAGCTGGTTGGATTAGCAAGACGGATCTAAACACTTCAGAGAAAACCCAAGCTACAACACAACAGTCCATTTTGAATTAAGAATGCCTTCTTCCTGCATAGCCTGTATTCCACTCTCTTCTTGACGACGGGAAGGTCACAGTGAAGCCCTTCTTAAAACTCAGTGATGAAACAAGGTAGGCTGATACCTGAACTCCGTCAGGGAGCCTGTTGCGAATGCTGATATGGTCGTACCGTGGCTGCTGACATGGCAGGAGGTGGGTCAGGCTCGTTCAGATGACTGTTAGGGTGGCCACTTCGATAGCATCTCAGTAAGAATTGCTTATCCAGCATGTTGTCCTCTTTCGTTACTGGGAGTATCTGGGCCTCGTGTTTAAGATGTTGTTGTTATGTCATCTGTAGACAAGCTGAGGCGATCCTTGGGGCACTGTTTTGGCATGTCTGTAGTTTCGTCCATTGGTTGGTGCAAGTCCCTGACGCCCATATTGGCGACGCATATGCAAATTAAGCTTAGACCCCAAATTGACGATTGTCTATTAATTAAGGCGACAATATTTTGGTACAAAATCTCCTACTTTAAATCCTCAAAAAAAAAAAACAAAAAAAAAAAAAAAAATACATGCAACATCTCTTGACACTCAGTGAAAATTAAAATTTTTTTCACTTGTGCTTCCAACAAACCTTTCGCATCGCTTTAAGGAATACAACAACAAATATAATGAAGTGTACCTTATTTGTAAAACATTTCATGTATTAACTTTCAACGCTCACTCATTCATTATTCATAGCGAAAAATCTTAAGAAGTAAACCGAAATATTTGTATGGCTTTGATGTGAACATGAAAACATAAAAATTTCTAAAAAAAAATTACAAATACATTAGCAGAGTTAGACAACTCCCCTACCCAGTTGGAAAAGGTAATGTATGGTCATCTATAAATGGATATAAAGGCCATAGGATCTATACATTCCAGAATGCATGATTTTTTTCATTGTGATGTCCTAGGGAAGTCATGCATCCACTTTTCCCTGCCAAGGTAAGGCAAAAAGGAATGTTTGGATGAGAGTCGCTCTTGCCGTGATCTCAGTGTCGGTTTATTTTCTCACTTAAAATAAAAAAAAATACTTTTTTTTGCATTTTTCTCTTCACTCTCTCTCCATCCGATTTCCAACTAGAAATATGTAGCTTCACTCCAGCTTGTTCTCCTCTGCTTCTCTCATTGTCGCACCATCTTCCCCTTCACTGCTTCACCCATGTGGGACATTCAACATTATATTGATCTTTAGTGCCGCTTTTATGCGTCCGTTTGTTAAAATAGACTCTGTGAATTGTTGTCGTCATTGTAAAAAAGGAAAACTAGAGAAAACCTGATTCTCCTAATTGTTTTTTTTTTCTTGCTAGATTCAATGTTATAGCTGAGAGCCGATGACTGACCTTTTCGCTTACCTTGGGTTGCATTCTGGAATGTATCCGATTTCTTATAAGTTGGAAGGTATAGCTGAGAGCCGATGACTGACCTCTTCGCTTACCTTGGGTTGCATTATGGAATGTATCCGATTTCCTATAAGTTGGAAGGTATAGGTGAGAGCCGATGACTGACCTCTTCGCTTACCTTGGGTTGCATTCTGGAATGTATCCGATTTCCTATAAGTTGGAAGGTATAGCTGAGAGCCGATAACTGACCTCTTCGCTTACCTTGGGTTGCATTCTGGAATGTATCCGATTTCCTATAAGTTGGAAGGTATAGCTGAGAGCCGATAACTGACCTCTTCGCTTACCTTGGGTTGCATTCTAGAGTGTATCCGATTTCCTATAAGTTGGCAGCCACACAACATAGATTTTAAATGAAATCATAGTTTTTTTTTGGAATACATACTATAATGTAAATTTTTCGTACATCTTTTCATGCGTCCGCAAGGTCATGCATGACCACCTTTCCAACTGGGTAAGAGCGCACCCACACATGCAACAACAAAAACAACACACACAAGCAGCGGGACAAATATTTTACGCGTCTAGAGATTTAATCTGTTCATGCTATAATTTTTACACAAACAAAAATCAAAAGAAATTCTTAACAAGTCTCTGCCAGCTCCTCCAAGACTTCCAAAATCCTACACACCATGTCTTTTTTTGTTTAGGCAGCAAGTTCCAAGAAAAAACCGAAAAACAAAAATAAACCTGCGAACTTTCGCCTTTTGCCGCTTACGCTTGTCATGACCCGACTTGACTTTTATATTACTTATTTCTCGTTTTTTCTTTCTCTTTTTCTTCGCATTTGTCTTTGTTTCTTTTCTCTGTTCTTGTTGGCAATTCCGCTGGAATTTTTTCGCTTTTTTTGGGTTTATTTATTTTTATCATTTTATTTTTATGCGCATCACGTAAAGGATTCGCAGACAGCTCATTGAGTAATTAATGTCCGGTCGCAGACTTTTTTGTAGGATATTAATAACGGATAAAAATTTGGATAGAGATTTGGGAAGAGATTTGGGTAGCAAAAGCAGTATGTGTAATATGTAAGTTATTACAAATGCTTGCATGCAAATAAAAATGTGTACGAGTATGTATGAGTATAAGCGCGTAAAATTTACGTCATGCGATTTACAATGAAAATTTTGATTTATAAATTTTACGATATTAGATTAAATTTTTTCTAAAATGGGCTATGCAATTCATTGCATAATGAAGTACATATATATACGATTTACGATTGAAACATTTTTTTTATTTTACGATATATGATTTACGATACATAATATACGATATTAGATTTACTTTTTATAAAAAGGATATATGCAATTCGAAGCATAATTTACGCAGTAAATATCCGATTAAAAATTAAAATTTTGATTTATATATTTTACGATATATGTCCATATGATTTACATATTTTTTAACGATATTAGATTTAGGAACATGTTTATAAAATGAGGTATGCAATTCATTGCAGAATTTAGTTTGTATACGATTTACAATGAAAAACTTGATTTTTAAATTTTACGCTATCTAAATTGTGATGTATAATATACGACATTAGATTTACTTTTTTATAAAATAGGGTATGCAATAAAATGCTTGATTTGCTATATAAATATGCGATTAAAAATGAATATTTTGATTTAAAAATTTTACGATATATGCACATATGATTTACATATTTTTTAGATATACTGTTATAAATAAGGTATGCAATTCAGTGCAGAATTTACTTTGTATGCGGTTTACAATGAAAATTTTGCTTTATAAATTTTACGATATATGATTTACAATAAATACAATATTACAATGTTAGATTTTTTTAATAAAATAGGGTATACGATTCAGGACATAACTTACGATATATGCGATTTACAATTAACATTTTTATTTACGATATATGTACATATGTACATATATATTTAAAATTTATACGTATTTTTTAAATTTTTTATTCGGTTTATGATTTGCGATAAACAATATACGATATTAGATTTACTTTTTTATGAATTGAGTTATGCACTTCAAGGCATAATTTACGATATATGCGATTTCCAATGAAAATTTTGATTTATAAACTTTACGGTATATGATTTAGGATAAACTATATACGATGCAAGATTTCCATTTTTATAGAACTGATACCCCAAGGCATAATTTTCGGTATATGCGATTTAAAATAAAAAGTTTTATTTATAAATTTTACGATATGTAATTTACGATAAATAACTAAATCTAAAGAATTGGGTACTTTTTTATAAACTGAGATATGCAATTCAAAGAGTGATTTACAACATGTGCGATTTACGATGCAGAAATTTACGATATATCTATTACGGGTAGTAAACTACAATTTACGGTACATGATATTGTACAATGTACATACCTATATATGTTGGTGAATGATGTAGATACATGCAATATACAGCTGATTTGCGATATATGTACATATTTTTTACGATATATATTTTCGATGTTTTATTTAAATGCAAAAATTAAGTTTTTCCAGCAAATTCTATTAATCCACATATATACACGCATATTGTACGGTATTTGATTTACGATATGTAACTTACGATATGAAATTTACGATAAATTATTTACGATATATGGTTTACGATGAATGAAAAATGTGAAAAATGCAAAACTTTTAAAAAATTCAATATTTCACATAAGCAATTCAACTCAATTTCATTTCAATATTCACCATATTGAAGGCTTCAACAGCAACAACTAAAAATTGCATTGCGGCCTGTGAGTGCTGATGCGTGTCGACGGTAGTCGATTGTCGCTGACGTGTGCATTCCCCATGGTATATTAGTCACAGTGCAAGT
This sequence comes from Urophora cardui, assembly GCA_960531455.1. Lineage (NCBI taxonomy): Eukaryota > Metazoa > Arthropoda > Insecta > Diptera > Tephritidae > Urophora > Urophora cardui. The sequence continues at coordinate 11,375,931 of OY482671.1, forward strand.
CAATTTGCTTTTTGTTTGTTTTTTTTTCGGCCATAAATGCAACAACACAATTGTGTTGTTTGTGTGTGCCATGCAACAGGCGCACTTGTATAGCAGCAAAAAATAAAAACAGAGTGTATGCAACATTCGGTTTATTTGCGTTGTAAATTTTTATATTCGCTGCCGCACTCTCTTCCCGTTGTTTTTCGCTTGCACAACACACACACACACGCAGTTTGGGCACGAGTAAACAACGTGTTGTGTGTTGCCAAAAATTGTGATATTTTCATTTGCTGGAATATTTGTTTCGTTTGACTTTTTCTGCGTCGCTTGTATGTGTTTGGCTTTTCCCCTTTGCCTTACTCCACCTGCCCTGTGTGCTTTGTATTTTTCGCCATTTTTGGCATATTAAAATTTCATGTTACCGAGGCGAGCGTTAACAGTAAAAATAACAATCACATGAAAGGGAAAGGGAAAGGGAAAGAACGCACGACAGGACTACTTACTCTTTGCACAACAAAAGACTGCCCAATTTACTACTTAGTAAAAAAAAAAAATTTGAAAATGCTGTGCACTTTCGCGGTGCTCCAACTTAAACTTGCTGTAAAAAGGATACATATGTGCATAAAGTGTTAAAAAAAAATTGGTTAGAGTTACATACATACTTAGTTGAGGTTGATCACTATGGCAAGTGGCCTCGCAAGTGAACTGAGCAGCTTAAATTTAACTTGTCACAAGTGGTTTTTATGAAAAGATTTGGGGAATCGGGGAACTTTGAAAGGAGTAGAAGATGCGCTAAAAATTTATGTACATATGTGTGTTCATTCAAAAATGAATGTTTGAGGCGGACGCCAGGAATGTGTTTTTGGGAAAATCTAATTTTTAGCAAAAATGTCATTTACGCTGTTTGCACTTGTCACTTGCGCGGTATTGTATTTGTTCGATACGCGGGTTTGCACTTTAAACGACGATATGTATGTACTATGAGACTAATTTTATGAAGCACCTGTTACACACATACATACATACATACCGAGTACAAATGCCGTATAAGAAATACGAAATACGAATACAAAAATGGAATACCGATTATCGAATGCGGATACTGAATACAAAAACCAAATACCGATCACAAAAACCGAATACTCAAAACGAAAACCGAATACCGAAAATGCGCACATAATTTACTAAATATCCGATTTAAAATAAAAATTTTTATTGATTTTACGATATATTATTTACGATAAAGAATATACGATATAAGATTTACTTTCTTGTAAAATGGGATATGCAGTTCAGGACATAATTTACGATATATACGACACATTGAAAAATTTTATTTATATATTTACGATAAATGACTGCCGACAAATACACGATATCAGATTTGTATTTTCTTATAAAATGGGGTATGCAAACCAGGGAAAAGTTTTCGATGTACAATGAAAATTATTATAGATTATACCTATATTTTTATATATAATTTACGTTAAATAATATATGATATAAGATTTACTTACTAAAATGGGGTATGCAGTTCAGCACATAATTTGCGCTTTATAATGAAAAATTTAATTTCTATATTTGAAGATATGTATATGATTTACGATAAATAATATACGATATAAGATTTAAATTTTTATAAAATGAAGTACATATGCACCTCAGGGCATAATTTACTGTGTATCCGATTTACAATGAACATTGTTTTATATTTATAGATTTAACGATTTAACGATATATGATTTACGATAAGGAATATACGATAGATTTACTTTTTAAAAAGTGGGATATGGAATTGAGGGCATAATTTGCGATTTACAATGAGAAATTTTATTTATATATTTAACGATATATGATTTACGATAAAGAATATACGATATAAGATTTACATTTTTATAAAATGAGATATCCAATTCAGGACATAATTTACTATATGTACCATTTACAATGAACAATTTTTTATATTTTACGATACGGGTATGGAATTCAGAGCATAATTTTCGATTTGCAATGAGACATTTTATTTCTGTATTTTACGATATACGAATTACGATAGATTTACGATTTTAAAAAATGGGGTATGCAATTTAGAGCATAATTTATTGAATATCTGATTTGCAATAAAAAATAATATTTGTATATTTTACGATATATAATTTACGATAAGGATTTACTTTTTAATAAAATGAGGTATGCAAATCAGTGCATAATTTAGGATATATGCAATCTACAATGAAAAATACTAACATACCATGTACCTACTCTGAGTAATGTTAAAACGATATATGATTTCGGTTGACGATATTGACTTACGACATTCTATTTACGATATAAAAGAAAACTACAAAATAATGATGTACGATGTAAAAAAGTGAAATTAGATACCTATATGATGTGAAATTGGCAGCAAAATCTATACCAAAATAAGATAAACGATATACGAAAAATGAAATATGTTAATATATTAGGGTAGTCCTTAAAATTAAATTAAATTTTTTTTCATTCTTACCCCCCAAATCGGTTAAAGTACGGCGAAAGATACCACATGTAAATTTTAGTCACGATCGGGGAGGTAAAAAGGGTTTCGCAGAGGGGTCAAAGTTCATATTACCATATGGAAACCCTCTGCGACACCCCTTAACCTTCGCCGATTGGTATCAAATTTATATTTGGTATGCTTGAGTACAGAACTATCGATTTTTGGGCATTAGATATGTATAAAGAAAATTAATTCAATTTTTGTTCTTTATATGGTAATGTGAAGTTTGAGACCTCTGCGACACCAATTAACCGTCTTCTATCGGGAAAAATATTTATGTCTGGTATCATTAACTGCACTAGCATCGACCCACGGGGTTAGGTTAAGATTAGATTTCTTCATTAAATAACACTGTTGGACTGGATCTCGTGCTAAATGGGGAAAGAAAGAATTTTTTTACATATTTTCTCCTTGCAATGGAACCCAACTCATGCGAAATTTATATTTTTCCATTTTTCATCATAAATGACATGCCGAAAAAAAAACTTCTTCAGTCAACTGCCGCATAAAATCTATAAATATATTTAGTCGTTTGCCACAGCGTTTGTTAACGAAAATTTTGGCACGCGTCACTCATACGCCATTTAGCACAATGTACATAAAAATCGACTAAAAGACTACATTTAAAAAAAAATTATTTTTACAATTTTTTTCACTTCACTTTTAGTTTAGTGACGTTGCAAAGGATTATTTATAACGCTAATTTGCATAACATGTAGCTGATGTTTGGTTATTTATTATTATTTAAACTTTTTTTGTATTTTTTTTTTTTGCACATTATCCTTTGAAAAAAAAGAAAAAAAAAAGAAAACGTAAACGTAAACGAGAAAAAAACACAATTACTCTCATTAGGTCAATGACATTTTTGCAATTTCATTCACTTTTTATTAGCGTGTTTTCATTTGCTGCGGTTCGCTGCTGTTGCTTCGCTGTTACACCCGCTTAATATGCGATTTATCCTTCAGCTTTAATTTTTTTGTTTTTTTTTTTTGCTTCCAAGTCATTATGCGCCATTTAGCTATGAAAACTATAATAAAAGTAGCAGTGCAAATGTGTATGTGTCTATATTTGTGTGTGTGGTGTGCTGCATCGTTAATACACCCACGCAAGCAAACATGTATGTATGTCTGTATGTATGTTTGTATGTCACTTTTGTATGCACGTAAATGGCAGCGCATTTATTTGCTTTTGCTATTACAACCAACCCACCATTTTTCTGCTGTTTTTGCTCTCTTTCAAAAAGCTTTTGTAGTACAATAACAAAAAACAAGCTATAACAGCACCGCCAACAACAACGACAATTGCAATCAATGGCAAAAGCCAGTTGGGCTAAGGCATTAAATAAATATGAAAAGCTATGCGCGCTTGCAGGAAAAATGCAACAACAACAATGGAAAAAATGAAGAAAAAAAATGAAAGCAAAATCCATTCAATCCGTTAAGCACTACTTGCAGTTTTAGTTGCGTTTACGATGCACGGTCGCGTTTAAAAAAGGTAGTAAAAGAATAACGTTCTTTAGCGCGCAATGAATAATTCTGATGATGAGCTGGATTAGAGCGATTAGATTATGTTTTAGATTATATTAAATTAGATTAGACGACTAGACTAGATTACATTAGATTAGATTTGATTAGATTAGATTAGATTAGATTAGATTAGATTAGATTAGATCAGATTAGATTAGATTAGATTAGATTAGATTAGATTAGATTAGATTAGATTAGATTAGATTAGATTAGATTAGATTAGATTACATTAGATTAGATTAGATTAGATTAGATTAGATTAGATAAGATAAGATAAGATAAGATAAGATAAGATAAGATAAGATAAGATAAGATAAGATAAGATAAGATAAGATAAGATAAGATAAGATAAGATAAGATAAGATAAGATAAGATAAGATAAGATAAGATAAGATAAGATAAGATAAGATAAGATAAGATTAGATTAGATTAGATTAGATTAGATTAGATTAGATTAGATTAGATTAGATTAGATTAGATTAGATTGGATCAAATTAGATTAGATTAGATTAGATTAGATTAGATTAGATTAGATTAGATTAGATTAGATTAGATTAGATTAGATTAGATTAGATTAGATTAGATTAGATTAGATTACATTACATTAAATTAGACTATATTAGATTAGATTAGATTAGATTAGATTAGATTAGATTAGATTAGATTAGATTAGATTAGATTAGATTAGATTAGATTAGATTAGATTAGATTAGATTAGATTAGATTAGATTAGATTAGATTAGATTAGATTAGATTAGATTAGACTAGATTAGATTAGATTAGATTAAATTAGATTAAATTAGATTAGATTAGATTAGATTAGATTAGATTAGAATAGATTAGATTAGATTAGATTACATTAGATTAGATTAGATTAGATTAGATTAGATTAGATAAGATTAGATTAGATTAGATTAGGTTAGATTATACTAAATAAGATAAGATAAAATTATATTAAATTAGATTAGATTATATAATTGCGTTGTGTTACGGAACGAGATTAAGATTAGTAATATGATTAGGATTGAGTTTATGATTACGAATAAGATTAAGATTAAGATTAAGATTAAGATTAAGATTAAGATTAAGATTAAGATTAAGATTAAGATTAAGATTAAGATTAGGATTATGATTATGATTATGATTAAGATTAAGATTAAGATTAGGATTAAGATTAAGATTAAGATTAAGATTAAGATTAAGATTAAGATTATGATTAAGATCAAGATTAAGATTAAGATTATGATTAATATTATGATTAAGATTAAGATTAAGATTAAGATTAAGATTAAGATTAAGATTAAGATTAAGATTAAGATTAAGATTAAGATTAAGATTAAGATTAAGATTAAGATTAAGATTAAGATTAAGATTAAGATTAAGATTAAGATTAAGATTAAGATTAAGATTAAGATTAAGATTAAGATTAAGATTAAGATTAAGATTAAGATTAAGATTAAGATTAAGATTAAGATTAAGATTAAGATTAAGATTAAGATTAAGATTAAGATTAAGATTAAGATTAAGATTAAGATTAAGATTAAGATTAACTAAAGCTTTTAGTTCAGACTTCCCGTGTCGAGTTCGAGATGGACTCGAAAAAAATAAGTTCTCGCAATAGCATTTTTTATTTTGTTAAACCCTGGTTGGCATTAAAAACTCAGTCTAAATTTACCATTTCAAACTCTACTCAAAAGCTAAGGCGATATCGTAGTGAATACGAGGCGGATTCGCGGTAGGAGATTTTCGGGAATGTTTTTGCCGAAATGAAATGAGCCGAAATCTCGAATCGCCAACAATCCAAAAATTAACGAATGCGCGAATCGGTAAAGATAAGATGGCCTTGGAATTTGGATTCGCCGATCTATCGTCTCGAATTATCAGAAAAGCAAAGTCTTCTCGAATTCGAGGCGAATCCGTTGGGTTCATGGAGTTGTTGTGGCTATTGTTCTAGCCACCAAAATACTCCACGAAGGTTATGGGGAGTGTAGGCAAAATAACAGTTCTTTGTCGGATAAGTGCGGTACGCTCAAGTACTAGTCACTTCTGCATTTTTATTGCACATCACTGCACATACATACATATGTATATGCAACCCTATGTACGCATTATTGGTTAGTGGCAGCGCAAAAGTCACAGCTGACTGACTAACGGACTGAATGGCTGACTGCTTCGTTAGTTTGACTGTGCTGTTTCGCTGGCTCATTGACGCTTAACGAACAGCTTTGAGCTAAGCGGAGTTGCGCTGCGCTACGCTGAGTTGTGTTGAGTTGAGTGTATGCAGCTCGCTTTTTAAGCGCAGCAAGTCGCGGTTTTTAACCCATATTTTTATTTGGTTTTTTTTTTTAGTGGCAAACAATGTCGTCTTACAAAATGAGTTACATACATACATACAAGCAAACTCTTAAAAATACAAGCAAACTCTTAACATAAAAGTAAAGCATAACATTAAAATGCACTTGTGCTTTCTTCGCCTTTTTGGCATTTGCAAATTGTTGCATGAAATATTGAAATGTAAAATGTATTAAAGAGTGGAAGGCGGTGTGTGGCGCTTTGTGCTAAGCGATGTGTGGTGGTGGTGGGTGGCCTAGTGTTTAGCGCCTTAAAGTATGCCAGCTGCCAATATGTGTGTATTACTTATGTATGTTTTTGTGCTTTTTTCAGTTCATAGTACGTGAGCGAAACCTTCGTGAGTTTGTTGCTCTAATTGTGAAGTGTTCCATTTCCTGCTTAAGTATTTTTTGGTTTTCTTATTTTTTTTTTAACGTTTTTTTTTTGTTAATCGCTTAAGCACATATCAGTGTTAGTGCAGGCGTGCATTTTAAAATTAAGTGAAGGAAAAGGGTTTTGAATGTTTTACATTATGTTGCTGGTAAAGCAGAAGGAAAGCGAAAATTAGTAAGAAATGCATCAGCAAAAAACAATAATTGAAGAAAGAGAGAGGGGAGAGAGATGGAGTGGAAGGGAAAGGGTGTCACTGAGGTAGGGAGGTAGAGAGAGACAAAAGATTTGAAATCAAGCCCAATTAACAGTATGGTAAAGATTGATTGATTGAACACAAAACTACATATCGTCGTACCATACGAAAACTAACACATTTAAAATTTCTGACGAAAGCTGGCAATTAAAAAAATCTGTACGAAAAGTAGCACATTTGACTTTTAGCCGACGAAAAGTAACAGTAATTACAGTATATTTTACATTGAAATTGTTGTTGTTTAAACGAAATTGATAGTTTTCGTCGGCCACAAAAAATCGTATGCTAGTTTTCGTATGGTACGATGATATGTCTAAGACTCTTCTTCAGTTTTTTGCTTTTGCAAAGACCCCTTTTACTTTCTGTTAACCCTTGACGGACACTTCTAAATACTAGTTTGAGCTCAGCTGGAAGGGCAGGCTAATATAGCAGCTTACTCAATCTTAGATTGTTCCTAATTAAAGGGCGTCTCACTTGTTAACGTAGAAGGTATGTATGTACCTTCTTCTACACCTTCCCTTGGACTATACATTAGACAGATAGACCTTAATTAAGTCACTTGTTAATGTTATAGATATCTTTCTCCACACCTTTCATTGGATACTGTCCAATCAACTGATTCTTTTGGGGCGCAATGATTCCCACACAGTCTAAAAGACCAATTTATTTATTGCGGATTTAAATTAACGAAATTTCGTTTGAGATTTTTTTTAAAGATGAAAATAAATGTTAAAATACATAACGCACAGAAATATGTTGTTAGTAAATGTATAATAAAATTGCACGCGCATTAATTTCGTAGCATACTTTAACCCTCTAACACACACACGAAGCCATCGCTTTGGCCGCTATTTTAGAAATACCGCAAAAAATAGTATTTTGAAGCTCGCTAGAGTATTGAAATGTTCTAGAAATTTATTCGCCATAAAATTTCACTGGGGGTCTCCTCAGAGAAAAACTTTGTGCAAGTAACTTAAAAGATCACAGAAAATAATAATTAAACATTGCGCCCTGATGTATGCAACAACTTTTATGTGAGCAGTGCAAGTACAACAAAAAAGCATTATCTATTATTATTTTTTTTTTTTCCTAGAAATATTATGTTTTTTGCTTTCTGTGGTCCTTAGTTAGGTTTTGTTTAGAAAGTTTTTGTATGAGTCGTATAATTTTTTTTACAAACAAAAATCTCGCCTATGAAATGTAAGCTAACAAAACTTTTGTTCTCATATTCGCAGCTTTGAATATTTTATTTCATTTTTTTGTTTGCCTTAAATATTTAAGCAAGTGCAAATGCACTCAATTGGGCATACAAAAAAAAAAAATAATGCAAACATACATTGGCAACAAAGAGCCAGAAACACACGCATAGAAAAACACACACACATACACAAATGTATGTATATTATCCTTGCAATATCTGCTACTGACGGGTTAACTATGAAAAGGTAGCTGAAGGCAAGCAACAACAACAACAAGCTATCAAAAATAATGGCAAAAAATGTTAGTTTCACGCTCTCTTCGTACTCTGAAATATATTTTTCATTTACTGCATAAATATATGTATATGTAAGCATGGGTGTATGTGCTTGTGTCATAACCCTGCAAAAAATGCGATCACTCCGGGATACATCCGGGACAACTCGCAAGGGAGCATGCGATTACTACCCATTTGTATCTCTTTATATGGGTTGAAGTGCTCTTTTGTTTGAGCATGTCCTATGAAGAGACTAATTGTACCCAGTTTGTACCCGAACGGGTAGCAAAAGCGCACAATTGTACCCGTTTTGTACCCGAACCGGTAGCAAATGCGACACATCCATTTGTGCGACTAATTGTACCCGTTTGATACCCTTTCGGGTACAATTCGTCTACAATTAGTATACATATGTACCCGTTCGGGTACAATTGGGAACAATTGTAGACTAATTGTACCCGAAAGAGAGCGCTCCCGGACAAATCTTTTTAGAGACTCGTCGCACACTTTTTTACAGGGAATTTTTTCTACTTTAATGCTTTAACCACAAAAGCTTGTAAGCTGCGCTGGCGCGACGAAGGAGTGCAGGTGTTGGCTGCATGTTGCTGGCGGCACTCTCTACTCTAAAAACCCATATGAGCGCATATAAAATATTTGTGTTATTTATTTCCACTTTATTAAATGGCATTTGATAGTTGAATTTTATATTGCACAAATATATGTAGGTATGTACATAACTATGAATCCAGCAAAAAATCTACGCCTTATTTCAGGTTTATTCCAGAAGATATAAAGGCTTACAAAATATTGGCTCAAAATTCTAATCGCACAAAAGTTGCATGGCAAAAGCTTAAAATAAGGCTAATTTTTCTGTATTCATGTCATCAGGCTGTAAGGACTATGCTCTCTCCCTCTCTCTCTCTCTCTCTCTCTCTCTCTATCTCTCTCCCTCCCTCTCTCTCTCTCTCTCTCTTTCTCTGAGAGGAAATCTTATTTCCAAGTCTTATTCGCCATGGAAATAAGGCTTACACAATTGCTGAAAATAATACCTTATGTGGTGTCTATATATGTACCTTATAATAAGGCTTATTCGCCATGGGAAATAAGGCCTTAGATAATTGCTGATAATCAGGCCTTCTGCGGTACTTAAATGCCTTATAATAAGGCATAGTAAAAAGGCCTTTTTTGTTTGATTGTATAATTTACATTTTTTGCGCAGCTTCAGCTATAAGTCTAACCGTTTTGCTGGGAACTTATCTATACATATGCATACATGTATTTGTGTATAACCCAGCAAACCAGAGGAGTCGCCACAGTGCTCCGTTAGGACTCCCTAACGGCTCCCAGTTGTATATGAAATATATGCAAAAAGTGCACCTTTAGGACTCCTTAAATGAGTGTTTTCGGAGTCCTAAAATGATCCTTCAAATAATCCTCAAACACTCCTTTGTGGTGCTTTTTCGAACTCCTTTTTCACTTCGCATTTGGAGCTATCCGTCGAGGTATTGGATTGCGAGTCCCATTATGCTCTTAATTCGAAGCGCTCCGTACTGGTAGATCAAACGTTTTGCTGCTTGTCTAGCAAGCCTCTCGAGCTGCTTATTTCCCACTATGTATTCACCTCTCTCTATACCGATAATTAGGCTAGTTACACTTTATCAGAAAACTTAATGAGCCTTGTGCTTTGCAAATCCCCAAGCACTACTTTAACAACCGCTCGTTTCTCAATCAAATGTGGGGTCAGCATAACTTTTCATACGGCTTTTTAATAAACCTTTGTGTTACAAAAGAAAAGTTTGTCAACTTTCTTTTTATTTATGTATTTATATTAATTTGCTATTGTTACAAAGCGTCATTGATTGTCTCGCAAAACCCTTTTTCTTTATACACAGAATTGTCAGCAACAATGTTGCTGCAACATGTTGCTGTTGTGGCAATAGAATACACATCACTTTTTGTTGATGGACACTTTGTAAAAGAAATGCAGCAAAAGGTGTTGAAACAATGGAATTGTTAATGTTTTATTTGCACATTTGGTTATAGAAAAATTATATCTAAAAAAAATATGCATGCAAACAAAATTTTTATTCGAATAAGAAACTTTTTTTTTACAATTTTAAATGTGTTGTGATGTTGCAAACATTTTTTTTATGATATTCGCGTAAACTGAGAAAATTGCGGAATCTTTTGATGGGAAACAGTGAAAAATAAAAGTTAAAAAAACGCTTTTACAGAATTTAAAAAAAAAAAACGAAATATAAGAAATAGTCTTGAAAATAGTTTAAAAAAAAAGAAAAGGTCGGAAGAATTATTGAGAAAAAAAAAATGGAAAACTATTTTGAAAAAGAGTATTCGAAAAATTTCGAAGAAGCTTAAATAATAATAAAATTTATAAAATAAGCTAATAATAAAAAAAAAAAATTAAATAAAAATAATTTCGAAAAAGTTTTTGAAAATATGTAGGTTTGAAAAAAAAATTGGAGAAATCTTTTGAAAAAAAAATAAAAATAAAAATTAGGGTACAGCCAGACGACGCCAGAAAGTACTTTTAGAAAGTGAAAATTTTTGTATTTGTTGTTAAAAAAAAAACAAACCGCAAGAAAATACTTTCAGAAAGTGAAAAATTAAAATTTTTGTATTTGTTGTTTAAAAAAAAACGTCGTCCAGCTGTACCCTTATAATACATTTTAAGAGGTTTAAGGAATAGAAATATTAAAGAAATTGTTTAAAGAAAAAATTTTGTTCTAAAAGAAAAACAAAAAAAAGTAGAAAAATCTTTTGAAAAAGCATTAACCAAATATTGAAAAGAAAAAAAAAAAGTATTGAAACAAAAATTTAAAAAATTTAAAAAATTTTAAAATAGGTTTGAAATAAAAAAACGTTGGAAATGGTTTTGAAAAATCGGGTTAAAAAAATTTGAGAACTGTTTCGAAAAAATAATGGAAATTAATTTAAAAAGTTGTTTAAAAAAGGTTTTTAAAAGAAGTTTTGAAGAATAAGAAACGTCCCAGCAGTATTTATCAGCTGGAAAACAGCACATATTTCCTACTGAATATTCAGTAGAGATGTAGTTCCAAAATCTGAACTTTCGCTTTCGTTTTTATATAGAGGTGGCGTCGAAAATCAACTACCTAAAAACTGCCTAACGAGAAGGGAGAGTTTCCATATGAAAAAAGGGCTGACTACGAAGGGAGAACTTCCATAGCATATATTTCAATACACCTGATGTCTTCACTGCGTGTTCAGTTATTTTTTCGGGCATGATTTTTTAACTCAGTTTCAGTGTATTTTTCATACTGAATATTCTACTGAACATGCACCTCCTTACCCCAAATACTGCTGGGGCAGTTCTGAAAAAACTTTTGTATTTGTTGTTTATAAAAAACAAACGACATATGAAAGTAAACTTAGAAATTGAAAAATTCAAAGACTTGTATTTGTTGTTTTTTAAAAAAACGTCATCTGGCCGTACCCATAGAATACATTTTAATAACGAACATAAAGAGAAAAAATTTGGTTCTGCAAAAAAAAACAAACGGTTTGAACAAAAAAAAAAAAAATAAAAAAAGTAGAATAATCTTTTGAAAAAGCATTAAAAAATTTTGAAGAGATTTAGAAAAGAGTGTTGAAACATAAATTTAAAAAAATTATAAAATAGGTTTGAAATAAAAAAATCTTGAAAATGGTTTCGAAAACGGTTTGAAAAAATTTTAGAACTGTTTCGAAAAAATAATGGAAATAAATTTAAAAAGGTGTTTAAAAAATGTTTTTGAAAGGAGTTTTAAAGAATAAAAAAGCCAAGTTCTGAAAAAAGTGTTGAGACAAAATTTTGAAAAAAAAAAAATTCAATATTAAGCAATTTTACTTAGCAAACGAATTCTGTTTTTCGAGCATCGAAGAGTTTAAAGAGGAGTATAAAGAAGAACAATAAAAATATAATATAAAATATAATAATAAATAATAAAAAAAAGTTTTGAAACCAAATTTTGAAAAAAAAATTTAAAAAAATGTAAAGAAAGTTCATATTTAAGCAAAGTAAGAAAGTACTTTCTTGCGTCGTCTGGCTGAGCCATAGGAATTTTTGTTTCCAAATATCGAAGAGTTTAATGAACTATAATAAAAAAAAATTCAAAGGTTTGAAAAAAAATTTTGAAAAAATGAAGAAAAAATCAACATCTAAGAAACTTTGCTTAGTGAAATTTTTTTTAAGAGTTTACTTAGCACATTTTTTTTAAGAGTTATGTTATGTTTGGGGTTATGTATTGTTTGTGGCCGCTGTGGTGCAGTGGGTAGAGTGCTCGCCTGCTATGCCATAGGTCTCGGGTTCAAACCACGGTCCGAGCAAAACACCAAAAATTTTTCTAATTAGTAAAAATCCAATTATTTGGTTTTTTAAGAGCAGTGGGCGGCATACCCTCCGAGTGTATTTCTGCCATGAAAAGGCTTCTCACAAAAAATGCATTCGCCGTTCGGAGCCGGCATAAAACTGTAGGTCCACCCAATTAGTAGGAAAAAACAAAAGGAGCATACCTCGAATTGGGAGAGAAGCTCGGCCATAAAACTCGCCAGAGTTATAATAGCGCCATTGTATTATTATTATTATTATTATTATTATTATTATTATTATTATTATTATTATTATTATTATTATTATTATTATTATTATTATTATTATTATTATTATTATTATTATTATTATTATTATTATTATTATTATTATTATTATTATTATTATTATTATTATTATTATTATTATTATTATTATTATTATTATTATTATTATTATTATTATTATTATTATTATTATTATTATTATTATTATTATTATTATTATTATTATTATTATTATTATTATTATTATTATTATTATTATTATTATTATTATTATTATTATTATTATTATTATTATTATTATTATTATTATTATTATTATTATTATTATTATTATTATTATTATTATTATTATTATTATTATTATTATTATTATTATTATTATTATTATTATTATTATTATTATTATTATTATTATTATTATTATTATTATTATTATTATTATTATTATTATTATTATTATTATTATTATTATTATTATTATTATTATTATTATTATTATTATTATTATTATTATTATTATTATTATTATTATTATTATTATTATTATTATTATTATTATTATTATTATTATTATTATTATTATTATTATTATTATTATTATTATTATTATTATTATTATTATTATTATTATTATTATTATTATTATTATTATTATTATTATTATTATTATTATTATTATTATTATTATTATTATTATTATTATTATTATTATTATTATTATTATTATTATTATTATTATTATTATTATTATTATTATTATTATTATTATTATTATTATTATTATTATTATTATTATTATTATTATTATTATTATTATTATTATTATTATTATTATTATTATTATTATTATTATTATTATTATTATTATTATTATTATTATTATTATTATTATTATTATTATTATTATTATTATTATTATTATTATTATTATTATTATTATTATTATTATTATTATTATTATTATTATTATTATTATTATTATTATTATTATTATTATTATTATTATTATTATTATTATTATTATTATTATTATTATTATTATTATTATTATTATTATTATTATTATTATTATTATTATTATTATTATTATTATTATTATTATTATTATTATTATTATTATTATTATTATTATTATTATTATTATTATTATTATTATTATTATTATTATTATTATTATTATTATTATTATTATTATTATTATTATTATTATTATTATTATTATTATTATTATTATTATTATTATTATTATTATTATTATTATTATTATTATTATTATTATTATTATTATTATTATTATTATTATTATTATTATTATTATTATTATTATTATTATTATTATTATTATTATTATTATTATTATTATTATTATTATTATTATTATTATTATTATTATTATTATTATTATTATTATTATTATTATTATTATTATTATTATTATTATTATTATTATTATTATTATTATTATTATTATTATTATTATTATTATTATTATTATTATTATTATTATTATTATTATTATTATTATTATTATTATTATTATTATTATTATTATTATTATTATTATTATTATTATTATTATTATTATTATTATTATTATTATTATTATTATTATTATTATTATTATTATTATTATTATTATTATTATTATTATTATTATTATTATTATTATTATTATTATTATTATTATTATTATTATTATTATTATTATTATTATTATTATTATTATTATTATTATTATTATTATTATTATTATTATTATTATTATTATTATTATTATTATTATTATTATTATTATTATTATTATTATTATTATTATTATTATTATTATTATTATTATTATTATTATTATTATTATTATTATTATTATTATTATTATTATTATTATTATTATTATTATTATTATTATTATTATTATTATTATTATTATTATTATTATTATTATTATTATTATTATTATTCCAAAATTAGGATTTCACTGCTGCTCGGTTAACTCTTTTTTTTTCAATTTTGCTAATTTACAAAATCATTTGTCTTGAATTGGTAGCAAAAAGAAATTTTCCGTACATGACAATTATGGCATTATCTAGTAACATAATTCATGTCTGCTTAATGATTTGCTTAATGTCCTGTTGATAAGATTTATTTTTCATATGATCCGTATTAGAACGTTATGTTGTCTATTTGCAACAGCCCAAATTGCCAGCCAAAAAGTTTGGCTGTTGACTCAAACTCGACCTTAAATCTTTTTCAACAAAATTTTCCTACAGAGTCTTAGCCCAATAGCTTAGTAAGTTACATAAGTGCAGGCTTATGCATTAAAAACAAACTTTTTCAATTGAACGCACTTTTGTACAAATTATGCATACATGCTTTGTATGTGTGTGTGTGTGCGTGTGTGTGTACACAGGATTTAGTATTTGCTTTAACTATCCCTGCAAAAAATGCGATCACTCCGGTATACATCCGGGACAACTCGCAAGGGAGCATGCGATTACTACCCATTTGTATCTCTCTATATGGGTTGAAGTGTTCTCTTTTGTTTGAGCATGTCCTATGAAGAGACTAATTGTACCCAGTTTGTACCCGAACGGATAGCATAAGCGAACAATTGTACCCGTTTTGTACCCGAACGGTTAGCAAATGCGACACATCCATTTGTGCGACTAATTGTACCCGTTTGATACCCTTTCGGGTACAATTCGTCTACAATTAGTATACATATGTACCCGTTCGGGTACAATTGGGAACAATTGTAGACTAATTGTACCCGAAAGAGAGCGCTCCCGGACAAATCTTTTTAGAGACTCGTCGCACACTTTTTTGCAGGGTATTCAATATTCAAACAATTTTTACTTGGCACGCATACACGTATGCACATAAATTTACTTAACCCTGCAAAAAATGCGATCACTCCGGGATACATCCGGGACAACTCGCAAGGGAGCATGCGATTACTACCCATTTGTATCTCTCTATATGGGTTGAAGTGTTCTCTTTTGTTTGAGCATGTCCTATGAAGAGACTAATTGTACCCAGTTTGTACCCGAACGGGTAGCAAAAGCGCACAATTGTACCCGTTTTGTACCCGAACAGGTAGCAAATGCGACACATCCATTTGTGCGACTAATTGTACCCGTTTGATACCCTTTCGGGTACAATTCGTCTACAATTAGTATACATATGTACCCGTTCGGGTACAATTGGGAACAATTGTAGACTAATTGTACCCGAAAGAGAGCGCTCCCGGACAAATCTTTTTAGAGACTCGTCGCACACTTTTTTACAGGGAAGCAACAGACGGACGTGGGCAAGTGCATAAATATTTCAAAAACTTTTCAAACACTTTGCTGCCCTGGCATTTTTAGTATTTCTTTCAGTTTAACCAATACTTTGTGGATGTGAGAGTGTGAGATTAATTTTATTATAGGATTTTATGTTTTTCGGAAGGAAAAAGTTGGAAGTCCCAGAGAATGAATGATGCTTACTTTGCCGATATGTTTTGTAGCAAGTGCTGACTGATTAACTGAGTGTGAAGAAGAGAAAGAATTGTTTTTTGCCACATTTTCACTATAAAATATTTCTCAACCAATCACTTTATATCTCTTGTTTTCTTTTATTGCAGATGTATGCCATTACACGTCAAGCAAATTTACTGCATCGTTTGGGCGATTTGGAATGTTTGATATTATTGGTGTCCTGCATTTGTCATGATCTCGATCATCCTGGCTATAATAATATTTATCAAATAAATGCGCGTACTGAGTTGGCGCTCAGGTAAGTGAAGGGCAAAGTGGGTGGAAATGGGTAGCGAACCTTAGTACAATTTATAAACACGCACGGCGAATGTGACGGTGTCATATCAACAACGTCGCGCCACATGCACAAAAAAACAAACAAAACTAACACATTTTGAAAAAAAGTGGAAAAAATTTAGAAAAAAAAAAAAAAAAAATGGAAATTGAAAAATCTAAAAAAAAGTTTTGGAACAATATAAAAAAGGGAAAAAATAAAAAACTAAAAATTAAAAAAAAAATGGAAAAAATGGCAAAAAGTTTTGAAAACCCTTCGAAAATACAACTTTTAAATCCCTAGAAAACGAAAAGATTAAAAAATGATAATAAATTTGAAATTGCAGAATGAAAATAATTGAAAAAACAAACAAAATTTTAACAAATTTAAAAAAACAAAAATTAAAACGAAAAATCAAAAAAAAAAAAATAAGTTTTGGAACAATAAAAAAGGGGAAAAATAAAGACTAAAAATTAAAAAAAAATATGGAAAAAATTATAGGAAAAAGTTTTGATATTTGATAATAAATTTGAAATTGAAAAATGAAAGAAAAAGAAATTTGGAACAAATTTTTGAAAACGAAAAAATAAAAAAAAAATTAAAAAAATGGAAAAAAAAATGTTTTGAAAAACTTTCGAAAATGAAACTTTTAAATCCCTGGAAAAAGAAAAAAATTAAAAAAATATAGATAATAAATTTGAAATTGAAAATGAGAAAAAAATTGAACACAAACAAAATTTTAAAAATTTTTGAAAAAAAAGTGGAATAAAAAAAAAAATGAAATGAATGAAATCGAAAAAAAAAATAAGTTTTGGAACAATTAAAAAAAGAAGAAAAATAAAGACTAAAAATTAAAAAAAATGGGGAAAAAAGTATAGAAAAAAGTTTTCAAAAACATCCGAAAATAAAACTTTTAAATCACTGGAAAAAGAAAAAAATAATAATAAAAAATTGTATAATAAAGTTAAATTTGAAAAATGAAGGAAAAAAAATTTGGAACAATTTTTAAAAAAGGGAAAAACAAAATTTAAAATTTCAAAAAAGGGAAAAATTATAGAAAAAAGTTTTTAAAAATGTTTTGAAAAACTTTCGAAAATGAAACTTTTAGTTCCCTGAAAATAAAAGCTAAAAAATAGTAGAAATTTTTAAAATAAATGAAAATGTAGTAATTATTAACATAAAGACGAACAAAAAACCAAAGTAAAAAATTGGGAGAAAGTACTAAACAGAAAAAGTTTTGAATAATAGTTAAAAAAAAAGCTTTCAGAAAAGAATTTTGAAAAAGTTCTGAAAGTTAAAAAAATTTGTCAAAACAGCACACACTATCCATTGCTGCGGCGCGCTTTTGCCAACAACTACAAACATAAATACATATGTCATAGCCTACCTTGTGGCGCATGAAATTAACATTTCATTGATTTGATTGCGACGCTGATTGGCAGCTGTGAATATTACAAGCCAACACACACACACACCGCAAACATGCATACATTCATATTTATGCATGAGTTTGGTTGTGTGGGCACTCGTGGCTTTCGCGCTAAATAATTTGCATTTGTATTGCGTGAAAGATTTTTTTGTTGCTGTTTTTGGTGTGCGTGTTTTGCAATTCTGTGCTTCAATTCGTTTGATTGCTTATTCGCCATTGAATTTCTACGAATTTTTTGAACCACAAGCCGTGCGACAATTCAGCATTGCGCGACACTTTAATGTGTAACATTCCGTTACTTGACAGTACTCGTTTGTGTGTGTGTGTGTGTGTGTGTGCGTTGACTTTCCTTTTTTTTGCCACTGTCACATTTCAACATTATTACTCAATTTCACTGGTTATTCCTTCCATCACTTTTACTCGTTTTTTTCCTCTTACAACAAATTTCAATTAAAAATTCCAATTTCTTTTTCGCCCACGATTTTTATACTCAGCTGTACTAGTACACAGAGTATTATAGTTTTAATCACATAACGGTGGATTGTAACAGAATGAAATAATCGAGATAGATATAGACTTATATATATCAAAATGATCAGGGTGAAAAGAGAAATCGATTGAGCCATGTCCGTCCGTCCGTCCGTCCGTCCGTCCGTCCGTCCGTCCGTCTGTCCGTCCGTCCGTCCGTCCGTCCGTCTGTAAACACTCTAACTCGCGCAAAAATTGAGATATTTTGATGAAATTTGGAACGCAAGTTGGTATCGAGACTGGGACGGTTGGTATTGAAAATGGGCGAAATCGGACCATGACCACGCCCACTTTTCCTATATAGAAAAAATCGGAAATTTGGTATCTCAGCCACTAATATAGCTAGAGTTTTAAAATTTTACCCACGTATTGAGCTCGGGCCCTTATGAAGAAATTTGATGAAGTTTTGGAAAATGGGCGGTGCCACGCCCACTTATTAAGGGTCAAACATTGAAAGTTTTATATGTCATAACTCAGAAACCGTTGAAGATATATCGATGAAATTTGGTACGCGTAATTTGCTTACATAGACAAATGTTTTGACGAAAAATTATCAAAATCGGTTTACGGCCACGCCCACTTTTATATATGTGTATTATAAAGTGACCTAATAAAACCATTTTAAGCGATATCTCTGTCAAATATAAAGATCTATCATTGAAATTTTGTCGCATGAGTCCAACTATGGACATAAAACAAAAAACACAAAAATTTTGGAATATGGGCGGTGCCACGCCCACTTATTAAGGGGCAGACATTGAAAGTTTTATGAGTCATAACTCAGAAACCGTTGAAGATATATCGATGAAATTCGGTACGCGTAATATAATTACTTAGTCAAATGTTTTGGCGAAAAATTATCAAAATCGGTTGACGGCCACGCCCACTTTTATATATAGGAAATATAAGGGGGCCTAATAAAAACATTTTAAGCGATATCTCTGTCAAATATAAAGATCAATCACTGAGATTTTGTGGCAGGAGTCCAACTATGGACATAAAACAAAAACTACAAAAATTTTGGAAAATGGGCGGTGCCACGCCCACTTATTAAGGAGCGAATATTGAAAGTTTAATAAGCCATAACTCAGAAACCGTTAAAGATATATCGATGAAATCTGGTACGCGTGATATATTTACTTAGCCAAATGTGTGGACGAAAAATTACCAAAATCGGTTGACGACCGCGCCCACTTTTATATATGTGTATTATAAAGTGACCTAATAAAACCATTTTAAGCGATATCTATGTGAAATATAAAGATAATTCATTGAAATTTTGTGACATGAGTTTTACAATAGACCGGAAACAAAAAATAAAAAAGTTTGGAAAATGGGCGTGGCACCGCCTCTTTTTAGACAAAGGGATATATGAGATTTCTTAGCCTTTAACTCGACAAATAATTGAGATATTATGACGAAACTTGGTTTATATACTTTTATAACATGTGTTAATAGACACGCAAAAATGTATTGAAATCGGTTTATGACCACGCCTACTTTTTAACAAAGATATTTCTGGAACACCCTTTTGGAATTTGTAACGTGAAGTCTTTGTAACTAAAAGTCATAGAGGGATGAAATTTTGCACTAACAATAATATTTGTATGCTTATTTGGATGATTGATATAAATTTTGAAAATGGGCGTGGCTGCGCCCTGTTTATGCAGCACTCGTTTCATATAAAATACACCCTATATCGAACAAACGCAAACAAACAATGAAAGCATACAGCTGAGTATCTAATGTTCGATTGCACTCGAACTTAGGCTTCCTTACTTGTTATGCTTGTTTTTGTTGTTGTTTATATTATTACAGATATAATGACATTTCGCCATTGGAGAATCATCATTGTTCAATAGCATTCCGTTTGTTGGAGCATCCAGAGTGTAATATATTCAAGAATTTTAGCCGCGACTCATTCAAGTAAGTATTATATGTATCTACATACATACGTATGTAGTTAGTTTGATATAAATGCGAGAAAAGAGAGAAAAAATGAAATTAGCAAAAAAGAGAAAGAAAGTAAAAACGAAAGCGAAATCACTTTTAATTGGTTTCAACGAAAAAAATTGCTACGACAAACGAATTAGAGATTGGAATGTTTGCAAAGGCAAATTGCTAAAGAAAAGTAAAATTTACGCCTTAAGGTATGCAATGACTTTTGCAGAGAGTGTGATAGAGAAGTCGCTGCTGCTGAAAGTCAGTTTTGAGTGATAAATTCGAATGATTTGATGAAATTTAGACGTTACTCTAAATTATTTGAAGTGATCCAGGAATCTTGAAGCTGTGGAAGTAAAGAAAAGCTGTTGCCCCTTAAAGTATGCAGCGATTATGTGAAAATGGAGAAACCAACTATTACAAACTAATTGATTCCCTTAACGTAGAAAAAGCGGTTTACTTAGCTAATGTTGTCTTTGTACTGTATTTGAAATGAAGCAATAAATATGTTTTTGCCCCTTGAAGTATGCAAGGATTTTGTGAATGGGGAAAAAGTTTCGCTTTCTGTTGAAGTTTCACCTTGGGGAACAATTTTTGAATGAAAATGGGATATCTTAGAAACTAGAACTGCTTAGCATTTCTTTTCTTTGAAAGGTGTGGAAGAGAGAGCTAGAGAGGAGAGATTGGAAGCTCACAGCCACGAATTTTATATGCATTATTTGCGCGCGTTTTAGTATGTAATGGTTGTAAGAGGAAAGGCTGCTAGAGTGTAAAAAATTAAAAAAAAAAGATTTAGAAAATTTTTAGTTTTGAAAAAAATTTAAAAAAAGTTCAAAAATTTAAAACAAGTGTAAAAAAAAATTTGAAAAAATTCTTGATAAAAAGTTTTCAAAACTAAAGGTTTAAAACAAAATTTTGAAGAAATTATGTAAGTTTTAAAGTTTTGAAAAAAAATTCAAAACAGTAAAAAAATTTTTAAAAGAAGGAAAGGTTTGAAACGAAATTTTGAGATTTTATAAAAAAGACCTGGATTAAAGGGCTAAAAAAAAATTCTAAAAAAAGTTTTGAAAATATTTTTGAAAAAAAATTTGAAAACTGAAGGTTTCCAGCGAAATTTTGAAGAACAATTTCAAGTTAAAAAATATAAAACAAAAATAAAAATCTGTTTATATACATATAAAAGCACTTTCAGCTGTTTAAATTAAATTTTATTGTAAAAAGAAAACATTTTTGAAAATTAATTACGTTTTTAAAAAATGAAATTGACAAAAACCTGGATAAAAAGGTTAAAAAAATTAAAAAAAAAAAAGTTGAAATGAGTTTTGAATGGAGATTTGGAAACTGAAGGTTTGCAAAAAATTTTGTAGAAAAGAAAATTTTTAGTTAAAAAAATAAATAAAGGTTTTTTAAAACATTAAAAATGTTTTGAAAACAAATTTTGAAATGTGAAAAAGGTTTCAGAAAGTCTTAAAAACAAAAGATTTGAAAACAATTTAAGCAGAATTTTAAAAAAATGTGAACAGAATTTTGAAAATAAAATTCTTGAGAAGAAATTTTGAATATTTTTGAAAAAGTTTTGGCAAAAATGGGTTTTTAAAAACTTAAAAAATTTTTAAAATAATATTTTTAAAAAGCAATTTTGAAATGTTTTGAAAAGAAATTTTTAATTGTTTTTAAAAAGTTTTTGGCAAAAATGGGGTTTTAAAAACTTAAAAAAGTTTTGAAAATAAAAGTTTTAAAAAGCAATTTTGAAATGTTTTGGAAAAGGTTTTGGAAAATTTTAAAAACAAAATATTTGAAAAAGATGTTAGCACAGAGTAAAAAATTTAAAAAAAATTTTGTTACGAAATTTTGAAACAATTTTTTTAAGAAAGTGTATTCGAAATGGAGTGTTTTGGAAAATTTTGATTTAAAAAACAAAATTTGAAAAAAAAAAAATATTAAGAAAGGGGTTCAAAATTTTGAAAACGAGTTTTTTGAAACTGACAAAATAAATTGGAAAAACGCGAAGGCGTAACGGTGTCAGTCAGCTCCACCTGATCGCATGTTAAGAAAAAAAATCACAAATTGGCAACCATGACTTTTTAACTCAAAAAAAAAAAAAAAAAAATAAAAATCAAGGAAAAATTAAGCTGAATACCGTTTTTTCAATAAATTTCCCAGTATATTGCATGATATTTATTTTTATTGAAATTTGTGAACTGAAACAGATGACATTTCGCCTTTATTTTTGAAAATTTTGATATATATATATATGACTCTTAATTAAATTTCATTACGTTTTTTTGGCTGTCAACGCATAAATGCATCATTTTTTAGGCGTCATATGTATGTGTAACTTTTTTACACACTTCATAAGCCACAAAAAAGTGTATACACACACACACTCGAATATGAAAGCAATGGATATTTTGTGCGATATCAACAACAGTTTGCTGCTTCTATCGCTTCGCACACACACAAAAATTTACGGCAGGTCATTATTTATATGTAGATACATATATTAAAAACGCCTAAAGTTATGCTGCTGTTTTTATGCAAGTGCACACATTCGTAAACATATGACTTTATTAGCATTTTGTTGTGCATACATATTTATGCAGCGCATAAATATTGAGCATTTGCATTAAAAAAAAATTTGACATAATTTTAGGCGCTGTTGGCAGCAAAAGCAAAACAAAAAACGCAAATCGAAAAAGCCGCACACACAAAATTAAGTTATAAAAATGCTCATGTGTTTGTGTGGTCATAATTTGTGTGGAATTTCATTAAAATGGCGTATTTATGACGTACATAACTTAGTGGTGGTAAAAAGGGGAGTGAGTGTTTGGGATTTCGCTTCGTGTGTGGTTTTTTTTTGTTTCTTTTTTGCATTTTGTATGAAGTGTTCTTGGTGTAGCATTTATGGTAAAATATTGATATGAGCATACATGTATGTATATAGTACATATTATTAACTGTCATATATTGCTAAGCATATTCAAATACATACGTTTATATGACAGTTAATTTTGATGCTGGCATGTTGGCTTTAGTGTCAATTATATAAAAATTGTTGCATATTTCAAGGCGTGTTATAGCTTTTTGTTTTTATCTTTTTTTTTTTTATATGCGTTCATCCTATGAAAATATAGTCTGAGGCAACTGCTAGTGAAATTTTCTGGCGTATATATTTCTAGAACATTTTAACCTGCTAACGTGCAACGAAATGCTATTTTTTTAGCTGCTTCAATAAAGCGTAAAATTAACACTTTATGTGCGAGTTAGTGGCTTCAAATGGTCTACAGAATTAATCCTCGTAAAATTTTAATATTAATACTTGAATAATGTATTTAGCTGTGATTTTAATTTTAACCCATTGGTGCATCTTCTCTAAAAAGTAGCCAGGTTTAGTGGTTTTTGTGGCAATGGTGCCTGCATCATCATGCCACAAAGTGCGTCAAATCAATTTCTTTTCTTTTTTTTTTTTGATTACACGTGTAATCTCTACTTAATAGAGCTTTCTGTTGCTTTTTAAGCGATACCAAAGAGCGTATATGGATAAGAGGTTTCAGTCTGCTGAAACTTCACACTAGATGTCACATTTCGCGCGAGATGGGACCCGCAAAAAATTTCACTCATTTGTTTTTAAATGAGTAAAAGTTTTTCGCGGGTCCCATCTCGCGCGAAATGTGACATCTAGTGTGAAGTTTTTCAGACTGCAACCCCTTATCATTATACGCTCTTTGGTGATACTTCACATAGTTTTTGTCGACCACAATCACAAAGCGCCACCTAAGGGCTAAAAAAATATGAAACCAAACAGCACCGAGTGTTGTTTATCTCGGCTCTGGATGGCGCTGTCGGGATTGGTGGTGGCTTAATCTGCGTGGCAATCTCTGCCACGTTTTTTTTTGCAGCTCCTAATCAGTTGTTTTTGTTTTTGTCATAGCCACCAAGACACTCCTTGGAGTTATGCACCTTTTGAGACTAACCTTGGCTATTATCAATCTTCTAGACTAGCGGATTTTAGTCGCCTCTTAAGACAGGCGTACCTTACCACATATTTTATTCTGTGTATTCTAAGCCCCCTAACCCGTTGATCAAAAAAATGGCGATGGCCTTGTAAATACACAGCGCCACCTAGCGGTTTGCATTTTTTTTGCTTGTTCAAAAATCTTTATAAAAAAAATACCTTTGAAAATTTGTTTGGTGGATTCAAACCCTCCACAAACCTTGCCTAAACTGCAGTTTTAAGCCCCATAAGCAAAATCAAAGCCAATGCTTCACCTTAAAAAAGCGTTGTCACTTTAAATTTAAACCTTATTGCATACTTTCAGGCAATCAAAGCCAAAAATGCTAAACTTTCCCAAAAAAAAAAAAAAAACAAAACAAAAAACTATTTTCATACAACAAAAGCACTCTGAGCTGCTTAAATTAAATTGTATTGCAAAAACAAAACATTTTTGAAAATAAATGAAAAGTTCATGCATTTTTTGTACGAAATTTAATAAACTCAGACACTTAAATAAATATTTATTGCGGTTTTACATGCATTATCTATGTGGTTATTAAATTTCTGCTACTGAAATTTTTGATTTATTTGCATACATATATGTATCTCAACTAGTTAGATACTAACATACATAAGTACTCATATACTCCAAATTAAAATAAATTTAGTGCAATTTACACATAACATACAAACTGCTGCCGCTAGCATGCATTTAGGCGCCAAAAGCGCAAGCAAATTTTGTGTAATTTGACAAACTATTTATAATAATAAATTTTAATAATCAAATTAACAAAAAGCTGAAGCGAGTATACACCTAAGCATGCATGTAATTTGAAGCTGTTGCAATGTAATCGCCCTAATGTATGCAATATACTTTCATATATGTATGCATAAAATATGAAATTTCAATAAACCAAAAATTTTGTAGCAATTAGCGCATGGAAAATCAAAATTTATTTTATATATGCAGACATATTGGAGATGCATGACGAGGAAAAGTAGGATGCAGAGAAGGCAGAGAACACTGAATTAAATACAACACACACACAAACAAATGTTTGCGTTCCCTTTTGCATTCATACATTTTAATAATGCAAATTTTTAAAAATACACAAAAAAGTGTGATTTAATTAATATTTATGCACATATTTAACATTTTATAATATCAAATGCATTTTTCGTTAATGAATGAAAAGAGCATTTGCTTGCTGTACATTTATTATACGCCCTTAAACAATGCAATATTAAGTTTAATATTGCTGTTGCCGTTGTGTCGCCTGAAAGTATGCAAGTAATGTGCATATACAGTGCGTTAGCGTGAATGAAATGAAAATTAATCACTAATATAAAACGGCAAGACAAATCTAATAAAAGAAAAAAATTCGCACTAGTTTTGTCTGTCTGACGTTATGCGGAGACCGGTCTAAGCTCTTCTAGTAATTCAAGAATAAAAATGAAAGTTGAGCGAACAAGGTTTCGAATTGATTTTGTGCTAAAAATCTGTACCAAAATATTTTGTAGGTACTAAAATAAAAAAAATATAAAAAAAAATTTGTTCTAAAAACATCTATATTAAAAAAAAAAATATGTAAACCCGGCCACGCGATGATGTGGCTTTCACTTACACTGTGCGACAATTTGAGGGTGGAAGACCACTTATTGCTACATTTGACCATTTTTTGATATACCTGCATTGTTACTGGATATTTTTATTTTCTGTGGACCTAGATTTTTTATACAAAGATTTTGTCCGAGGAACCCCATAATGAAGTTTTGTGCCGAATATTTTTCTAGACCATGGTAACCTTAAAGCGCCCTCCAAAAGGCCATTTGGCGCGCTCCTCTTTTTTTATAATTCTCTGTCTCTTCCCCTTTCCCCTTTATTTGCACTTTCTTTTCCCTTTATCTATTTTATTTTCCGTATTCTTTCCCCTTTCGCTTCCTTTCCTTCGCCATATCCGTCCCTTTCATTTTCCTCTTCCATTTCCTTTTATTACCCGAATTCAGTGCTTGGCCTTGCATGACACTTCAAATTTAAAAATGAGATAAACTGTAGCGTACAAATGGATTTTTGAATACGTGGCAACCCTTTCTGTAAAAATTTTATTAAATTACTCATTATCAGGTCAAGTTCTTTCATATGACACCTCAATTTTAAAAATCAAATAAACTATAGCGTTAAACTGAATTTTTGAACAGGTGGCAATCCTTTTTGTAGAAATTTTATTAGATTACTCATTATCAGGTCAAGCCCTTTCACATCACACCTAAAATTTAAAAATCAAATTAACTTTAGCGTAAAACTGAATTTTTGAACAGGTGGCAACCCTTTTTGTAAAAATTTTATTAAATTACTAATTATCAGGTCAAACCCTTTCATATCACACCTCAAATTTAAGAATCAAACAAACTATAGCGTAAAACTAAATTTTTGAACAGGTGGCAACCCTTTTTGTAAAATTTTTATTAAATTACTTAATATCAGGTCAAGCCCTTATATATGGTACCAAAAATTTTAAAATCAATCAAACTATACAGGAAAATTAAATTTTTAAACAGCTGGCAACCCTTTTCAAAAAAATTTAAACCTTCCTGCACATCTACAGGTCAAGCCTTTTAATTTGACACCACATTTCCGAGAATCGGTATAACGGTGTAAAAATATGGTGCGTACAAAAAATCGCTTAGCGTAATATATATAAAGATGTACTAAAAAAATTTAGTACAAAAATTTGTACTAAAAAATATGTGTACTAAATCTTGTATACAAAAAATTTTGTACTAAAAATTTTTTACTAAAAATTGTGTGCAAAAATTGTTTGTTTTAAAAAATTCTATAAAAAAATGTGTATTAAAAACGAGCAACCAAAGGAACCAATTTAAGTTCAGAAAGTCAAAACTGAAGTTCAGAAAATTACAATTGAAGTTCAGAATTTCAAATTGAAGTTCAGAAAATTACAATTGAAGTTCAGAATTTCCAATTGAAGTTCAGAATTCCAAATTGGAGTTCAGAATTTCAAATTGAAGTTCAGAATTTCCAAATGAAGTTCAACAAGTAAGGAAGCCTAAGTTCGAGTAGAATCGAACATTAGATACTCAGCTGTATGCTTTCATTGTTTGTTTGCGTTTGTTCGATATAGGGTGTATTTTATATGACACGAGTGCTGCATAAACAGGGCGCAGCCACGCCCATTTTCAAAATTTGTATCAATCATCCAAATAAGCATATAAATATTATTGTTAGTGCAAAATTGCATCCCTCTATGACTTTTAGTTACCCGAGCTTCTCTCCCAATTCGAGGTGTGCTCCTTTTTGTTTTTTCCTACTAATTGGGTGGACCTACAGTTTTATGCCGGCTCCGAACGGCGAATGCATTTTTTGTGAGAAGCTTTTTCATGGCAGAAATACTCTCGGAGGGTATGCCGCCCACTGCCGAGAGGTGACCGCTGCTCTTAAAAAACCCAATAATTGGATTTTTACTAATTAGAAAAATTTGTTTGGCTCGGACCGTGGTTTGAACCCGAGACCTCTGGCATAGCAGGCGAGCACTCTACCCACTGCACCACAGCGGCCAACTAACACATGTTATAAAAGTGTATAAACCAAGTTTCGTCATAATATCTCAGTTATTTGTCGAGTAATAGGCACGTAGATTCCTTTGTATAAAAAGAGGCGGTGCCACGCCCATTTTCCAAACTTTTTTATTTTTTGTTTCCGGTCTATTGTAGAACTCATGTCACAAAATTTCAGTGATAGATCTTTATATTTGACAGAGATATCGCTTAAAATGTTTTTATTAGGTCACTTTATAATACCCATATATAAAAGTGGGCGTGGTCGTCAACCGATTTTGGTAATCTTTCGTCCACACATTTGGCTAAGTAAGCAAATTACGCGTACCAAATTTCATCGATATATCTTTAACGGTTTCTGAGTTATGGCTTATAAAACTTTCAATATTTGCCCCTTAATAAGTGGGCGTGGCACCGCCCATTTTCCAAAATTTTTATAATTTTTGTTTTATTTCCCTAGTTGGTCTCCTGCCACAAAATTTCAGTGATAGATCTTTATATTTGACAGAGATATCGCTTAAAATGTTTTTATTAGGCCCCTTTATAGTTCCCATATATAAAAGTGGGCGTGGCCGTCAACCGATTTTGATAATTTTTCGCCAAAACATTTGTCTAGGTAAGCAAATTACGCATACCAAATTTCATCGATATATCTTCAACGGTTTCTGAGTTATGACATATAAAACTTTCAATGTTTGACCCTTAATAAGTGGGCGTGGCACCGCCCATTTTCCAAAACTTCAACAAATTTCTTCATAAGGGCCTGAGCTCAATACGTGGGTAAAATTTTATCACTCTAGCTATATTAGTGGCTGAGATACCAAATTTCCGATTTTTTCTATATAGGAAAAGTGGGCGTGGTCATGGTCCGATTTCGCCCATTTTCAATACCAACCGTCCCAGTCTCGATACCAACTTGCATTTCAAATTTCATCAAAATATCTCAATTTTTACGCGAGTTATCCTGCGTACGGACGGACGGACGGACGGACGGACGGACGGACGGACGGACGGACGGACGGACGGACGGACGGACGGACGGACATGGCTCAATCGATTTCTCTTTTCACCCTGATCATTTTGATATATATAAGTCCATATCTATCTCGATTATTTCATTATGTTACAATCCACCGTTATGAAATCAAAATTATAATACTCTGTGTACTAGTACAGCTGAGTATAAAAAGTTCAATTAGAAATTCTGAACTTCCATTGTAATTTTCCGAACTTCAATTGGAAATTCTGAATTTCAATTGTAATTTTCTGAACTTCAATTGTAATTTTCTGAACTTGAACTGGAAAAGGTGTAAACCATATTGTATTAAAAAATTTGATCGAAAAACTTTTTACCATAAAATTGGTACTAAAAATTTTATTCTAAACAAATTTTTAACGAAAAAATTTTGCTTTAAAAAAATTAGATACTACCACAGAATGTGGAACCAAGAATTTTGGTCTAAAAATATTTATCTACTATAAAAGTTGTAATAAAAATTTTCTTCTAAACAAATTTACCATAAAATTTGTGCTAAAAAATATAGTATTAAAAAATTTGTTCTAAAAAACTGTACAAAAAATTTTAGTTCTAAAAAATGTTTGGAAGAAAATTGGTTCTAAAAATTTGTTCTAAAAAACTGTGTACAAAAAATTTTATTTCTAAAAAATGTTTGGAAGAAAATTGGTACTAAAAATTTTGTTCTAAAAAAGTTTCTACAGGAAAATTTTCTACTAAAAATATAGTATTAAAAAAAAATTCAAAAAAAATTGTCTACAAAAAATTTGTTTGCTAAAGACATGTACCAAAAAATTGGTGCTAAAAACTTTTTCTAAAAAAATTTTGACTGAAAAGTTTGTACTAAAAATATTGTATTAAAATTTTTTATCTATATTGTGTAAATGTTTGTTTAACAAATTTTTATCAAAAAACGGTACTATTTTTATAAAAAGATTTGCTTTAAAAAAAATTCCAACACAAAATGTGTGCCAGAGTTTTGTTTGAAAAAAAGTCTACTAGAAAATTTGTGCAAAAAAAATTAGTCTATAAAATTTGTATCTACTAAAAAAATTTGTATTAAAACAATTTGTTCTAAAAAATTGTGTGCAAAAAAATGTTTGTTCTAAAAAATGTTTACCAAAAAATTGGTACAAAAAATTTCTTTTGTTAAAAATTTCTACCATCAAATTTGTATTAAAAAAATATTTATACTAAAAAATTGTGTACAAAAAAATTTTCTAAACAAATTTTTACCAAAAAAATTGGTATTAAGAAATTTTGTTCTAAAAAATTTTAAACGAAAACTTTGTGAACAATTTTTGTTCTAAAAAAATTCCACCATAAACTGTACTAAAAAATTTTGAATTTTAAAAAAAATTTCTAACGAAAAATTGGTCAAAAAATTGTCTTCCATAAAATTTGTACCAAAAATTTTGTATTAAAAAAAAATTTGTTCTAAAAAATTGTGTGCAAAAATTTTTTCTTTTAAAAAAATTTCCTACAAAAAATTGGTAAAAAAAATTTTGTTTCAAAAAATATTTCTGCGGAAATTAAAAAAAAATGTGTACCAAAAATTTTTGCAGATATTAAAAAATATACTAAAACAAGTAATGAAGCCTAAGTTCGAGTGGAATCGAACATTAGATACTCAGCTGTATGCTTTCATTGTTTGTTTGCATTTGATGGAATCACGGTGTACTTTATATAAAGCGAGTGCTGCATAAAGTGGGCGTAGCCACGCCCATTTTCTAAATTTTTATCAGTTATCCAACTAAGCTTATGAATATTATTCTTTGTGCAAAATTTCATCCCTTTATGAGTTACAAAGATGTCACGTTACAAATTCCCAAAGGGTGTTCCAGAAATATCTTTGTTAAAAAGTAGGCGTGGTCATAAACCGATTTCAATAAATTTTTTCGTGTCTATTAACACAAGTTATAAAAGTGTATAAACAAAGTTTCGTCATAATATCTCAATTATTTGTCGAGTTATGGGCTCCGAAATCTCGTTGATTCCTTTGTCTGAAAAGAGGCGGTGCCACGCCCATTTTCCGAAATTTTTCTATTTTTTGTTTCCGATCTATTGTAGAACTCATGCCACAAAATTTCAATGAATTACCTTTATATTTGACAAAGATATCGCTTAAAATGTTTTTATTAGGCCCCTTTATAGTTCCCATATATAAAAGTGGGCGTGGTCGTCAACCGATTTTGCTAAAATTTTGAACATGTATTACCACAAGTAGTGAAAGTGTATACACCAGGTTTCGTCATAATATATCGATTATTTGTCGAGTTATGGGCTCAGAAATCTCGTATATTCCTGCTTCTGAAAGGAGGCGGTGCCACGCCCATTTTCCAAAATTTTTCCGTTTTTTGTCTTATGTTCGTAGTTAGACTCCTGCCATAAAATTTTAATGATATATCTTTATATTTGACAGAGATATCGCTTAAAATGTTTTTATTAGGTCACTTTATAAGACCCATATATAAAAGTGGGCGTGGTCGTCAACCGATTTTGGAAATTTTTCGTGCAAACATTTGCCTAAGTAAGTATATCACGCCTACCAAATTTCATCGATATATCTTCAACGGTTTCTGAGTTATGACATATAAAACTTTCAATGTTTGACCCTTAATAAGTGGGCGTGGCACCGCCCATTTTCCAAAATTTCACCATATTTCTTCATAGGGGCCTGAGCTCAATACGTGTGTGAAATTTTATCACTCTAGCTCTATTAGTGACTGAGATACAAAGTTTCCGATTTTTACTATATAGGGGAGGTGGGCGTGGTCATGGTCCGATTTCGCCCATTTTCAATACCATCCGTTCCTGTCTTGATACCAACTTACATTTCAAATTTCATCAAAATATCTCAATTTTTGCGCGAGTTATCGTGCTCACAGACGGACAGACGGACAGACGGACGGACATGGCTCAATCGATTTCTCTTTTCACCCTGATCATTTTGATATATATAAGTCTATATCTATCTCGATTATTTCATTCTGTTACAATCCACCGTTAGGAAATCAAAACTATAATACTCTGTGTACTAGTACAGCTGAGTATAAAAATGTGCACGAAAAATGTTTGTACTAAAATTTTTGTACTAAAATTTTTCTTTTCAGAAATATCTACTAAACATTTTTGTTAAAAAAGTTGTGTAATTCAGCAACAGCCAAAAAAATGCTCACTCTCATTTGCCTTATGTAGGAAAATGTGAAAAACTGGGCAAAAAGAATTATTTGTTAACCCTTAAAGCGCCACTAAAACTATTTTTTTTAGCTTTATTTTAGTTCAATTTGTTTGGCAATTATTTTTATTTTTTAAACAATCACAGATTTCTAAATTATCTTCACATTCTGCCTTTCGCTTTACTATGCTCTTATAAGATACATTTGTATTTTTGCTTGCGTTGATGCGTGTCTTTAATAAAAATTGTGTAGTAGTGAGCAAACATAATCTTTGACAGCTCCAAGCATCCAATTTCTGCTCTCCTCCAACATCAACACCACCCATCCACCAGCTGCGCCTTCCACTCACCAAATACTACACTTCTCTGGCGGATTCATTTCACTTTGCGCATCACATTTGTAAGCCTTAGCAAACTCTTCAAAATTTCCCACCGCATTATTCACGCGCACTTTGTGCTCATCATGCAGCAGACTATCTGCCGACGCGGCGGCCACGCTGCTGCCACACCAAGTTTGCGCGAAGCTCAAAAAGAATAATTTCAATTGCGCCTTTGTGAGCGACGTTCCATTCTGGCCGCCGCTGCCGCCGCCACTTGTGCGCTTGTACGTTTCCAAAGCCAAACGCAAACCCTCCGTGTCGGCAATGTTCTCATTCACTTTCATCTCACCATCCGCGTAGCGTTCATGTAAATAACAACCGGATTTGCTGCCAAAGCGTATAATAGCCTTGGCGCCCCAATTGCCAGCCACATTGCCGCTTTTATCATAATTCAAACCATCATAATCAAAGCCATGCATCAGTTCATGCGCGAGTATGTAAACAAAGCTGCCATAAATTTTCGCCGCATCCAGACAGGTGTGATAGAATGGCGCGCGCAATATGCCCACAGGCAGTTCGATGGCATTTTGCCTTAAGCGATAATAAGCGTTCACATCGAGCGGCCCGTAAGAGTTGTGCGTGGGCGCTGAACTGCGATTTGTGCGTAGCGTCTCCAATGCGGTGTCCAACTGGCGACGCGTACGCCAATGCCACAGCGTCAACAAATTTGCATCGTAATTGTCAGTGAGTTGTATTGTTGGCGACAGCAAATCTTTGCTATTTGCAGTAGCCGCTTGCGGCAAGAGCAAACGCATGGCGCGCAATTTCTCCAAACCCAACACTTTGGTGAGAGCGTCACGTTCAAAAACGCTGGTCGCATTCAACATGCGCTCAAATTGTAATTTGAGTTGTGCAAATATGTCATTCAATGCGCTGTGCGTACGCGTCATATGCGCGTTTGCGCCAACGTCAGCGCCAACGTCAACGCCAACGCCAACGCCAAAGCCTAACGCGGCGGCATCACCATTATCGTCGTTGCTGCTGCTGCTGCCGGTTTGCAGTCGCACAAAGATCTCTGTTAGCTCTGCCGGCAAGAAAGTATGCAACTGTTGTAGACAATGATCGCGTTGCTGCTGATAGCTATCCTCATCGTGTAGACGCACTTCGAAATGCGCCAGAAATTGCACCAGCAAATACTTGCCCAACAAATCGGCTGTGGTGCGCTTAAGCAGCGCGCTTAGCTTACGCAAATAAGGCACATCTGCCACAATCAACAAACGCTGTTCGTAATCCGCTGGTAGCTGCTCAGCGGCGGCCACATCGCGCAGCACTTGCTCGAAATATTTATGCAAATTTAGTTGCGGTAACTCCGCTTGCAGCGCTGCCAAAGTTTGCGGTTCGCGCAGCAATACCAAACGTTCGCTGGGCACCAACTCAAACAGTAATTTCTCAAAGCCCACCACCTCAGCGGCAATGGCTTGCGCGCGCCTTACACGCACACCCAAATCCAACATCAAATACTTAACATAACGCTTGTACATATACTCCGAATCGCTGTCGTAGTGCAGCGCGTGACGCGTTGGCTTTAACAAATCGAACGCCGGCGCTGAGATGTAGAAAATTTGCTGCTCTGCTTGTTGCCAATTTGTGGTGACCAACAAATGCCAGAGCGCTTGTACGCCATAGCGTCGCAGTTCGGCGCTCAAGTGTACAGCCCAACTGAGCGTATCATTTGCTGCATCAGCTTGCCATTCAGCATTCAATACCGGCCAATCGCTTATGCGTCGCAGTGCGTTGGTGTAGGTGCGCAGCGTTGCAGCTTCTACATTCAAATGTAATCGACGAGCGCTAGTGGCGCTTTGTGCATCAACACCATCACTAACACTATTACCATTACCATCATCAATCACGCGCTCTAAACAGGCGCTAAAGAAACGCACTGCATTTTGTTCGCCGCTACGCTGCAGCGTCAGCGTTTGCGTTTGCGTTGGCGCTGTTTGTGTTGCGCCACTATGCTGCTGCTGCTGCTGCTGCAGCATTTCCTGCCGTCGCTCCGCCAAGTACGTCATCAGCTGCTTTTTGTTATCTGCCCTGACCGCGGTTAATGTGTCGCGCGCACCTTGCGCTCTCAGCAAATATGGTGCGCGCCAATTACCGCACGCATACTCATGAAAATCATCGCAAGGTGACGACAACTCATCCACATAACTCTTCATAGTTTCGAGTTGCTGCGGCCAGTAATCCGCTGCGGCGCATTTGCTACTCATCGTAGGCGCAGCGTGTTGGGGCGCGCTTGTTGGTTTTTCGGTTAGCGCTGCACTTGCTGGCCGGTCTGCTTCGTCGTGCTCGTCAGCTACGCCAGCCGCTGAGTTGGCCACCGCTGCTCCTGCTGCTGCTCTTGTTGCTGTTGCTTCTGCTGCTCCTGCTGCTGCTGCTGCATTGACATTGTAGTGTAGGCTCTGCTGCAGTAGCAGCGCCAGCAAAGCGTTGAGCAACACAAAATTGTATAACATTTCACTTTGAATCACAATTTTATACTAAAAGCGCCGCTTAAATATTTAAAATGTTATTTTTTTTAAATTCCCAAACGCCCAACTGATAATATGATTACGCTTGTCTCTTATGCTACGTCTCCCACCAGCACTCACAGTACATTTGCAAAATTGATTTTTGTTTTGTTTCTGAGACAGAGCAGATGCTTATCATGAAATTGAGTTTTACATGCATTTTTAAATCATTTATAATTGATAAGCTTCTTGTTGCTTGAATTTGTTATATAAACATTGTTTTTATTATTAAAATGGCAAATGCTATAGTAATATACACACACACATACACACACACTATGTAGTATATGACGCTATCTCCCAATTCTAGCGGCTTCCACGCTCTTAGCCTTGCTTATAAATAAACTCAGCTTGAGTTTAATGATTAAATAAAGAAAAAAAATAGTATAAATATAGAAAAAATATATATGTATGTTTAGAAAATTTACGCACTTAATCGATGAACTACCATATTTAGATGATATGATGATAGATTTTAGTACAAACTGCTTGCATTAGAAATCAACGCCCTTTGAACTCCAAAAAGTGCTGAGTGATGGGCTGAGCACCACCTCCAAGTAGCCGATGTAGGCTATGTATATAACCCTCCATCTTTAAGCGTGTTAGCTCAGCAGTGCTCCTTGTGTTCTGCACTTCAGTTACGGGAATAGGATAAACTAGTATTCCCGTGGTCGAAAATTCGACCAATTAGATTGAAAGCGGAGCAATTTTAGAGTGGAAAGACCATATTTTTTATATAATATTTCTATAATAAAATATCTATAAAATAAAACATATAGTTACTGGTTATATTGTCCGAGGAGACATAGTGAAATTCTAAACCTCTAGGGACCTCCAAAATTCCATTTTCCGGACTCTTCTTTCCCTTTCCAGATTCCTTCCTTTTGCTCTTATCCTGTCCTTTTTGCGTTTTCTTTTCGCTTTTTTTCTTTCTACTTTCCGGACACTTTCTTCTTACATTTTCCCCTTTCCTTAGCTTTCCTTCACATTCATTTCCTTTCCTTCCTTTCTTTCCTATAGTGAAAAAATGTCAACAAAATTTTTCAAATAGGTGGCAACCAGTTTTGTAAAAATTAAATTTTATTATCCATCTAGAGAGCAGCCCTTTCAGATGACATTTTAAATTTAAAAATCAAACAAACTATACCGGAATATTAAATTTTTTGACAGGTGGCAACCCTTTTTGGAAAAATGATAATAAATTACGAATTTTCAGGTTAATCCCTTTCATATAACACCTCAGACTTAAAAATCAAACAAACTGGAGCAAAAAAAATAAATTTTTTAACAGGTGGCAACCCTTTTTGTAAAAATTATAATAAATTACTCATTTCATGCAAAGTCCTTCCAATTGACAACTCAAATCTAAAAATCAAACAAATTATAAAGTAAAATTGAATTTTTGAACAGGTGGCAACCCTTTTTGTAGAAGTTATAATAAACTACTCATTTTAATGTAAAGCCCTTTCATATCTCCAGGCAAAGCCATTTCATATGACACTTTAAATTTAAAAATCAAACAAACTGTAGTGTGTTTTTGAATTTTTTAAAAGGTGGCAACCCTTTTTGTAAAAATTATAATAAATTACTAATCATCAGGCCAAGCCCTTTCATATTGGACCTCAAATTTAAAAATCAAACAAATTATAGCATAAAAACGAATTTTTGAACAGGTGGCAGCCCTTTTTAAAAAAGTTAAATCTTCCTGCTCAACTACAGGTCAATCCCTTTCATTTAATACCACATTTTCCAAAATCGGTATAACGGTGTAAAAGTTATGGTACGTACAAAAAATCGCTTAGCGTAATATATGGTCAATTTTCTGACTGCTAACGTTACATTCGCATGGAGTTTTTATTTAGTTTATACGAAATAATAACAAAAATGTTAGAAATGTCCAAGGTTCTGTTACTTATGCTATCAGGTAGACCTATATCTTCATTTTAAAAGTAAAATTAGTCTGATGGCTACCATACCGTAAAAGTTATAAGCGCGTGAAACGCACTGCTAACGTTACATCATTTGGAAGTGAGATCAAGATACAGATCATCTTTGGTTTAATTTCTGCGAACTTGCTAAGACAATCATCCCAATTTTACTTCATGTTATATAGCAAGGATGTCACAAGGTCATGGCATACCGCTTTACCAAAATCTTTATGATTTTTTAACGTAATTTAACATAAAATAAGGCACTGCCTACGTTACACAAAGCACTGCTAACGTTACACGTGCGAAAACTGAGTATCTCTACATATAATAAAATTGTAACCGTTGATCTCTGTACATTGCAGATATACAGAAATTAAAAAAAGGAGCCAGAGGAATCCAAATTAACTGTTTTTAAAATTTCTGTCGGTCTGACTGTCTGTCTGTCCTTATGTTTGTGCGCGGGTCACTAAAAATTGGAATGATGGAATTGAATGAAACTAGTCAGAGTTATAATAGCGCCATTGTATTATTATTATTATTATAGATGTCTACTTTAAGATTTAAGATATCCCTTATTTCTATAGCTCAACTAGTTTTGGAGTTATCGACCAATATGTGGAACAAGGGTGATCCAAAATTTGTTAGTACAATATGGGTATCAAATAAAAGGTGCTGATGAGTGCTGCAATAAGTAATTCTATTAAATTCAATATCTCGATTGGTTTCGGAGATATCTCCCTATCCCTATCTCTCCAAGTTTTGATATCCTACGGAAAACACTTCCAGAGATATTCAGCATGAAAGATTAAGTTTGTATGGGTTGTGCCACGCCCCTTTTCCAATAGCTCTCAGTTTTTCATCCAGAAAATGATTATTGAAAGTTTCATTCATTTCTATGCAGTCGTTTTTGTGTGACGCGGGCGTTATGGTAAAAAACACATTTTGGTCACATTTTTCCCACATTGTGGTCAATAACTCGGGAACTGGATGAGATATCCAAATGAAAGTTGTCCTGAATTTTAAGTTAGGCGTTAAGTGATAGAATGGTGAAAGTTTCATGCATAATACAAAACTTTCGGAAATTCTTTTAGTACAAAATTTTCCAAATTTTTAATGCAAGCTATTTTAGTAAACTTTTTTTGTTACAAACTTTTTAGAACAAAATTTTTAAAAATTTTTTTTTATACGATTTTTATGTAAAGTTTTTTTATGAACAAATTAAAAAAAATGTATAAAAATTTTGTAGAATACAATTTTTAGAAAAAATTTTTGTAGCAAATTTGTTTTAAGTGAACGTGTTTTTAGTGCAAATTTCCTATTACAAACTTTTTGGTAAAAAAATTTGAAGAATAAATTAAAACAACAAAAAACAAAAAAGACACTGAAGATGGCGCATATTCGCCGAAACCGGCTTGTCTCCAAACCAAATTTTAAAAGGGATAGCGGAAAATCGTTCCACAATACATCAAAATTCAAAGCAAAAAGTACTAAAAAAATGTTATACAATTTTTTTAGAAAAAATCTTTTTTAGAACACGCATTAGTAAATGCGCTTTGAAAGCAATTTTTTTTTTGTACAAATGTTTTTAGTGAACGATTCTTTATTATAATCTTTTTAGTAAAAATTTTTTTAGTAAACAGTCTTTAACAAATTAATAATAAAATTTATACAAATTTTGAAATTTTTTTTTAGTAAACATTTTTTATAAGAAATTTTTTTTTACATTTTTATGCTAAAAAATTTGTAAGAACAAATTTTAAACAAAGAAAGAATTTTTATACAAAATTTTTTTTACAAACTTTTTAATAAATATTTTGTGGTACAAAGTTTTTTGGTAAACGTTTTTTAATAAAAAAATTTTCTTAGTAAACGTTTTTTTTTTTTGTAATAAATAATAATTTTAGTACAAATTTTTTATTATAAATTATTTTATTAATAAGTGGTTTAGTACATATTTTTTAGTAAAAATTTTGTTAGTAAAGTTACAAACTTTTTAGTACCTACTAATTTTTAGTACACATTTTTTAGTATAAATTTTTTAGTACATTCTTTTTTATTAAAAATTTTTTAGTACACATTTTTATACTCAGCTGTACTAGTACACAGAGTATTATAGTTTTAATCACATAACGGTGGATTGTAACAGAGTGAAATAATCGAGATAGATATAGACTTATATATATCAAAATGATCAGGGTGAAAAGAGAAATCGATTGAGCCATGTCCGTCCGTCCGTCCGTCCGTCCGTCCGTCTGTCCGTCCGTCCGTCTGTCCGTCCGTCTGTAAACACTCTAACTCGCGCAAAAATTGAGATATTTTGATGAAATTTGAAATGCAGGTTGGTATCGAGACTGGGACGGTTGGTATTGAAAATGGGCGAAATCGGACCATGACCACGCCCAGTTTTCCTATATAGAAAAAATCGGAAATTTGGTATCTCAGTCACTAATACAGCTGGAGCGATGAAATTTTATCCACGTGTTGAGCTCAGGCCCCTAGGAAGAAATTTGATGACGTTTTCGAAAATGGGCTGTGCCACGCCCACTTATTAAGGGTCAAACCTTGCAAGTTTTATATGTCATAACTCAGAAACCGTTGAAGATATATCGATGAAATTTGGTACGCGTGATATACTTACTTAGTCAAATATTTGGACGAAAAATTTCCGAAATCGGTTGAGGGCCACGCCCACTTTTATATATGGGTCTTATAAAGTGACCTAATAAAAACATTTTAAGCGATATCTCTGTCAAATATAAAGATATATCATTGAAATTTTATAGCAGGAGTCCAACTGTGGACATAAAACTAAAAACACAAAAATTTTGGCAAATGGGCGTGGCACCGCCTCTTTTTATAAACAGGAATATACGAGATTTCTGAGCCCATAACTCGACAAATGATTTATATATAATGACTAAACTTGGTGTGTACACTTTTATTACTTGTGGTAATACATGTTGGAAATTTTAGCGAAATTGGTTGACGACCACGCCCACTTTTATATATGGGTATTATAAAGTGACCTAATAAAAACATTTTAAGCGATATCTTTGCCAAATGTAAAGATAATTCATTGAAATTTTGTGTTATGATTTCCACAATAGACCAGAAACAACAAATAGAAAAATTTTGGAAAATGGGCGTGGCACCGCCTCTTTTTACACAAAGGGATATACGTGATTTCTTAGCCTATAACTCGACAAATAATTGAGATATTATGACGAAACTTGGTTTATACACTTTTATAACATGTGTTAATAGCCACGCAAAAATTTATTGAAATCGGTTTAGGACCACGCCTACTTTTTAAGAAAGATATATCTGGAACACTCTTTGGGAATTTGTAACGTGACATCTTTATAACTAGAAGTCAAAAAGGAATGAAATTTTGCACAAAGAATAATATTCATATGCTTAGTTGGATGACTGATAAAAATGTTGAAAATGGGCGTGGCTACGCGCACTTTATGCAGCACTCGCTTTATATAAAGTACACCGTGTTTCCATCAAACGCAAACAAACTATGAAAACATACAGCTGAGTATCTAATGTTCGATTCCACTCGAACTTAGGCTTCCTTACTTGTTTAGTATAAATTTTTTAGTAAAAGTTGCTTTAATACAAATTTTTTAGTACATTCTTTTTGATTAAAAATTTCTTTGTACACATTTTTTAGTACAAATTTTTTATTACAAGTTGCTTTAATACAAAATTTTTAGTAAGCGTTTCTTAGTACACATTTTTTAGTAATAATAATAATACAATGTCGCTATTATAACTCTGACGAGTTTTATGGCCGAGCTTCTCTCCCAATTCGAGGTGTGCTCCTTTTTGTTTTTCCTACTAATTGGGTGGACCTGCAGTTTTATGCCGGCTCCGAACGGCGAATGCATTTTTTGTGAGAAGCTTTTTCATGGCAGAAATACTCTCGGAGGGTATGCCGCCCACTGCCGAGAGGTGACCGCTGCTCTTAAAAAACCCAATAATTGGATTTTTACTAATTAGAAAAATTGTTTTGGTGTTTTGCTCGGACCGTGGTTTGAACCCGAGACCTCTGGCATAGCAGGCGAGCACTCTACCCACTGCACCACAGCGGCCACACATTTTTTAGTACACTTTTTTTTATTACAAACTTTTTAGTACAAAATTTGTTAGTACATTTTTATACTCAGCTGTACTAGTACACAGAGTATTATAGTTTTAATCACATAACGGTGGATTGTAACAGAATGAAATAATCGAGATAGATATAGACTTATATATATCAAAATGATCAGGGTGAAAAGAGAAATCGATTGAGCCATGTCCGTCCGTCCGTCCGTCCGTCCGTCCGTCCGTCCGTCCGTCCGTCCGTCCGTCCGTCCGTCCGTCCGTCTGTCCGTCCGTCCGTCCGTCCGTCCGTCTGTAAACACTCTAACTCGCGCAAAAATTGAGATATTTTGATGAAATTTGGAACGCAAGTTGGTATCGAGACTGGGACGGTTGGTATTGAAAATGGGCGAAATCGGACCATGACCACGCCCACTTTTCCTA
Organism: Urophora cardui; assembly: GCA_960531455.1. Taxonomy (NCBI): domain Eukaryota; kingdom Metazoa; phylum Arthropoda; class Insecta; order Diptera; family Tephritidae; genus Urophora; species Urophora cardui. Next base: position 11,417,844 of record OY482671.1, read on the forward strand.
TATAGAAAAAATCGGAAATTTGGTATCTCAGCCACTAATATAGCTAGAGTTTTAAAATTTTACCCACGTATTGAGCTCGGGCCCTTATGAAGAAATTTGATGAAGTTTTGGAAAATGGGCGGTGCCACGCCCACTTATTAAGGGTCAAACATTGAAAGTTTTATATGTCATAACTCAGAAACCGTTGAAGATATATCGATGAAATTTGGTACGCGTAATTTGCTTACATAGACAAATGTTTTGACGAAAAATTATCAAAATCGGTTTACGGCCACGCCCACTTTTATATATGTGTATTATAAAGTGACCTAATAAAACCATTTTAAGCGATATCTCTGTCAAATATAAAGATCTATCATTGAAATTTTGTCGCATGAGTCCAACTATGGACATAAAACAAAAAACACAAAAATTTTGGAATATGGGCGGTGCCACGCCCACTTATTAAGGGGCAGACATTGAAAGTTTTATGAGTCATAACTCAGAAACCGTTGAAGATATATCGATGAAATTCGGTACGCGTAATATAATTACTTAGTCAAATGTTTTGGCGAAAAATTATCAAAATCGGTTGACGGCCACGCCCACTTTTATATATAGGAAATATAAGGGGGCCTAATAAAAACATTTTAAGCGATATCTCTGTCAAATATAAAGATCAATCACTGAGATTTTGTGGCAGGAGTCCAACTATGGACATAAAACAAAAACTACAAAAATTTTGGAAAATGGGCGGTGCCACGCCCACTTATTAAGGAGCGAATATTGAAAGTTTAATAAGCCATAACTCAGAAACCGTTAAAGATATATCGATGAAATCTGGTACGCGTGATATATTTACTTAGCCAAATGTGTGGACGAAAAATTACCAAAATCGGTTGACGACCGCGCCCACTTTTATATATGTGTATTATAAAGTGACCTAATAAAACCATTTTAAGCGATATCTATGTGAAATATAAAGATAATTCATTGAAATTTTGTGACATGAGTTTTACAATAGACCGGAAACAAAAAATAAAAAAGTTTGGAAAATGGGCGTGGCACCGCCTCTTTTTAGACAAAGGGATATATGAGATTTCTTAGCCTTTAACTCGACAAATAATTGAGATATTATGACGAAACTTGGTTTATACACTTTTATAACATGTGTTAATAGACACGCAAAAATGTATTGAAATCGGTTTATGACCACGCCTACTTTTTAACAAAGATATTTCTGGAACACCCTTTTGGAATTTGTAACGTGAAGTCTTTGTAACTAAAAGTCATAGAGGGATGAAATTTTGCACTAACAATAATATTTGTATGCTTATTTGGATGATTGATATAAATTTTGAAAATGGGCGTGGCTGCGCCCTGTTTATGCAGCACTCGTTTCATATAAAATACACCCTATATCGAACAAACGCAAACAAACAATGAAAGCATACAGCTGAGTATCTAATGTTCGATTGCACTCGAACTTAGGCTTCCTTACTTGTTTGTAAAAATTTTTATTTTTACATTTCGTTGGACATCACTGCATCAATGTATGTATAAATAATTTTTTGGCTACCATATAAATATCCGTTTGGTAAAGCTTTAATGAGAGCTGAGCTTTTGATTTGTATTTTATATTCACACATGCATACATACATATGTATATGTCATTTAAGGAAATATTGAATTGCAAATAAAAATATAAAAAATAATAAATGATTCTGTATCAAAAAAGAAAAAAAAAAAACAGCTCAAATATTAAAAGCCCAGACAACGCGATTGAGTTTAAAAATAAATGCAGAAATGCAGAACGCACACAAATCGTTGTGGTGTGAACGGGGGGCACGTGAAGGGACGTATGGCGCTTGAACATTTCGCACGTGGAAAAGCAATTATTTTTAGCACGACATTTTTGTGCACATGTATGTATGTATATAGATGGGCCAAATAGGCAACAAAATATGTATGTACATATGCATTTAATGGTGGGTTTATGAATGCATACAAAATGGCAGACCACAACTACAACACCTACATTCATACATACGTACAATATCCGATAGTCAACGAGTGTCAAAACGATATAAAAATATGTACTTTCATGATAACGGACCTAAGAAGAGAGGTGAAGGGTTTGGTGAATGTGAGGAAAAAATGCATGCTGATGACATTGTTACAACGACCACAGGGCTTTTTTTGTTTTTTCTTGTTTTTGCATTGCTAACTGTTGCATTTTCGCTGCCCCAAACGCTCACAACGCTGCCCCCGCTTGCCCATCTCAGCGCAATCACGTGCCCTTGTGGCCGGCATTTGGCATGTGTGGGTGTGTGCGTGTGTCATTGCTAACGAACATTTGGCAATTTGACATATTCATACATATGTGCATACATATTTTATGTGAACATATTTGCATTTGTTAAACAAAAAATGTGAAACTAAATTGCACGCTCATACAATGGTTATTTATTTTTTATTGTTGAACTGTTGTTACTTATATAGATGGGATAACGGTTGGCCAAGCTGAGTGTGAAATTTACATAAAATAATTTTGTATATGTACATGTACATTAGACTGTTACACACGAAAAAAAATATACACACGTTTTGTGGTATAAATTATAAAAAAAAAAATTGTTTTTAAGAGCACCCTAGTAGTCAGCCAATTACATTTTTCTTCATATCTACGGCGTTAAGAGTTGCATCTTAAAATATGATACAGCAATGTTTTTGTGTCGAGAAGGGGATTTTTTTTTATTGAAGCCTATTAACCTTAAAGTGCACCATTGCGTTACTTACGACTGAGCTCTCAGTTGCTAACACCCTAATGTAACTTTTTAATGCCAGCAACTGAAAGTTCGTTAAAAATGATTAATATTTGGTGAAAGAAGTATTTAGATTAATTCAGTTGCAATCGAAATAAAAAACATCTAAATTTTACTCGCAAAACCCAGAACGGTCCTTCCTTAGCGTTCTTTGTCTGTTGCAACTACATACTTAGTTTAGCTATTTCCGCTTTTTTTCTATAACACAAATTTGTTTAACAAATTTCTTTAACAAATTTTCATATTTTGAATGCATTATTCATTAACCTGGTCGCAGCTGCTTTAGCGTTGATTGTTGTTGTCATTACTATTTATTTAAGCGTCTTTGAGATTGTGCTGCCGACAGAGCATTTACTTAATCACTTAACGCGATGGATATTAATTAACATAGGCCTTATTATGACTTAAATATGAATACAACAGTGGTGGACGCTTCTTACAAGCCGCAAAGCCCGGCATGCCTAAATATTTCCGCATTTCATTTTATGAACTTTTTTACAATTTTGTTATTTTACGCTTGAAATGTGTTTACTATTTAAGTTCTGCTGGTTCGTTAGACCACCAACAATATTTACATGTATTTTGCTTGTATAGACAATCACAGCACAATCTGGTTCAGTGATCATACTTTAACAGTTCCAAACATGGGCTTTTATGAGGCTTTCAAAATATAATAACTCAGCTTGTTTTTACGCTTTCTCTAAGCAGAAGTAAATTACTTATTTTCAGAGTTAAATTAAGAAAAAGTAGTAAACCACCGAATATCAAATAAATTTTCTCGATTTATTCCAATATATTCAGTTTCATACGGCATAAATATAAACCACAAACCAGATATGCAAAACGAATTTAATCAAAGTCAATGATGGAACCGCAATCACGCCTTTAGACATTACTGCAGAGAAAATTATATAAATCGCTAATGGCTTTGCTTCATACATAGGCTTGCCCGGCCAATTTATGCTAGGACCACCACTGGAATATAACTGGGGATATGTATGTAGGTATTTATGTGTGTGTCTGTGATATCTAATACGGTCATCATTTTAATACGAATTTTCAGTGACGCTTGAGCGTGTAGGATCGAGTGATTGTGTGTCTCGCATAACATGCTTATACATATATACCTTTATATACATACATACATATATACATGTACATATACGTATATGTACTAATGTGTGTTGTGCTATTAAATTTTCAAGCTTAAAAGCACTTAATCCCTTTCAATTTAATAGGCAATAACAAAAGAAAGCGAGTACAACATTTTTCGATTAGAATTATGTATGTTGATAAAAGTATAAGAGCTTTAAGCGAAGAGAAAATGTCCTTTCAAAGCTTTTTTTTTTTTGTTAATCTTCAATAATCGTTAATGGTTTTTAAAGAACTTAATTCAATTAATTCTTACGAGTACTTATTGCCAATTTCAAGCTACAATTTTCAATAACCTCTAGTATGCAATACAGTACAATTTAGTACACATTTTTGTACTTTTTTAATACTATCTTCAGTAGATTTGAGTACGTCTTTTTATTATTATTTGCAGGTTCAAATGCCTTGCATAGTGACAAAATGTTATTAAGTCTAAATTTTAGTACAGGTTTTAGTACTTTTTTAGTACGTACACAGTTTTATAATTTCTTTAGTACACATTTTAGTAGGTACGCATTTCTATTGCGACTACACCTTTTCAAGTCCATAATGAGAATATGTAAGATCGTATTGAGAACATGTAAGATCATATTGAGAAATGTAAGTTCAAAATGAGAAAACCGAAATTCAAATGGAAAAGTATAAATTCATATTGGGAATGTATAAGTTGATATTGAGAAATATAAATTCGTATTGAGAATGTGTAATTTCAAATTGGGAAATGTAAATTCAAAATGAGAAAACCGAAATTCAAAACGAGAAAATGTAAGTTCAAAATGAGATACTGAGTTTTTTGTCAACCAAAAAATTAAAAAAGAGCATTCGGGAGGAGCGGCAACAGTTTTACGCCTAGGTCCTTACTCTCCAATGTTGAACCCCATCGAGAACATTTGGGCAAAGATCAAAATGGAGGTAAAATCAAACCTAGGATTGCCAAATGTACATCCCCCTGGAGTTTGCGAGCAGCGGTTGCAGTATTTAGAAAGCGTAATAGACAACGCTAAGAGGACTATCACTGGAGGTGATTGTGCAAGGGCCGTGCAGCACACAACAACTTTCTATACAGATGCACTTGCCTTAAATGATATGCATGTTGGAATATAAATTAACATTTAAACTACATATATATACATGTGTATATAAATTTGGATTATCTTTCTGTTAAATTACATAGATTTTTTTGTTGATATATAATACATATTTAAAACTGCGTTGTCCACGTAAATGCATACATACATATATGAATATAAACCTGTATTATCTCTAATAAAATTGAATTTTCAATACCGTATTTAATCTCATTATAAATTTACATTTTCTCGTTTTGAATTTACCTATTCACGTTTTGAATTTATGTTTTCTCAATACGAATTTATATTTCTCAATATCAACTTATAAATTCCCATTATGAACTTATACTTTCCCATTTGAATTTCGGTTTTCTAATTTTGAACTTACATTTCTCAATATGAATTTACACATTCTCAATACGAATTTACATTTCTCAATACGATCTTACATATTCTCATTATGGACTTGAAAAGGTGTAGTAGGGTACAATTTTTTATGAAGTGTCAAGATGTTATTTAATAATATAATACAATGGCGCTATTTATAACTCTGACGAGTTTTATGGCCGAGCTTCTCTCCCAATTCGAGGTGTGCTCCTTTTTGTTTTTCCTACTAATTGGGTGGACCTACAGTTTAATGCCGGCTCCGAACGGCGAATGCATTTTTTATGAGAAGCTTTTTCATGGCAGAAATACGCTCGGAGGGTATGCCGCCCACTGCCAGGAGGTGACCGCTGCTCTTAAAAAACCCAATAATTGGATTTTTACTAATTAGAAAAATTGTTTTGGTGTTTAGCTCGGACCGTGGTTTGAACCCGAGACCTCTGGCATAGCAGGCGAGCACTCTACCCACTGCACCACAGCGGCCAAGATGTTATTTAGTATAATATAATTTTTAGAACACAGTTTAGTAAAAAATTTTAATACTTTTTAGTACACATTTTTATAATTTCTGTGTACTAACATTTCAATAGGTATTTTTAACGCAATTAGCAAGCTAAAATTTCTTATAAAGTGACAAAATAACAACTACAATTTTTAGTATAATATAATACTTCTTTTATTATTGTTTGATACTTATTTTAATAATTTTTTAGTACACATTTGAGTACATATATACTTTTAATGCATATAGCAGGGTAAACTTACTTTTGAAGTGTCAAAATATCATTTAGTATAAGTTCAGTAAATATTTCAGTACGTTTTATTACACATTTTTTTTTTTAATTTCTTTAGTATACATTTTAATACGTGTTTTTAGTGCAATTGGTAGGGTAAAATTTATCATAAAATGTGAAGAAATCATTTAGTATAACTTTTAGTACACATTTAAGTACAAATTTTAGTAATTTTTAGTACAAATTTTAGTAATAATTTTAGTACTTTTTAGTTAAAATTTTAGTACATTTTAGTACAAATGTTTCAACATTTTTAGTACACATTTGAGTGTGTTTTTTAATGTAATCAGTGTGAAGATGTCATTAAGTATGATTTTTAGTATAAATTTTAGTATATTTTTTGTACTATTTTAGTACACATTTTCCAAATTTCTTTAGTGCACATTTTAGTACGTATTTGTATGCAATTGACAGGACAAAATTTATCTTAAAATGTCAAGATATCATTTAGTATAATTTTTAGTACACGTTTTAGTACAAATTTTAGTACTTTTAAATTTCTTTATTATATGTACATATTAGTACGTATTTTAATTGCAATCAGCAAGGCAAAATTGATTATAAAGTGTCATGACATCATTTAGTATAATTTTTTAATATACATTTTAGTACTATTTAGTGCACTTTTCTTAAGTGTCTTTAGTACACTTTTTTGTAGGCTTAAATTTTAGTGCGTTTTAGTAGTTTTTGCAACAAATTTTTATAGTTTTTTAGTACACATTTTAATACGTATTTTTAATGCAATTAGGTGTGTTAAATTGCTTATAAAGTCTCAAAATTTTAGTACTTTATTGTACTTTTTTAGTACTTTTCTTTTATAAAAATTTTCGTAGAAATTTTCAATGCAGCTATTAGGAAAAATTTAGCACTAAATACACTGCAAGCATTTGAATTTAACTCTCTTTAACTTCGAAAGAAAAAAAACCATTTTATCTGCATTTTTATGTTCCAAAAACAAATAAACGAGAAAAAAATTTCTTGATCAAACAAAGACAACAACTTAAAACATTCGACGCATCTGCACTTGAGTTAATTTTGCAAGGATGCGCTTGCTGCTTTGATGATTCTACGTAATTTTCTCTTTGCCACATTTGTCATCTTTTAGCTGCTCCAGATCTTGGCGCCATTTGGCAAGTTTGGTTTTAATACAACAACAACAACCGCAAAATGTTATCTCTCCAATTAACTAATTATTTGTAATCATTAGTTAATAAATTTTGTTTTGTGCAGGCGTGCATTTGAGTGGGTTGTGGGTGCGGTTGAGGGCGATTGAGGATGGTCGACAGGGGTTGTGGCTGGTTGAGGATAGTTGGGGATAACTAGTTTAGTGTGCTTTGAAGCGGGTTGAGTTGTGGAATGTGAGAAGTCGTCTAAAATTGTTGCTTGATTGGAAAAACCATAACAGCAAAGCAGCCACAATTGTAATTTATCAACGTTTGCGTTGAGTTGGTGAAGGCAAGGCCAATTTGAGTGAATATTCGTAATGAGTTGTCATATGTGCATTTGCAGCAAGCATATTTTGCTGTCAGTTAATTCCTTTTAAGCAATTTTTAAGAAAGATATATTAAAATTAAAGCATAAAAGTTGTTTTAATGCAAGTTTATGGTGGCATAATTGGAGATAGGTGAAATTATAAACCAAATTAACAAAAACATAGCTCCTATTCTTATTGCTTCATCACCCCTTTATCACAGCAGCGTATCTAGATATGTACATTAGACCATCTCGCCTTAGATGGACCAAAAAAAAAAGTCCACCGTACTCCCCCCTATATGATTTCTCTTTCGAAAACATTTCTGGAAAAATTCTTTATTTTTTTTTTTTTGACGCCGCTAGATGTCGCTAAAATTCATTTTTTCATATCTTCGGTATTTATGGTCCGATCCCTAAGTTTAATACACCAATCTCTTTGGGTTGAGAGGGGGGTTTCTACTTTATAATTGTATTAACCCTATATGCGCCATTGGGGTCACTTCCACCCAGTACTTAGTTTATACCACCTTAATGTAATTTTTTCTTGCCGGCATGTTAAACTTCGTCAAAAAACATTAATCTTTTGCAAGAGCAGTATTTCGATCGATGCAGTACAACCGGAAATAAAATACATTTAACATTCCGCGTAATATAAGTTATTCGCTTCCTGTGGTCTTTAAGGTTCATTTTACAAAGATTTTTTTGAAGAGACTCCTACTGAAATTTTATGCCAAATAATTTTCTAGAACATGTTAACCCTCTAGCGACCTTAAAAATACTATTTCCTGACTGTATGAAAAGCGGCCAAAATAACCCTTTTGTAGGGGTGCTAGATTATTAAAATGTTCTAGAAAATTGTTAGGCATAAAATTTCAGTAGGAGTCTCTTCAGAAAAAATTTTGGTAAAATGAACTTAAAAGACCACAGGAAGCGAAAATCTTATATTCCTCGGAATATTAAATGTGTTTTATTTCCGGTTCTACTGAATCAACCGAAATACTTCTTTTGCAAAAGATTAATATTTTTTGATGACGTTTAACATTCCTGCAAAAAAAAATTACATTAAAGTGGTATAAACTAAGTACTGGGTGGAAGTGACCCCAATGGCGCATATAGGGTTAATACAATTATAAAGTAGAACCCCAAAGAGATTGGTGTATCAATCTTAGCGATAGGACCATAATTAAGGAAGATATGAAAAAAATTAATTTTAGCGACATCTAGCGGCGTCCAAAAAAATATAAAAAGTTTTTCCAGAAATGTTTTCGAAAAAGAAAACATATGGGGGGGAGGGCGTACGGCGAACTTTTTTTTCGCGATACGCTCTAATGTACATACATATATATCCAATCCAACTACATACGCGCGGCATCCAATCTGCAAATACCTGCAACTTCATCTAATTCTCTAATTATTTTCTTGCGTTTTCCCACGGTTTAATACATACATACACATGCACTTGTGTGTAAAAGAAATCGAGTCGAAATTCCACGTAAGCGGATTTAAATGAGAAGCAAATGAAAGGAGTAAAAAAATTGTAAAAGAAGTATGCATATGCTCTATATACTTCATAAGTATGAGAGAGGTATCGAACAAAGGCACTGATACGATAAAGGCATACAAAAACCCTGAAAATAAGAGTAAAATATGTGCCAATGTACATATCACACGCTAAATCATAAAGTGGCACAACTCAAAATTAAAAAATTTTCAGGAGAGCCAAAAAACTTTTTTTCATTACAAGCAATTGTATGGCAAAGGCCAGGTATAATGGTTATTTTTCTGTCGAAAGAGACAGTTATTCAAAAGTTTTTTTTGGCAATCGCTAGAGATATGTTCCGTATACTCGTTAATGAAAAAAACTCGATTTCGAAAAATTTTGAGATGTGCCACTTTTTGATTTAGGGTGCGATATGTCTAGAAAACCTCAAAAAAGACTACAACAATAAAGCTTCAGAAAAACATCTAAAAACGCTTTAATATGTGACTTTGATTGATCATTTTAAAAAGAACATACATATAAAACAAACCAAATTCATAAGGAGTGGTTGTGATTTCGCAATATTTTTTATGCCTGCTTTTCACTCACTTGAATTTGCACAAAAAATTTTTCCCTACAACGAAGCATCCATTTTTAAACAGCACCTTAACGACTTCGAACGACATTACTCATACGCCCTGACAGCCAACATATGCAGAAGCCCAACGTACGCGCATAGGAGTATGTATAAGAAGACAACAACAGCCACTCCATTTCAATTAAGCATGAATACCTACGTATACAAATGTGGCAAACATGTTTATACATATTACTAGTTTGTGTAAAGTTTTGCGAATGCGTACAATGCAAACAAACTATGAGGCAGATAGCAAAAGTTAAGCGCGTAAAGGAAAAAAAAAACAAAAGTACTAGAAAAGTGCAAAAAGTAACAGAAAACTTAAAATTAGTAAATATGTTTATACAACAACAACAACAAAACGCAAAAACTATTGCGAAAACTATTTAAACAAATTAAACTTCAGCTAATATATATACATATATATATATTTTTTTTCACGCTAAACAATGCGGTGCTGCAAGTTAGTTTAAGCAAAAGTAATTAAAAGTTTTGTTAGAAGCGAAGCTGCGTGAAGATGCGCTGCGTAGCGGCGAATGAGTTGGCATTTTTGCGATTGCACCGTTGTTGATGTTGTATTTACACTTTTATTTTTTATAGTTTAATTTATTGCTAATGTTGCAAGTTAATGTTAAGAGAATGTAAGAGAGAAAGAGAGCAAAATGCTGGTAAAGACCGCCATTTGTTAAGGTGTTTGTGGAATAGAGTGGTACATTTTTAGTATCTTTATATATATTACGCTAAGCGATTTTCTGTATGCACCATAACTTTTACTCCTTTGTACCGATTTTCGAAAATGGGGTGTTACATGAAAGGGCTTGACCTGTAGGTGTGCAGGAAGGTCTAAAATTTCTGAAAGGGTTGCCACCTGTTTAAAAATTTAATTCTCCTGTATAGCTTGATTGATTTTTAAATTTCAGGGCTTGAGCTGAAAATGAGTAATTTATTAGAACTAGCCGGACCCGTGCGCATCTTGCGCAAAAAATAACAAAACATACGTGGCGCCAGTCGGTATGGTTTGTGCTGTCACGCCCATTTTAAAAAACTTATTATTTATTTGGTTTGGTGGACCTTATGGAACTTTCAATGAATTACCTAGATATATGTTTGACAAAGATATCGCATAAAATGTTTTTATTATTCCTATATAGGTATGTGCAATATATGTTTATATATTTTATATATATTTTTATGTGCGTATGTGGTTCTTGCCGACTTGGGTAATTTTTTTCCACACGTTTGCCTTGGCTTAATCGATTTATCTGCTACAGTTCCTGAGTTTTGACTTATAAATCTTTGAAAATTTGCTCCTCTTGGCCCATTTTTCAAAATTTCAGCACGTTTCCTCATAACTGCATAACGTAATTTCATCACTCGGGCTTTATTAGTGATTGAATTGTCATGTTTTACGTGCTTTTCGAAATGCACACATATGGTCTCAGTCTAAATTGTGAGAAGTCATATGTTCTGCCAATATGCAATAAACGGTTGAATCTCTCAACTATTCCCTCCCTTTATATAGGCGACGAAATCGTTAAACCCGTGAACAAAGTGACTAGTCTTGGTTATGTAATCAATTCTGGGTTGACCTGCACTGACCACGTTAATTCCGTTGTTAGCAAAGTTTTCTACATACTAAGAAACCTTAAATTCTCTGCTACATACACGCCGGCTACCATCAGACGAAAACTCGCCATACAACTTATAATGCCAATAATCTGTTATTCGGAGCTAGTTTATAGCAAACTTGACGCTCAGTCGGCGCGTAAGATTGAAGTTGCTTTTAATCACGTAACCCGCTATGTTTTTGGCTTACACAAATATGCACATATCACCGAATGGAGGTCGAGTCTGCTAGGCTGTGAGATATTCGAGTACTTGAAGGCGAGAAACTGTATTTTCCTTTTCCGTCTAATGACAGACAGAGTGCCCAGCTATCTTCACGAAAAACTACAATTTCCAAAATCCACCCGCATAATTAACCTGATCATGCCTAGCTACAATCTCCTACCCTCTGCAAGGCTATTTTTTGTCAATGCTATTCGAATTTGGAATTCCATTCCTGTTTCGGTCCGTAATAGTTTAAACAAAAGCAACTTTAGGAACATTTTATATTCGTATTTTCGACAATAAATATATTTATATATATAAATACTTATATATATAAATATATGTATATTTTTATTTTTATTTATTTTTTATTTTTTTTTCATGTTTATTTTATTTTATTTACTTTTTGATGTGTACATAAAAACTGGCATTGGGGCTTGCAAACTACGCTTAACTTAATACTTTAAGCTACTGTTAGATATGTATTTTTTTAATTATTCATTTATTTTATTTACTTATTCTTTCTTTTCTTCTTCTGTTTTTAACTTGATTCTAAAATGAAAATTTAAATTGTAATTTAATTGATTTAATTTCTTACTATTATGTTCTTAACTGTTGTATTATAAAAGATCTCCCAGTGATCTTCTTGTACTAATATTTCTTATAAATAAATACAAATACAAATACAAATATGCCTTATTTTCAACCCCAATTTTCTCTGTTCCCATTAGAATCTATGTACCAAATTTCATTAAAATATTTCTATTTTTGCGCAAGTTAGAGTGTATACGGCCGGACGGACGGACATGGTTCAATCATTTTTTTCATCCTGATCGTTTTGATATACTCTTATATATTAAGGTGGAGTGAAAATTTTTTTTTTGGAAATTCAATTTGTTCCAAAGCCAGAACGGCACCTTTCTAGCCCAGTAATAAGCCTTTAAAATTTTATTGACCTACTCGCATGTTTAGATGTGCCCTCAGCCCCACAAAGTTGAAAAAATAGCACGATCTGGTACATATGTGAAATTTCTACAATTATGAAATAAAAAAAACCAAGTATGAGGATTGATAAACAGGCTAAGTTGAGTATAAAAGTGAATTTTTTTTTGGAAACAACAACAACCAAAGTTATTAAAGGTCAAAGTTTATATTATGCATTTTTTAAATTGCAATAACATACTTAAAAACTACTGAACCGATTTCAAATATTTTTATAGCATTCGATAGGTATTTTGAATCACTTTAGTTTGATATACATTTTATGTGGGTTCCATAACACTCCCCGCTGCGGGGGTAAACCCCCCTTTGACCCCCCTTACTTTTCATATAAAGTACCACGCCCAATAAAACACCGTGTCGCATGCATAGCTAATTAATACCTTTAAAACGATGCCTTACTTATTAATTTTGGTAAATTATGTGAGCAGAAAAAGGGATATTTATAAAACACCAATTAGAAATAATATATATGATTTGTACCAAAAGGGTTGCCACCTGTTCAAAAATTCAGTTTTACGCTATAGTTTTCTTGATTTTTAAATTTGAGGTGTGAAAGGGCTTTGCTTGAAAATTAGTAATTTATTATTATTTTTACAAAAAGAGTTGCCACCTGTTCAAAATTGCATTTTTTCGATACAGTTTGTTTGATTTTTAAATTTCAGGTACCATATGAAAGGGCTTGAGCTGAAAATAAGAAATTTATTAAAATTTTCACCAAAGGGGTTGCAACCTGTTCAAAAATTCAGTTTTACGCTATAGTTTGTTTGATTTTTAATTTGAGATGTCATATGAAAGAAAGCTACAAAGAGAAAGAGGACTGCGGCAAATGGCCTTTTCGAGGTCGCTTTAAGGTTAACACATTCTAGAAAATTATTAAAACTTCACTATGGGGCTCCTCGCACAAAATCTTTGTATAAAAAATCTAGGTCTACAGAAAATAGAAACAACCAACTATCTAGGTATATGCTTCATTTTATATTTTGTTAATAAGATTCTATGGGCTTACAGCCCATTCATATTCTGCCAATTTTAAGGGGAAGTCAAATTTAAAATGACAATCAAAAAAATTGTCAAATGTGGCAATATGTGGTCTTCCACCCTCAAATTGTCTCACAGTGTAACCGAGAGCCACAGCATCGCATGGCAGGGTTTACTAGTAGATTTTAAATACCAACTTTTGAGATTTTAGTACAAAATATTCTCAGCACACTTTTTTCGTACAAAATTATTTTGGTAGGTACGCATTTTTCTTAGAACAAATTTTGTTTGAGTACAAATTTTTTTTACTAAATAATTTTTTTAAGTACACTTTTTTATTTAAAAAATTCAGTGCACTTTTTAGTACAAACAAGTTTTTAGCACATTTTTCTAGCACTTTTTTTTGAACACTTTTTTTAGAAAATATAAAATATTCACTTTTCAGTACAAACATTTTTAGTACAAATTTTTTAGTACACTGTTTTTAGCACACATCTTTTTTAGTGCGCAATTGTCTTTGTGCACAATTTTTTTAGTACAAAACTTTTCTTAGTACAAATTTTTTTTACTAAATATTTTTTAAGTACACTTTTTTAATAAAAAAATTTAGTTCACTTATTTAGTACAAACAATTTTTAGCGCACTTTTACTAAATATTTTTTAAGTACACTTTTTTAATAAAAAAATTTAGTTCACTTATTTAGTACAAAAAAATTTTAACGCACATTTCCTAGTATTTTTTTAACACTTTTTTTAGCAAAAAATTTTAGTTGAGTACGAAAATTTTTGGTACACATTTTATTAGTACACTATTTTTTGCACACAATGCTTTTGATGCACAATTGTTTTTGTACACAAGGATTTTAGAACACAATTTTTTTGTTTTCTACTACAAAGTTTACCCAGTATACCTTTTTAATACAAAACAATTTTAACACACATTCTTAGTACAATTTTTTTTTTTAATTTTTGAGTGCAAAATTTTTTAGTACAAAATTTTATTGATTGGCCATTTATTGGTAGTCAAATTTTTGGTATGCAATTTTTTTTTGGTACGCAACTTTTTTTTTTTTTTGTAAACAATTTTTTTAGTACAGAGCATTAGTACAAAATTTCTTTAGTACATTTTTTAGTACAATTTTTTTAGTAATTTTTTTTAGAAATTTTCTAGCATACACATTTTTTAGCACGAAATTTTATCGGTACGCCATTTTTTTTTGGTATGGAACTGTTTTGATAAATTTTTTTTAGTGAAAAATTTTTTAGCACAGAACTAGTTCAAAATTTTTTTAGTACACAATTTTTTTACTTCACAATTTTTTTAGTAAATAATTTTTTTAGTACACAATTTTTAGCACAAAATTTTTTTCGGTACAAGATTTTTTATTACACTTTTTTGCTTAATTTTTTGGTTAAAATTTTTTTTGCTAAAAATTTCTTTTATGCCAAATTTTTTTTAGTACACAATTTCCTTAGTACACTTTCTTAATACAGATTTTTTAGTACAAAAATAATACAACATTCTCTTCCTCTTGTTTTCTGCTTCAAGAAGAAACACCAAGAGAAGTCAAGTCATTCTACATCAACAGATTTTTCCAACGCAGTGAACGTGGCCTTTCTCTTTCTCTGCTAACACCCCTTGGGTGTATTTAGAAAATTTTTCTTGACCGGCGACCATCCTCATTTATTCGCATAACATTAACCGCATCCTACAGCTAACCCATTTTGCTATCGAACATAATGAATTTAAAAACTTTTTTTTGAGCGCCTTTTTGAGAGCCTTTTTTATTCAATCGAAATTTAGATTAGCGTTAACAATTGGATGCTATCGAAAATTGTTGGCCACTAAACTCGTATTCGTATTCACTCTGTAACTTAAAATGCGACTCAGGTATTTTATTATTATTACGTTGTTATTTCTTCTGATTTTCATGCCTTTTGCTTGGTCCGTGTAATAACGGCAGATAATATCGTGGTACTAAAAAAACAGGCGGTGTGGAGCGGTGCGGTGGTGGCATTCCCATATGCCAACTAAACATTGAATGCGTAGGCACTTAATGGCGTTTTGACTTGCAAATCTTTTATGGCATGCGTTGAGTTGAGGAAGGGAGGGCAGGGAGAGAAAGGGTCATCCCTGCAAGGGAGGGATAAAGAAGTAAACAAATTTTGTTTATTTTTTCATTTTGTTTCCTTTCTTTTTTGCTTTGTTTGTGGACCGACGTAAATCCCACAATTTGAACCAAATAAATACACAGGTTCCCCCACTCCAAAAAAAAAAAAAAAAAGGATTTAAAAAGGTTAAAGGCAGCATAAAAACAATAATAAAAACAACAATTCCAATAGTCTTGTATCTTATTTTACTGCTAAGGCAATGTGGCTTGTGTGGAATCTCATAAAAAGGGCTGAAGTAAAGAGGAATAAAATGGTCGAAAAAAAGCAACAACACAAAAAATCACATAAAATTTAAAGTAAAAGATCAAAAAGTCGATTGCATAGCAACAGTCGGTCGATTTCAGTTTTAAAGCTGTTTGTAATAACGAATCGTGGATAAGGCGGCTTAACTTGTATGTGTGTGTACATGTGGGCGCACAGATAGACCATGCTAGATATTCGCCTAAAAGCAGACATCAAACCAAACATAGACACAAAAAAAGATATGTTGGAAAAGCAAGGAGTACCTTGTTGAATGAACACTATCACTTGAATAGCGCAATGTGAACATATGATATGTAAGCTGTAAAGTAAGAAAGTAGTTTTATACCAAATAACAAGGGTACTAAGCAATTTAGTACTAAATATTTATATGTACCACAAATTTCATATAAAAACTTTATTTTATACAAATATAGCAATGCTTTAAAAAATTACTAAAAAAATTCTTTAAATAAAAAACTTTACTAAATTTTTTTTACTAAAAACTAGTTTTGGAACAAAAAAAAAACAAACAAAAGTTAAGTACTAAAATTTTTTGCTAAAAACTTGCTTTAGTACCAAATTTGTATAGCAAAAGTTTAGTACTAAAATATTTAATATGAAATTGCTTTAGTACAAATTTAAATCTTATTACTAAAAATTTCACACTAAAGATTTCGTGGCAAAAATTTGGAACTAAAAATTTTTACTAAAAATGTATTTTAGTACCAAAAGAAATCTTATTACTAAAAATTTTACAATAAAAATTTGGTAGCAAAAATTTAGTATGTACCTACTAAAATTTATTCATAAAAATCTTGCTTCAGAAATTCTTAGATCTTAATTTGCGTACTAAATATGTACTGAAAACTTGGTGCTAAAAAAGTCTTATTACTTAAAATTTTGCAATAAAAATTTGTTAGCAAAAATTTAGTTCTAAACATTTTTACGAAAAAAGTCTTATTACTTAAAATTTTGCAATAAAAATTTGTTAGCAAAAATTTAGTTCTAAACATTTTTACGAAAAACTTGCTTTAACAACAAAAAATCTTAGTTCTAAAAATTTAGTACTAAATTTTTTTCTAAAAAGTTGTCTGATTACCAATAAATCTTAGTTGTAAAACTTGAGTAGGTACTAAAAATTTGTGCTGTAAACTTACTTTAGCACAAAAACAAACACTATTACTAAATATAACACTAAAAATTTCGTGACAAAAATTTAGTATTAAAATTTTTAAATAAAAACTGCTATATTACCCAAAAATCTGATTTATGAAATAGGTACTCAAAATTTGATAGCAAAATTTTAGTACTAAAAAAATTAATATAAACTTATTTTAGTACCGAAAAAATCTTAGTACTAAAATTTTTTTCTAAAAACTTGCTTTGATATCACAAAATCTAAATTCTAAAAATTTAGTAGATAATAAATATTGAGTACTAAGAACTATGTAATAAAGTATTTTAAATTGAGTATATACTAAAATTTTTTCCGAAGCAAATTAGTAAGAATTTGGTATCAAAATTTAGTACTAAAAACTATGTAATAAAGTATTTTAAATTGAGTATATACTAAAATTTTTTTCCGAAGCAAATTAGTAAGAATTTGGTATCAAAATCTATTCATGCAAATTTTCTTAGTAAAAACAGCTTACAAAAAAAATTTAGTACATACATATGTAAATTTTTTAGGAATTTAGCAAAACATTTTTCAACACAATTTACGCGCTTAAATGCTTTCACTAAAGTTCTAAACAATTAAGTAAGTCTGCTGCATGATGCCCTACACTGCGTATACGCAACCTACCAATGAACCTCACTCGTCTTTCGCACTACATACTTACATACATATTATCAATGTACATACCTATGAACATATGCATGTGATTGTCACATAATCAATTCAAATTTATGTTAAGTATATGCAAAGTACGCCAGCATCCGCAGAACAAAAAAAAAAACAAAAAACACACACACAAGTTTATGAGCACTGAAAACCACTTGAGCAAAAAATAACACAAGTTAAAAGTATTTGAGTATGACAAAGTTGGCAGCGGTTTTACGAGAAGTATGTCAACTACTACCATGTATGTATGTATATATGTAAGTACTTTGGTGCAATAACCTGTCAATGTAGCAGAATTTCACTTTTTCATACACTTTTCGTATGTGAGTGTGTGTGTGTTTATTTCTTTTTATGTTTGAGGCTTCACTGTGTAATGGCAGCTTGCAAACGTGGCAGGGTAGAATATGAGAGCTAATGTGCTAAAATATAGACTAAACGTAGTTGATTGACGAACTTGACTGTGGTGAGTGTAGTACTTACTGAAAAAAAAAACACATTTTCCTAAGACTTACATATGTATGTATGTACATTACTTCGTGTGCTCCATATTAAAATTGCATGTGCGTATGGATGTGTGTGTGTTTTGTGCTAGAAACTTTTAGTATAAAAATTTTTAGCACAAGATTTAAGTAGAGACTTGGGAGTAAGAGTTTTAAGTATGAAAATTTCTTATTACAAAAATCTTTAAAACAGATTTTTTGGTACTTTTTATGTAAGCTCAAAAATGTTCAGCTTAAAAAATTTTAAGCTGCAAAAAGTTTTAGTGCAAGATTTTCTAGTACAAAACTCTTCAATACAAAAATAGAAGAAATTTTTAATTCATGGATTTTTAGTACATGAATTTTTAGTACAAGATTTTTTGGAACAAGAATTTTTAGTACAATAGTTTTAGTACAAAAACATATTTTGTACAAGAGTTTTAGTACAAAAATATATTTAGTATAGATTTTTAGACCAAATCATATTAAAAACATTTTAATACAGAATTCTTAGTACAAGATTTTTCTGGAGAAAAATTTTTTTAATACATACAAAAATTTCTAGTACAAAAAATATTAACAAAAAAAAAATTTTAATACAAATTTTTGGTATATACATAAATTTTTTAGAACAAAAGTTTTAAAGCAAAAATATTTAGTACAAAAATTTAAAAAAAAAATTTCAGTACAAATTTTCAGATCAAAATCTTTTGCTACAAAACATTTTAATATAGCATTATTAGCACAAGATTTTTAATGACAAAAATTGATAGTAGCAAAAGTTTTTAGTACAGAAATGTTAAAGAAAAATGTTTTTAGTACGAATTTTTGGCAAATAGATATTTACGTTTTTAGAACAAAAGTTTTAGCGCAAAAATATTTAGTACAAAAATTTTAAAGAAACTAATTTTAATAAAAATTTACAGAGCAAAATCTTTTACTATAAAACATTTTATATAGAAATTTTAGTACAAGTTTTTTCAAAAATGTTCAGCCTAAAACTCTTTAATACAATAATACAATGACGAGTTTTATGGCCGAGCTTCTCTCCCAATTCGAGGTGTGCTCCTTAACTTTTGTTTTTCCTACTAATTGGGTGGACCTACAGTTTTATGCCGGCTCCGAACGGCGAATGCATTTTTTATGAGAAGCTTTTTCATGGCAGAAATACACTCGGAGGGTATGCCGCCCACTGCCGAGAGGTGACCGCTGTTCTTAAAAAAACCCAATAATTGGATTTTTACTAATTAGAAAAATTGTTTTGGTGTTTTGCTCGGACCGTGGTTTGAACCCGAGACCTCTGGCATAGCAGACGAGCACTCTACCCACTGCACCACAGCGGCCTAATATAATACTCTTTAGTAAAAATTAATTGTAGTGCTAGATTTTTTAGTACAAAATTTTTTAGAAACAAAACTTTTTAACAAAAAATTTTTTGGAAAAAAGTTTTAGTACAAATATTTAAATCAAAAGCTTTCATGAAAATACCTTTCAATACCAACGTGGAGAAAGACACAGTACAAACTTTTTGGTACTTTTTAGTACAATAAAACGTTTAGGAAACAAATTTAAGTACCACATAAAAACTTTTAGTACAAATTTGTATAAGAAAGAAATTTTAGTACAAAATTTTTAAAAAAAAAAAGAGATTATTAGTACAAATTTGTATAAAAGAAATTTTAGTACACAATTTTTACCAAACGCAGATCTTTAGAAGGAATTTTTATTGGAACAAAATTTTAGTACTAATTTTTGGTACAAAAATAGTAACAAGGAGATTTTTAGTACAATTTTGTATCTGAGAAAATTTTAGTACATATTTTAGGTACAAAAAATTCTACAAACAGACTTTTAGTACAACTTTTTATTCAAAAAAAATGTTCTATTAAAAATTTAAATTGAAGTTAATGATTCTTGATTCAGAAATGCATCACCGAAGAGTACACTATGCGCCTAAAAGCAGGCAACGCTGCATATTGAACCCAACTCCTAACACGCATTCCATCAGTTATCTCTTTTAGAAAATGTAATACAAAACCAACGTTGTCCCAGTACGTGCCTTTCATTGCTGTAAAACTTGCTCCTTTCACATTTCTCTCTTTTTTAGCCATTCGCCATTTTTAATTTGCATTTGTGACATGTGGCACATTCATTTTCTATTTCACCAAAAATAATTTGCTGTTTTCAATTTTGCAGAGAAATACGTGAGGGTATTATACGTTGCATATTGGCTACGGATATGGCGCGCCACAATGAAATACTAACACAATTCAAAGAGATTACGCCCATATTTGATTATACAAATCGTGCACATATCAATTTGGTGAGTAGTAGATAGATGCATTGCATTTTGATGAGAGAGTAAAGCAGTGAAGGAGGATTGGATGGGTTTGTTAAGGATGATGTTTGGCAATGTGGATGACATTGAAATTACCAAAGCTTCTGAAGTTATTATTTTATTGTCTCTTTCTCTTTTTCTCTCTAGCTCTGCATGGTGCTCATCAAAGTCGCCGACATCTCGAACGAAGCGCGTCCCATGGACGTTGCCGAACCTTGGCTGGATCGTTTGTTACAAGAATTTTTTGCACAAAGCGCTGCCGAAAAATCCGAAGGTCTACCCGTTACGCCGTTCATGGATCCGGACAAAGTTAGCAAGCCGGGCTCTCAGGTGCGCTTCATCGGTCTGGTGTTATTGCCGTTGTTCGAGGCGCTGGGCGATTTGGTGCCCGAAGTGATTGAATTGATTATAATACCGGTGCGCATAGCGCTCGATTATTACAAGTGAGTAAAGCGGCTGTGTTGAACTCGAAGCTAAACCATTTCATTTCAACTCTCTTTCCCACTCTCTTTCTCTCATTTCAGACGCTTAAACGATGCTCAAAATAAATCACGCAAATCGGTCGCCGATAATGCTTCCTCCATGGCCACATCGGACAACAATAGCGCCGCATCGGATGGTGGCGGCGGTACAAGTGGCGGCGGCGGTGGTGGTGGTGTTGGTTCAGCACACAGTCCAGCGTCTGGCGCGAATGGCGGCGGTACAATGTCAGGTGGTGGTGGTGGTTGTGGCGCCAGCAACGCCTCCACCGCCACAATCAATACTAGCGGTGGTGGTGGCGGTGGCACTGGCAGTGTTGGCACCAACTCTGGCGGCAGCATTTCACCACAAATGCCACGCTCACAATCGGGCATTAGTGTGAAGTCCCGCCGGAGTATACCATCACAAAAATCGGCATCGCGCACCTCCGTCGATGAGCCGCAATGCATGGCGGCAGAGTTGCACGATTTGCCGGAGGGCAGTGAGAGTGGCGATTCGGAGACGGCTACAGAAGTGGATGTGAGTAGAAATGTTTGTACATGTTTGTTTGTTTGTTTGTTGAGCTAAGTTCTAGTTTTTTAGTACATAGTGCAGAAAATTTGTTTGTAAAACAAATTTCAGCTTAGAAACTTTTTGTATTAAAATTTTTAGTACAAACAAATTTTTACGACAAAGCAATTTTTACCACAAAAAATTTTTTACTACAACAAATTTTTAGTACGAAATATTTTTAGTACAGAAATTTTGCGCAAAAAATTTTTTTGGTCTAAAACCTATACAAAAAAATTTCCAAAATTTGTATAATATAGTATTTTTACGACAAAGAAATTTTTACTACAAAAAATTTTTTACTACAACAAATATTTAGTACGCAATATTTTTAGTACAGAAATTTTGAGCTAAAAAATATTTTGTTCTAAAACCTATACAAAGAATTTTCCAAAATTTTTGTAATATAGGGCTAAAATTTGTGGCACAACATTCTTAGTGCAGAAATTTTTAGTACAACTATTTTGAGTTTAGACTATTTAGTACAAAAATTTTTGGTATAATTTTTACTACAAAATGTTTTAATACAAAAATTTTTAGTGCGGGAATTTTTAGTACTGAATCTTTAAAATTAAAAGATTTTTAATATCTATAAGAAATACACAAATTTTTAGTACACACATTTTTAGTACAAATCTTTTAGTACCAAAATTTTCAGTCTCAAAATTTTTAGCACAAAATTTTTAGTACAAGACCTGAAAAGTTCTGTATTACGAAAATTTGTAGTAAAAAATAACTAATACATGTTTTAGAACTAAAATATTGAACGTTTCTAAGAAGTTAGTGTAGTGCAGTAATTTTTAGTACCAAAATTTTCAATTTAAATTTTTAGCATACAACTTTTGTAAACAAATGTTTAGTCCTAAAATTTTAATAAATACAATTTTTAGTACAGATTTTTATAAAAAAAAATTTAGTACACAAATTTTTAGTACAAATATATTCAGTATATGGATATCAAATACAAAGCTTTTAACACTAATATTTTCGGGTTAACGATTTTTAGCATACAATTTAGTTCAATACAGTACCGATTACAATTTTTTAGTACCTTAAAATACAAAAATTCCCAGTACGAATATTTTGCTTTTTAATACAAAATTTGTATTATCTGCACATTTTGCGCACACAGGTTTTTAGTACTAAAGTTTTTATAACAAATATTCTTAGCAGAAGCATTTTAAGCACAAAAATATGTTATTGTACTAAAATTTTTAGTAGGTTTTTAGTACAAAACATTTCTTGTTCAAGTTTTTGGTACAGAAATTTTTAGTGAAAACATCTTTAGTAAACAAATTTTTTAGTAAAAAAGTTTAGTACAAAAGATTTAGATTTTGGTAGCAATGGAAATATTTTTGATAAAAAAAAAATTTTATAAAATAATCTTTTAGTGGAAAAAATGTGGAAAATATTGATTAGTACAAATATTTTTAGTACAAAAATTTTTAATAGAAAATTTTTCTCATATTTTTTTGAATAAAATTTTAGTACAACACATTTTCAGAAAACAAATTTTTAGTACCAAAAAAATTTAGTACAAAAAATTTTTATGGCCAAAAATTTGTATTTGAATTTTCTTACCAAGAATTTTTGTTTCTTATAAAATAATATTTTAGTAGACATTCTCATTACCAACATATTTTTATTACCAAAAATATTTAATAGAAGAACTTTCCTATCAAAACTATAATTTTTAGCAATATTTTTAGCACAAAACATTCTTAGAAAAGCAATTTTTAGTACTAAAAAATTCTAGTACAAATTTTGGCAGCTAAAATTTTTATTGGAACTACTAAAAAAATGTTTTTTATAAAATATTAAAATAAGTAGAAGTTTTTAGTACAAAAATGTTTTTAGTACAAAACATCATAGTACAAAAATGTTTTTGTAAAAACATTCTTGGGACAAAATTCTTTTTAGTACATAAAAATTTATTTAGCAAGTACTATGTATGTTCAAATGTATAGCATTCTTTTGGGCGAAAAATTAAATATACAAGAAAGACCTGAAATGCATTCTTACAACACTTGCAATTGTAATTATGCTTTAAAATCGTTAAGGTGGCAAAATTACAAATGGCATAAGCATTTGTTTATTGGTGATTTTAAAATGTATATAAATAATGTTGCCTACTTGTAGGCGCTGGCTATTGACACTTTGTCCTTTCCATAAAAAAACCCACAGAAAACAGAAACAAGGCAGTAAACAGAACGTAGAATATATGAAAACAAATTTTTTATGCGCAAGCAGAGTTATATTAAGCGATGCGCGCACTCGCTTATCCTTTTTTCCTTATTTTCGTTCTTTTTAATTTTTTTTTTTGTTTGCTTGCTTGCTTAAGCCGTAGGCGAAAACCGCTTATAAATGCTTACAATTTACAGCCTTTTATTGTTTCATTAACTATGATTAAGCGTTGACATTTGCAACACCAGCACAGTCAGAAAAGGAGAAGGCTGTGTCATGAAAGAAGGCGCAGAGATTGAATGAAACTGCGAAGGAAAAAAGGAGAATAGGAGAAAGCGTTGAAGTAACGCTGTGGTTTTCTCTCATTTTTGCACACACTTGTTTTTAATACGTTTTTCTCAAAATAAAAGCAACATAATTAATTCGTGTTAAGCGTGTTGTATTGTGCGGGCTTTACAGCCTCAGCCACAGCGCCTTGTTGTATGCAACACTTTTTGCGGTTTTAAACTTTCTTTAAAATCTTTTTATACCTTTTATTTCTTTTTTTGTAATAAAAGCCACAAAAAGACAAAGTGCGAAATTCGCAAAGCAACAAGCTTGTAACATTTATAATTATTGCGGTTGCAAAAAAAAAAATAAAATAAAAAAGTGCGCGCCTGCTCCTCTAAATATGCCACACATAAACTCACATAATTGCTTGTCAAAGTGGCTGGCCAAAGTTAAAAATGAGGCTTAGCGCTTCTTGCTGACAAATTCGCATTCTTTTTTGTTCTTAAATTTGTTTATTTTTTAGCTTGTGTTGTGTATAATTAAAATTAATTGCATAATTTTGGGGTCACTTAAGTGGCGCATTAGAGCGCTTAATTTTACGCATTATGACACAGCGCACACAAGATATTAAAACGAAGTCTCTCATGAAAAATGTAAATGTCTTGTGTTTAGCTCAAATGACTTAATTGCAAGCTATTCCAAAAAGAAAAAATATTGTTTATTGCATACCTTTAGGCTTGTATACTTATATTTGCAGTTAAACTATTAAAATATTAATATGCATTTTCGCTAACAAACACAAGCCACCTTACACCGCTTCTTGCATACATTTGTATGTTGCGAATTTTTCCATTTCATCTGAAAAGTGCTCATTAAAGCCTAAAAGTATGTCACACGAATGCAAAATATAACCTTGTGATTACTAGTTGTGTGTGTGTGGTAATCAAATTTATTTTAATTACTGCTTAACGAGAATGAATGAGTAGAGAAAACATCATATGTAGTGTAACGTATTGCACGCTAAAACTTCAAAAGCATGATTTTTGGTATACGCCTAAAAGTATGCTATATTTGCTTATAAATATGACACTTGTAATAATTACATATGTATGTATGTTTATGAAATTTGATAAAAAGGGAGGTTTTTGAAAAAGCTACCCCTTTTTGTCATGCGTCCAGCAAATATTAAAGCAATTTTTCATTTTTTGGAAGTGTAATACGCACAAATGTATGCTACAAAAACAAAAATATGTATACAGACCGTTACAAGATTTTTATAAAAAGAAAGAGCCAAATGTTGTGAAGAAATCTCCATGGTTATAGCACTACACATGCACCTTGCGATCTTAAAATCAACGTAGCAGCTTTTAGCACCCTAAAAGTATGCTTTAATAAAACCTAAACTACACTTTAAAGTTTAAAAAGCCAAATGAAAGCGTGCTCAACACTAATTTCTTTTTTTTCTCATGCTTTGAATAATTATTAATGCTCTCTTTAAAAATTAGCCTACCAGCGCCTTAAAGTATGCTACGCTCAAGGGTTAACTGCCTTTAAACGACAAGCATGGTAGCAAATAATGTCAATCACTAAAATGTTTTCAAGCTTTTGCAGTTATGAATGATTAACGAGAACTTTCTCAAAAAAGGCGGTTCCATAAGCGCCTAAAAGTATGCCACATTAACGACTAAGTCACATTTGAAAGCTGAGTAGCAATACAAAGTTGACAGTAATGCACATTTTAGATGATTTTAATGTGTCTGCTAAAAAGATTAAGCCTCATATATTAAAAAACCTGCTAAGCGCTTAAAAGTATGTTACATTAGCGTCAAAACATTCGTAAGTGCCGAAAATTAATAGTACAAAAAGTTAGTATTTTTAAATTTTGAACTCCGTATCCAGTGCTTAGTAAACAAGTAAAGTTTTTCATTAAGTAATGCTTCTTCAGAACGCCTAAAAGTATGCTATATGAGCGCTTAAGCTTCACTTCAACACAACAAACTTAAGTAAAAGTGCTAATAACTTTGATTTTAGTGTATTTAAAAGTATTTAACAAACATATAACATATTTCATTATGTAGTGCTTTTTAAAAGCGCCTAAAAGTATGCTATATGAGAAGCAAACTGCATTTAAAGCAAAAAACTGTAGCTAAGTGCGTTAAGAACTTGTACTTTCGGATGCTTTAAAGTATTTAACAAATAAATAAAGCATTGCATTAAGTATTTATTCTTCAAAGCGCCTGAAAGTATGCGCATTTATAGCATGCGTAACAAATATATACACAATTAGTAACGTCCCTGCAGGGAACTCAATAACTAGTGAGCAAAATTTCTAGTTCCGAACTAGCGAAAAGGTGTCAAAAAGGAACTAGATCAATTTTAGTTAGACCCTCACCAGTTCAGAAGGAGTGAATAGAGTGACCATTATAAGACACACTTTGATTTGTATGCAATTTCGAAGTGAGAAAAATTCTATGAAAATTTTTCGTTCGTTCAATTTCCGTCGGCTTTGTATATTTCTGCAATTCTCAGATGTTTAGTGAAGCGTTTCATATAAAGAGTTTTCTATTTGCGTCTTAACTTGTATGAAATGAAATGTTCCCCTAATTATGCTTTCCCGATCCCTCAGGCTTATTTTTAATTTTTTTATTTTATTACTTTTTAAATATTACTGTAAATTTTATTAAATAAATAAATAAAAAAATATTAGTCAAAAAAAAAAATTTAAAAAAAAAAATTATCATCCACCTTGACACCGACAGGATTCGAACCCGCGCTCCTCAGATTGAAAGGCACATGCGTTAGCCAGTCGGCCATCGCGCCACTTGCATGAAGTGTGTCAAAGTCTGCACTTAAGCGGCAGATGTAAAACTATGGAATTTGTAGGTACTTGTAGCTAGTTCAGAACTATCGAAAATGTGCCAATAAACGAACTAGTGTAAACTGTAGAATTTAGTACTAGTTCGGAACTATCGAAAATGTAGTGCAGAGGGTGACAATTGACACCGCCTAGGACATCGCCGTGTTAAATTCGCCAGTTGATAACATGCAAAAGAGATTTAGCTCGCACTAGTAGTGTCGAAAAATGCACTAGAAGCGACCTAGTTCGGAACTAGAGATTTTCCCTACAGGGGTTTGAAGTTGACAGACAGACAGAAACTTTTTTGTTATGTCAGAAAAAAAACACAAATTCAAATGAACGCCTTAAAGTATGCATATTTATAATATATTTTAAATATTAATTTCGTATTGTATTAATAATACGACGCAATAATCCCCCAAACACTTCAGTGGAATTTTATATATCATTTATTATGCTTCAGCAAGCATTTCATTTTCCACGTAATCAAAGCAGTTGTCGTTAGATTTTGGGCATTTACATATAAGCGACGCCTAAATGTATGCATACATATGCTACTTCGTATGTTCCTATTAAGCACACGTTTCAAAAACTTTCTCCTTTAACAACAGCTGCGTATTTATTATCGCAAATGAAGCGGACATTGATTTTTTTTTTATTATTTGATGCTCAAAAATCAATATTCAGCATTGCGCCTAAAGCTATACCACTCATTGGCATAGTTAAAATTTGATAGAAAATTAAGCATAAATGTTGCCGCAGGTAAATGTGAAGCTGTGTGTTAACGGTGAATGTGAAGGCATGTATAGGTTAAAAAAAATGTTTGTAGTGCTTAAAAGTATGCAAACATACTTGTGAAAATTTTAAAAATTGCTGTGAAATTTACCTATTTTTCTTACGGTTTAGTCTTTAGTGCTGTTGTAGAGCAGTGTTGTGCCATTAAATCTTAATTTTTGCAAAAAAAAACTGAACTGGGCGCTTATTTTAGTTAAACGCCTGAAAGCATGCAGCTATGTTTTTGTTGCAGGTATCAGAAATTGAGCGTCATATGCTTTTAGCAAGCGAAAATGTAAACCAAACTGCCATGCTTTCTTTTATTTTACTAAAATTTAAAAATAATGTCAAAATGCAATCACAACGCCTATAAGTAGACTTTTCAAACAATACAAAACGCTTGAAACATTAATCTTAGTGGTAAAATACAGACTTGATGCGTTTAGTAGATAAGCAAAAATGTAAAATCAACTCTTTCAATTACTTTATCTTGTAAAACATTTTAAGATAAACACAAAATGCAACTTCAGCGCCTATAAGTAGACTTCGAAAACATAAAAAAGTACTTTGAAGACTGTCGTTTCAATTAAATCGAACTTTTTTAAAGCAAAGCGTAGTAAATTTGAGAAAAACTCGGCCTTGTTTGTGTGCTTATTTGAAATAAAGATAAGTTGAGTGCCTAAAAGTATGCAAGTACGTTTTTTTATGCATCTTACAGAATTAAATGCTAGTAGATAAGAGATGATATGCATTTATAAGCAAAATGGTTAGAGCAATAATTTCAAACACTTTTTAATTTACTAACAATTTGAAAGCAATCACCAAAATGCAAACCCTAGCGCCTATAAGTAGACTACACAAACATTAAAACCCGCTTAAAAAAGACTAATCGTGCTAGCAAAATGGAGGCTTGATGTTTTAGTAAGCCAAAGTGTAAAACAAACACTCAAATACTTTTATTTTACCGAAAGTTTACAGTAAAAGCGAAAGTGCTAGCCTAGCGCCTATAAATAGACTTCTGAAACTTAAAATAAGCACTTAACAGATTGCCGTTTCAATAAGCGCGAAATTTGAAAACGAAAGAGAGATAATTTTTGCAAAAAGGAGTTCCTGGCTGGGTGCTTAATAAATAAAGATACATACGTTGAACGCCTGAAAGTATGCAAATATGTTTTTTAATAAAGTTATCAACACGAAATGCTAATAAATAAGTAAAATATGCTCTTTATGAGCAAAAATGTTTGAGAAATAATTTAAAATACTTTTTAGTTTACTAAGAATTGAAAGAAACGACAAAAATGCAACCCTAGCGCCTATAAGTAGACTAACCAAACATAAAAACCACTTCAGAAAGACTAGTCGTACTAGTAAAATAGAGATTTGATGCTTTGGTAAGCTAAAGTGAAGAAGAAACACTTCCATATACTTAATTAGAAGATAAAGCCAAAATGCAACCCTGGCGCCTATAAGTAGAATTCCGAAACATTAAGCAAGCATATAAATTACGCACCATTTCAATTACCTCTAAATTTTTTATACCAAAAGCTTTAACTCTCAAATGCCTGCTAAACTAAACTCAACGCCACACTTGCGCTCTTCCCATTGCAGGTCGCCGAAAAGACGTCCAAATTCAAGGTGGACACGGAGGGCAGCAGCAATCGCTCCAAATCCTCACACTCCACATCACGCAAATCGTCGCGCGAAAAGCGGCCCTCCATGATTGGTGAGATATGCAGCAGCGGTGGCGGTCAACGCATACGCAATTCATACGGCAACATACATGGCTATCACTCGAATCGCTGCCACTTCGGCTCCAATCGCGCTGTCAGCTTAGATCAATATAGCACGAATAATCGACGGCTTTCGGACGGCTTGCAGCAGGTGATCTCCGATAGTAATGTATTCTATAATCGTCAAAATCGTGGTAGTCTTGAGGCGGCCGCAAGTCGTTTGGGCGATGAATTGAATATGAATGCACCAGGAGGAGGAGTAAGCGGAGTCGGTGGAGGCGGAGTCGGTGGTGGCAACAGCTGCGTTGATGGCGGCATTAGACAGTCTGCCACACAGCCGCTCAATCCGAGTAATGTGCCAAATGTGGATGGCGGCAAATGCGCGTGTAATAATCAAGCTTGCCAACATCAATTCGCCGCTCACCAACACGCCGCGCAGCAACAGTACAACACTTACAGTCAACAACAGCAGCTGCATCAACAGCAAATCCAGCAGCTGCAGCTGCAACACCAGCAACAGCTGCAGCAGCAGCACCAACATCATTTGCAACAACATTATCAACAGTCGGCGTCCAATGGCAATCTCTCGCCCACCCAATTGCTGCAACCGAAAGTGCAACAGCATTGTTGTGCTGCCGCAGCGGCCGCAGCTGCCGCTTCGAATGGGCTGGCAGGCGGTAATGGCAACGGTGGTGGCAGCGGCGGCAGTGGCGGTCCCACCATTTCGAAATCCTCCTGGAAGACGCGTCTCAAACAATTCTCCGACTATTTTGGACTCACCTTCGACAAGGGCGGCAAACGTTTCGGCAGCGCGCGCAGTTCACCGCACACGGCGCGCAACAACAATGGCAGCGGCGGCTTTACGAGCGCCAATCAGTCAATGGGTGGCGTCGGCGTTGGCGGCGGCGTATTCGATCCACTACTCGGCGGCAAGCCGCAAAGCATTTGCTGCACCATCTCCAATAGCCTACAATCGCCTGGACTGCGACACAAATCATTGGCCGCCGGCGTCGGTCTGCCGCACACGCACAGCGAGCTGGCAACCACTGGCCGCTTGCGCGCCTACAGTCTGGATGTGCCCTGCAGCCAAACGAGTAATCCGCGCTACAGCAGCAGCAGCGGCGGTGGCGGCGATAGCAGTCGCAAGTCATCGCGTCATGATGGCAGCGGCGGCACCGGCGGCACTGGCGGAACCGGCGGCGATGATAACAACAGCAACAATACGCTTCACAGTAGCGGTGGTGGGGGCGGTGAAATGCCCACTTGTCTGCCGCCGCCCATACGCATCGGCAGCGTGGATGCCAGCGATACGATATTGATAACGACGGGTTTGCCGCGCGTTATAACGCCCGCGCAGCTGGTGGGTGTTGGTGGTGGCGGTGGCGTTGAGACAGAGCCGAGTTTGAGCATCGATTTGGGTATGGCTAGCGGATCGTCGTATGAGCCGTCGAAAATTTGACAACGGGGGAGCTCGGAGACAACAACGAATTCGCTCTCGAATAATGGCGCTTTGGCGGCGCTGCTGCAACAACAGCAGCAACTGCAAAAGGATGCTGAGGCATCGCTGAGGCATAGCTCCAGCTGTAATATGTCGTCGATGTCGTTGACGATATGGTCGGCGTTGGGGCAACGCCTTAGCGCATTGGTGTGTCATTGCTGCGAACGAAAGTTGCCCGAGCCGGAGAATGTCTGAATGTGAGAGGAGAGTTGAGATAGTGAGTGGATAGATGGATAGGTAGCCCAAGGAAATGGTTTACTTGGGTAGAATGTAGGGAAAGGGATGAGGGATAAAGCATAAAGGATCATGGAAGTGAAGGGCGATTAAGGGAAAGATGAGTAGGGAAGGGAAGTGAAGAAAAGTAAGAGTAATAAAGGAAGTGTGTAAAAGGCAAAGTGAAACTGTATCTAGAAAAATTCGCATAAAAGCTGGAAAGCATAATTTTTTTTCCTCCCATTGAGTCAATTTGTGTTAAAATGCGCCTATCTGTCAATAGCACTGCGCGCAACATGCTGCTACAAATTTGTATTTGCAAATAAACTGCACTCCAAAGACAATGTTTTCATATATACTGAGCAAAGACTTTATTGCTGAGCAACAGTTTTTCAAAGCAACTTGTATTTTGATTATTTATCTTTTTTTTTTAATTAGCAACTTTTTTAACACGCTTTTTGATTGGCCACATGATGCTGATTTGAACAGAAACATGTTTGTTTGCTTATAAATATATTTTTCTGCTTAGCAACATGTTTTTTTTACTGCCAACATGTTTTTTTCTGCTTATTAACGTATTATTTTGCTTAGTGACATATTATTTTTCTTAACAACATGTTGGGTTTGCTTAGCAACATTTTTATTTTTACATTAAAGCCTAGTACTGAGTTCACCGCTGTGAAATTTCACATGCATTTATTTTGCCGTGAAATGTTTCAAGAAAAATTTGTTGTCAAATGAGAATAAATGCCAAAACGAAAACTGAGCAAATGTAAAAAAAAAATAATTTGGAGCATCGCCTTAGAACCAACTTTCAAATTTTGGCCAATAAAAAATATTTATACAAAATATAAATTTCAATTTCAACAAATGTCACTTTCCACTTGAAAATAAATGGCATTGTATATTTAAATTGGCGTGAAAAAATGTTGCTGGCATGATGTTGCTAGCATGTTGCGCAACGTTTTCACGGCAGGTACTCAGTACAACTTTGTCTGTGAAATTTCACACATGTTTCACAACCAGTTTTTTTGTATGGATTTTGACAGCAGTTTCACGTGAAACTCGAACACAGTACTATGCTTAACAAGAAAAAATACATACATGTTAATTGCTCAGCAACATGCTTTTCTGCTTAGCAATATGTCTTTCATTAGCCATATGCTTTTTTTGCTTAGCAGCATGTTAACCGTATGCGAGCAACATCAAAGATATTATTTTTGTGTACAGATACATTTTAGATATCCATATCAATGTTGATAGCCACATTAGGCCTCAACAAAGACATGTTGTGTTGCTTAGCAACACGCTTTTGTGCTTAGCAACATGCACGCTTGTTTATAGAATTGTTAAGACTAAATCAAAGACATGTCTTTTGCTTAGAAATATGTTTTTGCTTATCAACATGCTTAGCAACATGATCAAAATGTATCAACATGTTGATAGCCATATTGAAGAAGCATTATAGACTTGTTTTTTGCTTGTGACGGACTTTTCCTTGGGTTTGCTGGGGTAGCGCAGTCCGTCCAGGGTTCCTGAAATTATAAGAATTCCTAGTTTTCCAAATTAAAGAAAACCCTGTATTTTAGTTATTTTCATAAACGTTATAAAATTCATTTATTAATATATTCTTTAAGCATAAATTATTCCCTACAAAATTCCTACGATTGCGTAAAGATAGCGGAGGTGTTATTACCCGCCCGCTGATCTTCCTTTGACAGAGGTGGAAACCGCCTGCCAAATATAACTGCACACAAATGAAGTGTTAGGACCTCCAGGTGTGCGCCGTTTGTGGGTGTGTTAATGCCACCGACAAATATACCTGCTTCTGATTCCTATGCTAAATGCATAACGTAAGCTACCAAATAATGATAATGTAATTCTAAGTACAGATGGGGTGTTAAGACCCCCAGGTGTACTCCTTTGTCGGTGTGTTAATGCCACCGACAAGCATACCTAACGCTTGCCTAACTCCTACTGATTTTCCTCAGGATGCTGTCGCCCTTTTATACAAAAATCCTGACAGCGGCAGACAGTTATCGCTGCACAAATTTCCCGTATCCTTTACAATTGTTGCTAATTCTAATATAAGTATGTATTCTTAACTTAACTGCTTTCTATTATTAACGTATGTACATATGTATATCGCTGTATACAAAAATCCCGAAACGGGTCAACAACTCTGCCTGCACTAATTTTCTGTAACTTTTACATTTGTTGCTAATATTAACGTACATATGTATTCTAAACTCGCGGCCTCTAATATTAACATATGTATGTATGTATGTCTGTATGTCACTCATGCACTTGCATTTTACCGTATTCCTCTTTGTGCGACCTTCGCTTACTGGCCGCCTGCCTATGGTTCAATGCGTGTGCAG
Organism: Urophora cardui; assembly: GCA_960531455.1. Classification (NCBI taxonomy): domain Eukaryota; kingdom Metazoa; phylum Arthropoda; class Insecta; order Diptera; family Tephritidae; genus Urophora; species Urophora cardui. The sequence continues at coordinate 11,451,459 of OY482671.1, forward strand.
TTGAGTGTACATATGTACATACGTATGCATATATTTTACAATGTAAGATTTACATGTTTGTTTGTGTGTACATATGTTAAACTTTTAAAGTTTAGTAACCTTAATTTTGGGGTGAAAGACTTTAATTTTAATTATTAGACTGTGTATATATGTATATGCATATGTACCTTAATATGTATATATGTACATATGTACTATATTTAAATTATGTATGATTATGTATATACTGCTTATGTATATAACTCGGTTGTAGATATGTATGTAAGTATATATATATATATATATATATATACATATATAGGTATGTACGTAATCCAAATTTATATATGTATGTACATATGTATATATACGTATGTGAATTCAAGTTATATAAATATGTATATATGTATACACATATGTATATATGTATGTATGCCAATTTCTATTTGTACATTAGGCTGGGTCAGATTTCATGTATGTAAAAAATCGCAATTGTATGTACATATATATACGTATGTAAATTCAAGTTATATATGTATGTAGGTATGTATGCCAGTTTGACGATCACATTAGCCTGGGTCAGACTTCATGTATGAATATATGTACGTTATTGTGGGGGACTCCAACTCCTCAGGATTGGGGTCCTCACATGCTCAGCAACTTTAGTGTTAGCTCAGCAACATAAATTTTCAGTTCAGCGAAATGTTTTCTTATTAGCAATATACTTTCTTTCACTTAGAAACATATTGCACATCGCTCTATAACTGGTTAGCTACATTTGGTGCAACATCAAAGGCATGTTTTATTGCTTAGAAACATTTTTTTTCTTCGCATCATTTTCGATATTTGTATATATGATGATAGCCGTACTGAATAAAAAAAAAATAATTTTTTAAATTTTTAGTTAAAAAATTAAATTTTTAAAATTTTGAATTTAAAAAATAATCATTTTTAAAAAATTTGAATTAAACAAAATAAATTGTTAAAGAAAATAATGTTTTTACAAATTTTAAATAAAATAAAAATAATTTATACAAAATTTTAATTAAAAAATTTTAATTTTTCAAACTTTTAATTAAAAAAATAATTTGTAACAAAAAATAATAATTTTTTTAAAAATTTCAATTAAAATAAAAATAATTTATACAAAATTTTAATTAAAAAAATTTGAACTTTTCAAAATTTTAATTAAAAAAATTTTAATTTTTCAAAATTTTATTTCTTATCAACACTTATTTTAGCTTAGCGATTCAAAACATGTTGATGGCCATACTAAAGAAACATCATAGACATGTCATATTGCTTAGCCACATTTTTTTCGGCTGTCCGTTAGTTTTTCAAATGTTTTTGTACATCAACGATTGTATTTGTGTGTGAAAAAATGCATTCAATGTGAAGCAACAATGTTGCAAGTGCTTTAAAGTGCAATACTGGATAAAACAACACTTGCTCAGCAACATATTTTTACAAAATTTGTAATGCAAAGGCATGCCACATGAGGTTTGGAGCTCAGCAAACACATATGCTTTTATAGCAACATGTTTATTTGCTTAGCAACATGTTTGACATGCTGATACGTACATATGTATATGTTTTTAGCTGACTTGAAGCGTTATATTAAAAGAATGGATATGAATTCAACAACTCTCATTGGCACAAAGCATTGCGTGTCAAGCAACAATGTTGCTAAAGTTCTTTTTGCAATTATACAGAACGAAAAACGTGTTGAGCAACATGTTTATAAATGTTTGCTGTTGCCTTACTGAAGCGCGCTTTAAACTAATGGCGTTTTCTTTTCTGACAAAAAATGTTGCCCTTTAATATCTCAATTATCGAATTACGAAACATGAATTTCTATAAAATTTCTGAATTTGTAGTTAATGGTGCCCTCTTCCTTAGTCAGAGGACAACATTCGTTGAAATCACCACCCAAGCTTACAAAATGGCTGAGAAAATCAAACAGGGCAACATTTTTTCGAGAAAAGAAAACGGCATAAGCAACGTAGACAAAGCAAAATGAGGACTAGTGGTTTTGCGGTTATGTTGTGGAATATAAAATGTTGCTGTAATGTTGCCAGACAATTTTCATTTAATTAATTGCATAATTTGTATGCTGCAAATGAAGTAAAACAATTCCCTTTTGGTTTCTTTTTTTTGTATCTTAATGTGCAAAATAGTCAAATAATTCTTAATTTAAATTTAATATAAAATATTTTTATGATAAAATATTTTTAGTTTATTTTTATTTATTTTTTAAATACTTATAAGCGGTGTTTGTCATAGATGTATGTACATATATAGTTTTAGTAGCAAATGCAATTAATTTTAAGTTTTATTAATTTTAAGTTCATATTTTAACTATTAGTTATTAGCAGAAATAGCACAAAAATCGAAAATAAGCATAAATGGAAAAAAACTAAGTCATTCTATGTTTAGCATTTTTTACTAAAAAAATTTTTATTTTGCGCACATTTTCTTTTCAAAAGTTTAAATAAAACTAAAATTTAACTTTTCGTGCAACAGCCAAAAGTATGCAATTGAAGTCCGGAATAAATTAAAATAATAAAATTAAATTCTTTAAAATAATTTTTTTTTTGTCTTAAATGCACTGCAGTAAATGCATTTTAAATTTAGTAAATATTTTTTAGTAAAAACCGCAAGTCATGCCATTAGTTCTGTAAGGTATGTTTGTTTACATATACATAGGTTAGAAAAATATTAGTTACGTATTTTGCATAAGAAAAAAGAATTTATGTGAATTTAAATGAGCATAAAATAATTATTAGAATTAAAACGGCCATATCAATACAAACGTAAAAAAGAATTTAATTAAAATTTTTAATTGCAATATTAAAATTTTTAGTTAAAAAAAAATAAATTTTTTAAATTTTCAGTTAGAAAATTAAATTTTTAAAATTTTGAATTTAAAAAAATAAAAATTTTTTAAAAATTTTAATTAAAAAAACATTTTTTTACAAAAAATGTTTTAAAAATTTTAATTAAAATAAAAATAATTTATACAAAATTTTAATTTTTTTTTTCAAAATTTTAATAAAAAAAATTTAAAAATTTTTAATTAGAATATTAAAATTTTTAGTTAAAAAAAATAACTTTTTTAAATTTTCAGTTAAAAAATAAAATTTTTTAAATTTTGAATTTAAAAAAATAATTTTTAGAAAATTTTAATTAAATAATTTGTAAAAAAAAATGGTTTTAAAAAGTTTAATTAAAATAAATATAATTTATACAAAATTTTAATTAAAAAAATTTTAATTTCTCAAAATTTTAATTAAAAAAATAGATTTTAAAATTGTTATTAATTTCAAATTTGTAAAAAAAAGTTGATTTATAAACATGTTAAAAAATTTTAATTAAAATAAAAATAGATTATACAAAATTTGAATTAAAAAAATTGCAATTTTTCAAAATTTTAATTAAAAAAATATTTTTAAAAATTTTTATTTAAATAAAATAATTTTTAAAATTTTAATTAAATTAAAAATTTTTAATTAAAAAGGATAATAATTTTTGTTAATTTTTCAGTTTTAAAAAAATTATGTAAGAAATTTGTAATTGAAAAAAGTTTTTTATTTAAAAAAAATTTTTTTTAATTAGCAAAGATTTGTTTGTTAATTATTTTTTATTATTTATATAATTTTACTGACTTTGAAATGCAAGACTTTTATTGGCACTAGTTACAAATGGAAAAATATGCAATAAATAGCAAAGCTAAGTTAATTTGTTTAAGTTTTTTTAGTTGAAAGAGACAAATATAAGCAAATGAAAAAATGGAAACTTAAATAAATTTGTGTTTTTATTTTATTTGTTTTTTTTTTTATTTTTATTACACACACTTTTTTGTACAGTTCTATTTTTTCTTGCTTTACTTTCTTTACCTTAACGCACCTACAAATGAGGACTTTACTAAAAATAAGTTTGTCAGCGCCTAAATGTATGCTATGCTATGCCCTTAAACCATAACTACAAGTAGCTACTACATCACATATGAACAGACTTCACTTTAAGGCATACATACCTACATACATATGTACAAATCAAGGCTTTTATGAAAGAAACAGGCTTCCAGCGCCTAAAATTATGCCACATTATAGGGTTAATTGCCTTTAAAAGTAAGGATGTCAGTACAGCATGTCAATGACTAAAGTTTTGCAACTTTTGCAGATGTTAATAATAAGAGAGGCCTTTTTATAAAAGGAAAAGCGCCTAAAAGTATGCCACATTAACGCCTAAGCTTGATTTACAACCTAAAGATCGATATAGAGTTGGCGCTGATTCATATTTTAGGTGGATTTGAAGTGTTTAGTAATTACAAAGAAAACTTGCATGTAAAATAAAAACTTGGTAAGCGCCTAAAAGTATGCTACGTTAGCGCCAAAATATACGAAAGCAAAAATGTAGATTAGAAAATCTTATTATTTTTGAATATTAGACCCATATTAAGTGCTTAACGAACAAACAAAGTTTTTCATGAAGTAATGCGTCGTCATAGCGCCTAAAAGTAGGTTAAATTAGAACCGAAGCTGCATTTAAATGTGGCAAATTTAAGTAAAAAGTGCTAATAACTTTGATTTTAGCGTATTTAAAAGTATTTAACAAGTAACACATTTCATTATTTATTGATTACAGCGCCTAAAAATATGCTACACGAGCGATGAAACTGTATCTAAGTGCGTCAACAACTTCGATTTTCGAATACTTCAAAGTAATTAACAAAAAAAATAAAGCATTTCCATAAGCATTTGTCCTAGACAGCGCCTAAAATTATGCTATATTAGAAACTAAGCCGCATTTAAATGCTTCACACTGAACTTGGGTATGCTAAAAACTTAGATTATCGCATATTTTAAAGTATTTAACAAATAAATAAAGCATTTCATTAATTATTTATTCTGCATAGCGCCTAAACGTATGCACATTTATAGAAGGATTAATTAAATTTATACAAATGGTAGCGTTTGAAGTTGATAGACAAACAGACACATTTTTGGATATGTTAGAACAAAACTGCTAGCACATCAAACACAAATTTTGGTGAACGCCTTAAAGTATGCATAACGAAAATATATTTTCAAATATTAATTCCGTATATTGTTTTAGTAATATGCAATAAAGCCAACAGCAATCAAAAGCAAATAATTCGCCGCCGAAATCACAGAAACACTTGCCGCTTATGTGCCCAAAATGTAATTGAACGTAAAATATATAGTCTGTGTATTTGCACAAAATAAGGGCAGAGCCAGACGACGCAAGAAATTACTTTAAAATTTTTGTATTTTTTTAAAAGAAACAAAAACAAAAATTTGAATTTTTCACTTTCTGAAAGTAATTTCTTTCGTCGTCTGGCTGTACCCTTAGTGTCGGCAAACCGCATGCGCCTAAATGTATAAATCTCAGTAATAATGCATAAGTTGTGAAATAAATAGAGCTCGGATAATAGGTGAAAATCAAACGCCTAAAATTATGCTACGTAATGTTTGTGAGCACATCCAGTGGCAAGTTTAAGGGTGGGCGGCGTTCATTCAGGTCTAAGCCCCCGTGAATGCAATTGGATTTTTTGCTTACTAGGATGCCAGAAAAATAAATTATTAAGGTTTTTTATGGGTTGCACGTGAAAAATTGCAAAGAAAGCTACAATAAATAAATATAATAATAAAGAATAATAATAAATAAGGTATATTAAATAAATATATAATTATAAAGAATAAAGAAAAAAATTAAAAATTTGTAGTGACTCGCTTAAATTTGAGACAAAATCTTCGCACGTGAAGGAAAAGCAATTACAGTTTCAAACCAAATATATTTTGAATGAAAATGAGGCAAGTGCATATTAGCAAATGGAATATATAATACAGCTTTTTAATTTGTAGTGGTCCGACTTTAAACATTTGCATATTTTAGGTAAAAAAAACTTGATTTGAACTTTCCTATTTTTTCTTATGACCATTGCAGGGCTTACAATTTTCCAATTGGATACTCGGCATAATTCCATATCTGTAAAAATGCAAATTTCTGTCGTGGTAAAAACCGTTCTGCATTTTTGTTTATGAGTTATTGGAACATTAACTATGCCATAATTTACTTACTTTTCCCAAATTTTATTTTCATTACAGCTAGTTTTGTTTTGCTTTCAAAAAGCTTGACGATGTACAAAAATATAAAATACAAAATGTGTTCTTCATACTTTTTTTCAGTAAAAATGTCAAAGAAACTAAATCCCTCTCTGGCTTTATTTCATCACACACCACTGTATACCCCTTTATATTTAAATTGTAATCCCGCCACTGAAAACAACCAAAATTTACAAAATGTAGCATTTTTTAGGCGCTTGATTTCACCTATTTTTCCGAGCTCTAGAAATAAAATATGAAAACAAATGTTTGTATGTATGTAACATATGAATTTATTTATGAACAATTACATGCCGGGAAATACATAAATACATACATGTGTATGTACATATGTATGTATGCATGTATGTATGTATGCATGTTAAAAACACATTTATATGCATGTACAAGCATTTAGATGAAATCAACCGCAATTTATCAATAAGCCTCATAAAATATGCAAAACTTTTGGCACTTGCGATTGTGTTAGCACCGTGGAATCGGGGTTATTTACATATATTATTTAAGATAACCCAATAAAGCAAAAGTTTAATACTTTTGCTCGCCTTTTTTTTTGGAGTAGAACGCAGAAAACCGTATGTAGGTGGCCGTTAGAGGGTTAAGCGTTGCTAGAAAATGTTCACCGTAAAATTTTAGTAGGCGTTGCCTCAGACTAAATTTTCATAGCATGAATGTAAAAGAGCGCAGCAAGGAAAATAAGCAAAAATGACGCCCTGAAGTATGCAACAATTTTTTTATATTTGGCCGAGTGCTTTTTAAAAGTAATGCAAAGTTGGTTAAAAATTCTAAGTTCAACTTCTTGATTCCTAGTATTAAAATTTAGTTAGTTTTGTATGATATTTTCATTAATTAAGCTCGCCACGAAGTTGTCCATTTGGCGGTTAGTTGGAAAAGTGCGCGAAAAAATGCATTTAGGTGGCCGTTAGAGGGTTAAGCGATGCTAGAAAAATGTTAACATAAAATTTTAGTAGGCGTTGCCTCACACTAAATTTCCGTTGGACGAATGTAAAAGTGTACAGCAACGAAAATAAGAAAAATATGGCGCCTCGAAATATGCAACAAAATTTGCTTTAATGCTTTTCTCTATTTTTCTATGCTTCACTGTGCAACATCATACATACATATGTACATTTCACTTGTCACCGTCGTCATCATGTTCATCATCAGCAAATTCACCATCACTTCAGTCATACATTGATTTGTTTCCGATTTGTGCGCTCGATGTGCGTTGCATGCCTAAGTGTATGCTACTATTTTGTGCCTAATTTAGTGTAATGTCTTCATCATTGCTTATGCATGAATTTTTGTGTGTTTGCTTATTGTTTGTTGTTGTTGTTTTTTGTCACATATTTACATAAATATTTGCTTGTTTTCTTTTTTTGTCTATGCCCTTTGGCATCTAAAGCTGGGCCTCCTGCTGATTCTCTAGTGTTTTTGAGCTTTGCATTGTTAGCATTCTTCTCCTTCTTCATCATCAATTTGATTGTCATATTTGATGTATTTCAGTAGCAGACGCAACCGGAAGAGATATAATGCTAATTTGTGTGAATGCGTGTGTGTGTGGGTGTACGTGTAAGGCCTGCCCATCAAATATCAATGGCGAACGCAACGGATCTTTATTGACTTTGCAGAAAAATAGAAAATGAGTAGATAAAGATAAAGCAGCCAATTTAAGAAGCACTGAAATCTACTGTGCAAATGTATCGTATATCTACTTACATTTGTATACCCGGTAGTAGCTTTGCTTTGGCAATTGTAAGCGAATATATTTGTAAGACATACCGAACTAGATTTTTTTTTGCTCAAAAGTTTTATTTTGGATTTTTGTTAAGCCTATAACCAGTAGCCGTTTTGTTCGAAAAAATACCCAGTAGTGGTCTTTTTAAGTTTTTAAAAATTATTATTTTCACTTCTAATTCGTATTATTAGATTTTTCTTTATTGTATACTCAATAGCGAATTTTTTTTTTAATATACCCAGTAGCCTTTTTGTTTGAAACGCACACAATGGTGAATTTTTGAACTTAAAGAAGCTATTTCTCTTATTTGTTGCATTATTTCTTTTTTGTACACCCAATAGCATACTACTTAAAATATTTTATGTTTTATTTTTGTAAAAAAATACCCAGTAGCGTATTTTGTGTATGCATTATTTATAATTTTCACTTCAAATTCGTATTATTAGATCTTTCTTCATTATATTTTTCGTCATTGTATATCAAATAGCGGTTTTTTTTAATATACCCAGTAGCCTTTTTGTTTGCAAAGTGCAGAATGGTGAATTTTTTAAGTCTTAACAAAGCTATTTCTCTTATTTTTCACATTACTAGATTTTTATTTAGTGTATACCCAATATCAAACTTTTTAGAATATAGCCCGCAGCCGATTAAATATAGAGCCAATAATAAATTTGTTTAACTCTAAGAAAGGCTACTAATCTTATTTTGCGCATTATTATATATGTATTTTTTTTGGTATACCCAGTAGCAGCCTTGTTAGAGTATACGCTGCTTTAAAAAACATAGTGAATTTTTTTGACTATGTAAAAAGCTATTTGACCTCTAGTTCGCATTATGTATTAGATTTTCTTAATTGTATACCCAATAGCAGAGCAGATTTTAAAATACCCTGTAGCCGATTTTCCTGAAATGGCGTACTGACCAGTACTGATTTGTTTAATTATAAACAGTAGTTTCTCTTATTATTCGAATTATTAGATTTTTCTTTTTTGTATACCCAACAGCAGACTTTTTAAAATCTACCCGCCAGCAACTTGTTTGTGCTTCTTGTTTAATTTTAAAACCTTTTTTCTTGTGCATTGTGTCATAGCATTTCACTAAAGTCTGTACCCAAAAGCAAGTTGTATTAAAAAATACCCGGTAGCAAATTTTTCTGAAATTTTTTAATAAGTTTCCCTTTTTTGTTTTTGAGTTCTTATTAGCATATACCAAGTAGCCGATTTGCTTAAAAAAATTACGAGTAGCCAATTTGTTTGAAATAAAAAAAATACCCAGTAACGGATTTTTTAAGTTTGAAAAGCAAAAAAAAACCAAAAAATTTTAATTTTTTTTTAATTTTCTCTTCTAATTTATATTATTAGAGTTTGTTTACACCCAGTAGCAAATCTTTGTAAAGATTTTTTTATTATTTTTTTTTTATTTTATCTTTTTCTTGTGAATTATGTTTCTGTTGTTTTACTACAATCTATACCGAGTATCTAATTTGTATAAATATATAACACATAGCGGGTTGTTTTTTTTTTAATTTTTTATTTTAATTTAAAAATTTTTTCTTGTTCATTGTATTTTTATGCCATTTTACTAAAGACTATACCCAGTAGCTAAATTTCTTTAAGTACATATACCCTGTAACGGATTTCTTTTTTAACTGAATAATTGAAAATTTTTCTTGTGTTTGTTTTACTTGGTTTTTCCTTTGTATGTATGTATATGTTTATTTTTATATATATTTATTTTGAGTGCGCTACTGGTTATAAAAATCGATGGCTTGCTTTCAGTGACTACGTTAATGCTAACAAATAAGCCACGTTGATTGGTATGTATGGTTATTTATATTTAAATCATAACTTAAAAATGTTAAATATAAAATTTATAAAAGACCTAAGTGGTGAGTGATACCACAGTATGCCCAGCGCATATGTAGGTATGGTCTGCTTGGTCATATCTACATTCATATATTTATATGTAACAAACAAGAGGATTGTGTTGCTGTTGCATACTTTCAGGCTACATGCCACATGCTAGCAGCAGCCTTCATTTATCCGACATCGGTTTGCGTGTGAAACATATCTAAATAACCGTTAGGCATACACAAAAATTGGTGTAGGCGACCAGCACACGCACACACGCGCGCTGTTACCGCTTTAATGGATTGTTGTTGTTTTTGTTGTTCTTATGCTGAAGTCGATTGATAGGTGTACATATAGAAATTATGTGCGCGTTGAAGCAAAATATGTGTGAGAAAATAAAAAAGGAAAACAAAATTCCCAAACACATTTGGTTTTTTTCTTTACTTTTTTTTTGCAAATAGAGGCATGTGAATAGTCAATTATTATTAAGCACGCCTAAATGTATGCCACAGAAAGAAAAGTGCTTTGTTGTCAACCTTCGCAAATGTCCTTGAATAAAATTTTTGAGATGTTGTGCGTTATCAGCAAGTCAATTTAATCTAATTGAGGATCAGTATAAGCGTGGAGGGAAGGAGGGAGTTGGTTTGAACGTGAGAAGAGAGGAAGGGAAAGAAAAGAGAAATATTTGAGGTTATTGAATGCTTAAGAAATATTAGATACTAGATGAAATTATTAAATAAAGATTATGTATTGTGGAAAAAGTAACAAATAAAGATAACTTTGAATCGGGTCAACACTTTCGTAAAGGTTGCAAATGACACACGAAGAACCGCAGAGCGACACGATGAGACAAAAAAAAAACAAAAAGAGTCCTTAGTGCAAGCAATGACGAGAGCGCAATGAGTTAAGTCGAAAAGCTCAAAAGACAGATAAGTAGATTTATGAGTGAGTGCAAGTGATAAAGATAGCATAGCAAATAGTAAAAGATGGAAAGGGGGTACAGGAAGAAAGGGGGTTAGAGGAAGAGAAAGAGTAAGAAAAAGAAAAAGGCCAAAAATATGGGAAATGTTTAAAAGTAAACTATAAAGCGAAGAAGAAACAGGAAAAAGTGAACGAAAAAGAAAATAAAAAGGCAGCAAAGCGATTGAAGAAAAAACAAGAAAGAGAGTAAAATCTAATTAAATTAAATTAACTTACTTACACAAGTGAGATCAACATATCCTTATACAAAAAGCCGCTATTAGCAAAAGAGAGAAAGTAAGAATTTAATATTCAATATAGAAAATTTACAATAGAAAATTTAGAAAAAAAATTAAAATAAAAAAATCATAGTAAAAAATTCACAATGAAAAAATTACAGTAAACAATTAGAGAATAATGAATATATAAAAAAATGCACAACAAGAAAAATTCACAATAAAGAAATTATAAAAAATTCACAGTAAACAAACGCATAATAAAAAAATTTGAAAAAATATTCACAATAAGAAAAATACACAGCAAAAACAAATTCACAATAAAAAAATTCACAACAAAAAATTCGTAAAACTCTCACAATAGGAAAAATCCACAACAAAAAATTCATAAAAAACAATGGGAAAAATTCACAGTAAAAAAATTCACAGTAAAAAAATTCACAGTAAAAAAATTCACAGTAAAAAAGTCGCAACAAAAAATTCGTAAAACTCTCACAATAGGAAAAATTCACAACAAAAAATTCATAAAAAACAGTGGGAAAAATTCACAATAAAAAAATCAGAGTAAAAAAATTCACAATAAAAAAATTCACAACAAAAAATTTATAAAAAACTCATAATAGGAAAAATTTACAATTATAAAATCATAAAAAAAATTCACAATAAACAAAAAATTTAGAACAATCGCATAAAATATTTACATACAAGAAATAAGAGCGAATGAAGAACAAAAAAAAAAACAAAAACAAACAAAAAATTTATTCTAAGTCCAAAGCCCCTCTAAGTGTCTAATAAATATGTATATATACAGGTCTAACTTTTAGTGTTGAAATATTACAAATATTGCAAAAAATTTTAGAAAAAAAATATATATATTAACAAATTATTATATAATAAATAATAAAAACAAAAACAAAAACAGAAAATATGTGTGTATGTCAATAAATTACTGAAATACAAAAATAGAACAAAAAAGCTTAACCAAAACGCATAAAAAATAATTTTAAAAACATTTATATTATCAATATTATTACTAAATGACATGTCAAAGCCAAGCTGGTACTTGGTTAATTAGCCGAAATCTAGCGTAGCACACACACACAAAAGAAAATAATAGCAAGAAACAGACAAAAGAAAAAAAGAAACTGAATTACTCGTACATTAAAAATTAAATAAAAAAGCAGCAAAATCGTCGATACAAGTACAGCATACATAAATATACCCGGTAGTAATTTTTTTAATTTGAAATTTTGAAAGGAAAATATTTTCATAGACATAAACTTGATTTTTATGTTAGAAAGCTTTCTTTTTTTGATTTTTGTTTAACATATACCCAGTAGTCGATTTGTGTGCAGAAATACCCAGTAGTGTTTTTAGGCTTGAAAAAAGTGGTTTTTCATTTATAATTTTTTTTATTTTATAGCCAAAAGCGATTTTTTTGAAATATACCCGCTAGCCGATTTTTTTTTTTTGAAAAATTAGTAGTGTATTTTTTAGGTTTGAAAAAACTAGATTTTCATTTATAATTTTTTTTTATTTTACAGCCAAATACGATTTTTTTAAATATACCCAGTAGCCGATTTTTTTGAAAAATTAGTAGCGTTCTTTTTTGGGTTTGAAAAAAGTTATTTTTCATTTATATTTTTTTTTTTTTGATTTTATAGCTAAACGCGATTTTTTTGAAATATACCCAGTAGCCGATTTTATAAAAAAATACCCAGTACATAGTGAATTTTTCTGTTTGAAATTTTTTTTTATTTTGAAAAGAGATATTTTTCACTTCTAATTCATAGCATAAAATGTTTTCTTTGCTGTATAGCTAATAGCGGATTTTTAATATACATATACCCAATAACAATTTATTTGCAAAAATTTCCAGCAGTAAATTTTTTTGAGTTTGAAAACTATTTTAATTTTAAAAATTTATATTTTTCACTTCTAATTGGTATTATTTGATTTTTTACTATTGTATACCCAATAGCCGATTTTATAAAATATACCCATTAGCGGATTTGTTTGAAAAAATACCCAGTAGGGATTTTTTTTAAGTTTAGAAAACTTTTTAATATAAAAAATATATTTTCCACTTCGTACTCACATAATTTGATTTTTTCTTACTGTATACCCAATAGCGATTCTTTTTAAATATAACCAGTGGCAGAATTTTTTGATATTTTTTAAATTTTATAACTTTTTTCTGGTGCATTGTGTAAGTACATTTCAGTAAAGTACATAACCAATAGCAAGTTTGATTGAAAAATACCCGGTAGCGGATTTTAATGCCAATCACTGCATTTTTTCTTTTTCTTCCTCTCTTGTTTTCATTTCCGCAACCGAAAAAAAACATATTTTTTATTTAAACACTATACAAAAAGTATTAACCACTTATGCCACGTACAATGGGAATTGAGAACTGGACTTTAAACCTAACTTCTATATATGATATGTAGTATGTGTATATAAAAAACAAACAAACTAGTATTTAATTTATAAAGCACATATGTATATATACATATGTATATATACCCGTAACAACAAAATTATACATATATGTAGTGTTAAAGTAAATGTTCTTATAAAACAAACCACCATATATCCCAATATAATTAAATTAAAATAAAATGATTATACATTAGCATTTAAAATATCGTAAAGCCGTTAATAGTAATTAAAAAAAATTATTAAATTATCAGCGAGTAAAAAAAAGCATACGCAAACTCTTTGAGCACAGGTTTAAATGCGCCAAATTGTTTTGAAGCTCGACTACCAATTGCTGGCGGCCATCATGAGCGCGTGAAATTCGTTTTAAGGTCCCCACACAGCAAAATCATATCGCGTCATGCACGATTTTGCTGTGTGGGCTGTATCGTATCGCTTCTGTTTGTGGGGACCTTTATATTCCGCTATTTCCATACACTATACACGGTAGGCAGGAAGCGACGATAGGTTGCATGAAAATGTCGAGAAAAAAGGAAAGTGGGGTTGTGTTATGTGATGTTTATAGATGAAACATCCGTTGAAATTAAAATCCGAGCTGCTCCTTTTTCAAGGATATCCACATTTTTTGTTTTTTTTTTGAAAGGATCAAATATTGAGGAAATCGAAAATTCGCCACTGTCCAAATTTTTCCGATTTCAATACATTATTTGGTCGCTAAGGGATACAAAAAAGGTATTAAAAAGAAAAAAGGACACCTGTAGTGGAAAAATCCAACGTGAACAGAACCCAAAGGATAACCACTGAAATATAAAATAACACAAAAAGTACCCACTTTAATTTGCGTATAACTCCTAAAATGTTAACTCTACGTGAAAATTCCTTATTATATGTTTCATTCAGAATAAATAAAGAAATATTTCTTTGATATGCAATTTTGATGTACCTGCAGTGCTTAATGTACTTTTGTGCATCTAAAGTGAAAATTTCAAAAAAAGTACGTTTTTTTTATGGTGCTATTTTAAGTTCAAATATTTTTCTAGTTTATGTAAATATTTTAATCTAATGATCCAACTCTCATTCCTACATATCTATACGTTAATACTAAAAAAGAGTTAGAGCTGAGATACGCGCTAGCTGTGCACGGTGGGCGGGAAGCAACAATAGGTTGCATGGGAATATCGTAAAAACGATGGCCCAACGAATATGTGCCTAGCTGTGTGCTGGTACTAATTTTCGTTTAAAAAAAATGTTGCAGATTTTATTCACGCTTGCTGTGTGTTTATGAAGTATATTAGAATATCATTTTACGTAAGTTTTTAGCCGGCGATCGTTTTTTCGATATTCCCATGCAACCTATTGTTGCTTACCGTCCACCGTGCACAGCTAGCGCGTATTTCAGCTCTAATTCTTTTTAATATTAACGTATAGATATGTAAGAATGAGAATTGGATCATTAGATTAAAATATTTACATAAACTAGACAAATATTTGAACTTAAAATAGCACCATAAAAAAAAGTACTTTTTTTTGAAATTTTCACTTTAGATGGACCAAAGTGCATTAACCACTGCAGGTAGATCAAAATTGTATATCAAAGAAATATTCCTTTATTTATTCTGAATGAAACATATTATACGGAATTTTCACATAGAGTTAACATTTTAGGAGTTATGCGCAAATTAAAATGGGTACATTTTGTGTTATTTTATATTTCAGTGGTTATCCTTTAGGTCCTGTTCACATTGGATTTTTCCACTATAGGTGTCCTTTTTTCTTTTTAATACCTTTTTTTGTATCCCTTAGCGACCAAATAATGTATTGAAATCGGAAAAATTTGGACAGTGGCGAATTTTCGATTTCCTCAATATTTGATCCTTTCAAAAAAAACAAAAAATGTGGATATCCTTGAAAAAGGAGCAGCTCGGATTTTAATTTCAACGGATGTTTCATCTATAAACATCACATAACACAACCCCACTTTCCTTTTTTCTCGACATTTTCATGCAACCTATCGTCGCTTCCTGCCTACCGTGTATAGCGAGTAGCACTCGTTCGAGCACGTTTTCTTTGGATTTTTGTTTAGCATAATCCAATAGCAGATTTGTTTAAAAAAACCCATTACGAGTAGCGTAAATTTCTAAGTTTGAAAAAAGTTATTTATCAATTTCTAATTCATATTATAAAATTTTTCATTATTGTTTATCCAATAGCGGATTTTTAAAATATGCTCAGCAGCCGATTTGTTTCAAAAAAATACCCAGCAGTGAATTTATTTGAAAAAATACCCAGTAGTTGTTTTTTTTTAAGTTCGAAAAACTTTATTTTAATTTAAAAACATGTTTTTCACTTCTAATTTGTACTATATGATTTTTCGTTATAGTTGATTTTTATAAATACCTATATACCGAAGAGCAAATTTTTTTCGGTTTTTTTTCCAAATTTACACTGTTTTTCTTGTAGGTGCGTTGTGTTATTACATTTCATTAAAGTTTATACCCCACAGCAAGTTGGCTTGAAAAATACCCGGTAGAGTAATTTTCTAAGTTTGAAAAAAATTATTTTTCAATTTCAAATTCATATTACCTATCAAGTTTTTCTTTAGTGTATAACCAATAGCTGACTTTTAAATATGCCTAGTAGCCGATTTGTTTGAAAAAATACCCAGCAGTGAATTTAGTTGAAAAAATACTCAGTATTTAATAATTTGAAGTTTGAAAAACTTCGTTTTGTTCCAAAAATATGTTTTTCACTTCAAATTTGTACTATTTGATTTTGCGTTATGCGAGTTGTTTTTTTTTTTTCAAATTTACACTGTTTTTCTTGTAGGTGCATTGTGTTATTACATTTCATTAAAGTCTATACCCAACAGCAAGTTGGTATGAAATATACCCGGTAGCGGAATTTTTTTATATTTTTTTTGTAGTTTTATCATATATAGCCGATTTGTTTGAAAAAATAACCAGCAGTGAATTTTGTATGTTTGAATAACTTTTTTAATTGGAAAAAAATAATTTCAACTTATAATTTACATACCCAATAGCGGATTTTTATAAAAATATACTCAATAGCAAATTTTCAGATTTTTTTCAATTTTAGAAACATTTTCTCTTATGTGTTGTATTATTATGTTTTACTAAAGTCTCTACCCAGTTGAAGTAAGTTTTTTGAAAAATACCCGGTAGCACTTTTTTTAAAAGGAAACTCCTATGTTTGGGCTTTCTTTGGAGTTATACCCAGAAGCATGAAGTGGTTGTATAAATACCCATTAGTGCATTTTTTAAATTAAAAAAAAATTTTCACTTTTAATCCGTATTACCAGGCTTTTCTCTATTGTGTACCCAATTGGGCACTTTTTCAAATACATATACCCAGTTGCCAATTTTTTAATTAATTTTTTTTAGTTTAATAACTTCTTTTATTCTATATCGTGTTATTAAATTTCACTAAAGTCAATACCCAATAGCAAATTTTGCTGGAATACTTTTTGTATTCGACCATTTGTACACGTCAGCGAGTAGTATTCGTTCGAACACCCTAACTTTATGCATAACGAGGGATCTTCTCGTTGCGTTTACTCGCTCTTTCATTACATACACATACACACAGTTCATGGTAGTCGCTAACGAATAGCATTTTCGACTGGCTACACATAAACGATTTGTACGCGCTCGCTCGTTTATTAATACCACCAGATACATTAGTGCCAGGCGCGGATCCAGGATTTCGGCAAGGGGGGGGGGGGGGGGTTTGAAAATTTCTTTTTTTGGAAGATGTTTTTTAAGGGCAGACGCTGCACATAGGTAGATTTTACGAATTTATGCGGCCAAAATTGAAAATTTTAAAATTGGTGCAAATGCAAAATCCAAAATCGCTCTATGTTTATAATAGACCGGGCGATAATAAACCGGTCTTCTCGGCTTTTATAGACAACGGGGGTGTCCCTGCCGCTAGTCGAAACTTATTATTCTCTCACTTTTTCGATTTTTTTTTTTACGTATTTTAAGTAACCCATTTTTAAACGTCAATATTTTCAGTTTTAAGACAGTTATCAAAGTAAACATCATGGATTCGGGTGCTTCAGGTAAATATCATTATTTAGTGAAGAAATCGTCAACCTAGCATAATAAAAGACCCACCATTTTGAAGCTTTTAAGCATATCGGCCTTTCTTGAAAAAATATTAATTTTTTATTTCAAAAGCAATTTAGTTATATTATCGCCTCCGATCGATTACCCGTCAATTTCTCTACGGAAAAATGCAAAGCCAGAAATTATCAACAATGGATTAAAAATTGGCCTATTTGGAAAATTACCTGCTTTCGTATTTTTAGTGTTTCCAATTTTTCAAAGTCAAGGAAATACTTATCATAAAAAGGGGCTAAGAATCCTAAAGCTACATTTTTTAGAAGAGTTTTGAGTATGCAATTTTGCAGCTCACTCAATTTTAATATAACAATATGCAACATTCAACTTTTTGAAAATTTTCATTGGCTTTTCGGAAATTTTAATTGGAACGGTCTCACCCTACACCGTACAGTAAAAAACTTCTAAGATTGACGGAATTTTTCATAGCATTGAGAATTTCACTTTTTACGCTAAAATGGGTTGGCTACATAACAGTACTCTTAGAAATTTCCTCAAAATCTTCTATAAATTATGGCCTTGCTTTGAAATTTTTAATCCACTTTCAGAAATTTCTACGATTTTTCAGATTTTTTCCATAAGCTCAGAAATCCTGCTTAAAACAATTTTTATTGAAAAATTTTCTATATTTTTAAACTAAAATAAGAAAGTAAAATTTTCGACAGAACTCTTTGAAGTAAATTTAAAAACTTTGGCGTATGATTTTTTTTTGAGTCACTGTATATATTTTTCAATAAAATCGACTTTTAACTCAAATTATTAAAATTTTGCATTAAACAAGCAATTTTGAATAGATGTAGACAATAAAATATTTTTGGCCGCATAAAACTTGAAAATCTACCTATGTGTGCTGGTGAAAATATGGACTAATACCACCTACTATTATTATTCTATATACTAGTTGCGCCATTTCCCGCACCTTAAACACAACAAAATCAAAACCTTCCAAATTAACAATATGTATGTCATCACATAAAGTGCAGGAGATTTAAATTGAAGTTCTAAATAACATGTATAACGTATGTATGTATATTTTTGCATTGGTACGTGCGAATGAGTATCGTATGGTATTGGTGGGAAATTGATCATCAATTTCACTTACCCTTGCATTTAAAGCCAAAATAAATAAGAATATATGTATGTAGTACTTTTTGGTTATATTTATATTTTTAATAGAATTATTCTTGTTCTTGTTTTTATATACTCAAATTTTTAAAAGATTAATTTAAACAAGAATTGCGAAATGCCTCTGAAAAAAGCAATTTCTCCAACGATTCAGACATTTCTGACCAAATTAATTCTGTACAATCCCGATAAAAATAGGGATAAGAAAAAAAAGAAAATAAATTTGCGATTTGGCAATTTGCGAATAGTATTTGACAAATTTGATTTTATGCACGTGCGTCCAAAGGTACCTACATGAACTTTTTTCGCATGTAGGTACATATTTTGGATGTTATGTGGTCCAACCATTGCTTTTGGAATGATAGTTTTCCTTGATCAGTTTGGGAAATTTGGGCGCAGAATCTATAAGGGCATTAATTTTGGATCTATGATAAACCACAAGGGGGGGGTTTGAACCCCCAAAACCCCCCCCCGTGGATCCGCCACTGATTAGTGCTGTTTATACCTACTTTTTTTTAAGTTCTCTATACTTACGAAAAATTACGAAAAGTAGCATTTTCCACTGCGCAGCATTTGGAAATTGTATAAACTACCTTTAAAACTCGCTGAAAAAAAATATTATAAACCGTAACCAACAAATTTTATTTTATTATATACCTACTATATACACTATATTATACACTCTCCTATACCTATACATATACTATATTCAATATATGTATGTAGATTGTTTAATATTTACCCTGAACCTTTTCTGGTTTATCGTGAAAAGTATGACTTGTATTTGGAATATTTTACTCAATACCTACAAATCGAATGCTACTAATCTACATATGCACTCTTTTACACAACTATCTTTATAAGACTTTAATTTTTTAATAACACAACAACTCTACCAACGGTTTCCTTCAATTTTAAACACTAACAAAACCAATAAAGAACTCACTCAATTCAAAGTGGTATGCACTTAAAATTATGAATGTTCGAAACTATTTAAAACCTCTTGAAAAGGTAGGAAGGAGCTAAGCCTTTGGCGCTGCTTTCAGAAGTGATTTTAGGTTTGTGACTTGAATTGAAATTGGTTTGGCACTTGGATATATAGACAGTTAGAGAGTGAGAGGGGAATTAAATTTGATTTGGAACTTGGATAGAGAGAGAGAGATAGATGGTGGAACTGCATTTGGTTCAGTACTTAGACAGATAGATAGATATAGAGAGGGAGATGGAGTAAGAAAAGAAAAAGATGGATTGAGTGACTTCTTATCTAAGTTTCATACCAAAACAAGATTTTCCATTTAGCAGATTTTTATTTCACATTTTAATCAGGCAAATGTGTGAAGTTATAAGGAGAAAAGTATAAATTTTTCGTGCTCTTATATAACTTGAAGCCTGACTCTAAGGGCCGTTTACTAAACCTCTGATAAACGCTAACCGGAGAACAAAGGTCCGGTTAAGCTATGGACTGAATTATCGACCACATGTTAAATGTATGATTTGATGAAGTCGATAATGATGTTTAACCGGACTTTAACCACCGTTAGCGTTAATCAGAGGTTGATTAAACGGCCCAAAAGGTAAAGGCCCAATGTACGCTTGCTTTGCTTGCTTGGCTGTGAGAAATGTCAAAATTATTTTGAGCTCTACTAAAATGTATAAAAGTTGGCGAAATGTCAGCTTTACTCCACGCGCTTGAAGCGCTGCAAAGTTTCGAATTGCCCAATTCTCTATTTGACAGCGCTTTGAAAGCTTTGACATCATTTTTGACAATTCAATTTCCAAAATGGCTGCTGATATTAGGCATTAGGTGTATTCCCTAACAGAAAATTATTACAAATTATTAAAAAATTGTAAGAAATATCACCTTTTCCCATTTTTTACGGAAAAAATTGGCAGAAGAGGAAAAAACTCTCAAAACTTGCTCAGCACTTCGTGTCAACATTTTAGGTTTGTTTCTTAGGAAACTAGCAGCTAGCTGTCAAGTGAAATGAAAAGAGAAAAATGGAAAGAATTGCGCTCACAAAGAGCAAAACGGACAGGAAATCAACGGAAAAATACTAAACATTAGCAAAAAATTATGATAATGCTTTTTTTTGCAGTTAATTGTTATTTTTTTCTAGAAAAAAACATTTCATTTTCATTGTTTCTATTTTGAAAATTTAGCAAAATTCAAAAGTAATAAAATCATATATATATTAATTTATTTTTCAACAGCTGTTTCTTAATTTGGCAGCAAATAATTTCAGCTAGTGAAAATTTTACTAGCTGAAATTTGGAGCTTTCTATAATTGTTACTCTCACGCTTTGGATATCATTCTGCTAATTTTTTGATTCAAGAAACAATTAGCTAGCTAATAAGAAACAAAACTTTTGTTTTATTTCTTTGGATTGCCAATTTAGCTAATTAATATGACAACGTTCAAAGCTACCATTGGGCTATAGAAGCTTTCAAAGTAAAGCAAAGCAAACTGAAGCAAACAAAGCCAGAAAAGCAAGCGTGCATTGGGCCTTTACCTTAAGTGCTTTAGCAAAGTTTCATACCTACAAAATAAAAGCTTTCAGCCTTATACGTACGCACATATGTATATGCATTCTCAAGGGCTTCTTGTTATAAAATTTTATAAGTAAAGAATGTAAGGCTCATAGGCAAAATATAAAGAAGTATCTAATACTCATCTAATATCTGTCAAATAATTTACTATGGAACTTTAGCAAAGATTCACATCCACCAAATAAAAGCTTTGCGCATATTGTGCTTTGAAGAAATTTGGTGTTCAATTTTGAAAAATTATCTAGAGAATGAAAAATAGAATGGAACTTCAAAGCTAACTTACGTACAGCTTTGTTAGAGCTTTAGCCAAGTTTCGTAACAAAGCGCTACTTGTGAAATATTCAATTTACAAAACGTGTTTTTAAAATAAAATATACCTACTAGTGAACAATCGGCTGAAAAAATCTTGTAGAAAGCGTACCCATATATATATATATATATATATATATATATATATCGTAGAGCAGGGTTTTTGATTAGTTAGAGTTTTGGGTAAGTTTTAAACCAAATGCAGATATTTGACTTATTTTAAGACCTTTTTGTGAGAGAGAACAAATGAGAGAACAATTATCGTGGATTTGGCTGCAATCAACTCACTTTCTGGCAGCGAAACCCGTCTCAGAGAAAATTTGTTTGTTTCAATAAAGCTTTAGCAAATTTCCAAACCAAATAGAACTGTTTATTGTTTTCAAGATTGCTGTTTTTTATGAAAAAAAAAATCTATGTAAGAGACCAATTAACTAAGCATTTTGCGTATGGTGGGTTAAAAGCAACGCACTTTTTTTGTGTCGTAGAGCAAAGCGTTTGCTTTAGTAAAGCTTTAGCAAAGTTTCATACCAAATCAAAGCTTTAAAGTGCTTTTTGATTTGTTATGTTTTTTTTTTGTGAAATTTTCTACAAAACAAATATACTTTTTTCCTTATTATAAATATGTATAAAGCAGCGTTGAATGCTTAGCTGAAATGAAGTCGTAAGCACACATGGCAGTAGCTTAAAGCTTGAAAGGCCGCTGCTGTGGATTTCAAGCTTTCAAGTCTCAATAAAATTTAACAAAAACATACATACAAATTTCATTTACCATTAAAACTAAGCAACAAAGACAACTACAAGCTGAAAACGACAACAACAAAAAAACTTGAAAAAACCCTCCTAAGATCAAAAAGTAAAAACAGAATAAGAACTACCAAAAGCCTTTCCTTTTCAATAAGACTTCAATAGCAAAATATGTTTAGTATAAGATAAATAAAGAAAATAATAAAATTAGTAAGCAGTTAGCTAATTTGAGACTATTTTAAATTAAAAGAATGAATATGAATACGGTAAAACTTTAAAGAAAAGTTATTATTACGTAAGAGAACGAAAACTTCAATAGAAAATAAAGGACGAAAATAAAAATTTTCGGCTTTAAAACAAAATTAAAATGTCAAAAAAATTAGCAAGCATGCAAAGGGCAAAGTAAAGCTACACAAGCTAAAAGAAGAAAACTATAGCAAAATGTAAAATCTTATGAAAATCATATTAAAAAAGAAGAAATATAAAAGCTTTAGAAAAAGAAGAAGAAGAATCGCAAAATTTGTAAAATGTTCACAGAACAGGCGCCACAAAAATAAAATTAGCAGCGCTAAATAAGCAACTAAATAATCAAGTAAACAGGAATAAGCAAAAATGACACGCAAATTATGTGTTGCATACTTTCTGGCAGTCATAAAAAACGTAAAAGTTGTGCAAAGCTTTTATTGAAGCTACTTTAAATGAATCGAAAGTTAGCAAAAGGCAGCTGAAAGTCTGTGCAGCGCATTCTGCGGGGCTAAAGTTTGAGCATAAAAAGACAGTTTTTCTTCATTTACTTGTAAGCCTAAAAGTATGCAGCAAAGAGTTAATTAGTTTACTAACTAAATTCATATAAGACATACGTGTGTGTTAGCAAAACAATTTAAGCGTAAAAAAACAAAAACAAAAAAAAAGTTGTCTAAATAATTATAAAAATTTACTATTATTTATAAAAATTAATTCATAATTATAAAATGTAAATAAATTAAGTAATTAACTAAAGTGAAAAAAATAAATAAATAACGAAACGTTGAGCGTTTAAAGGCATAGATATGTGTTAGTAAACACTTTGACTATATGAGAAAAAAAATAAAAAAAATAGAAATAAAAGTAAAATAAAAAATAAAAAATAATAAAACTAAAAATGAAAAATCCAAAAATAAATAATAATCAAACTAAAAAACGAAAAATCCAAACATAAATAATAATAAAAATAAAAATTAAAAATTAAAAATTAAAAACTAAAAATTAAAAATAAAAAATTAAAAATTAAAAAATTAAAAATTAAAATTAAAAATTAAAAATTAAAAATAAAAACTTAAAATTATAAATTAAAAATTAAAAATAAAAACTTAAAATTATAAATTAAAAATTAAAAATTAAAACTAAAAACTAAAAATTATAAATTAAAAATTAAAAATTAAAAATTATAAATTATAAATTATAAATTAAAAATAAAAACTAAAAACTAAAAATTTAAAATGTAAATGAAAGTTAATTATAAATGTGCACAATTAGTAGCAAAACAAACAAATACATACTTAGATACATATGTATGTACATAGGCCAAATGATTAAATTAAGTTTATTTATGTATAATCGTGAGATTACTGCTCTTCCTAGGTGTATGTATATACGTTGCTTGTGGAAAGATGTTGTTCTTGAAGACTCCTAGCAAAATTTTATTGCAAATAATTTTCTAAAAAAAATTAACCCACTAGCGACCTTAAAAGTGCCAATTTTTTCAGATTCCCCTTAAAAGTGTACAAAACGACCCGTTCGTGTGGCAGCTAAAGGGTTAAAAGGTTCTACATTCCTGCTCTCTGCAAGTGCCTATAGGTTGCTTATATTAAGATGATGTCCGTGAAGACCGCTGGTTAAATTTTATGGCAAATAATTTTTTGAAAACATTTTAACCCTCCAGCGACCTTAAAATGCCATTTTTTTGGACTAGTCGATAAAGCGTACAAAAGAATCCAGTTCATGAGGCAGCTAGAGGGTTAAAATGTTCCACAAATTTAAGCCCCCTTTAATTTTACTATACACGAACATATTTCTCTACGATGTGTATTTTAACCCTTTTATGCATGAATAACAAAAACACTTTATACAAAAAATCTATTCAAAAACGCCCATACCTGCTCTAGGTGCTTATACATTGCTTCAAAAAACATTTTGTACGTATAGAGCCGTAGTGAAATTGTCTTGCAAACAATTTTCTAGAATTTTTAACCCACTAGCGAACTTAAAAGTTCAAAATTTTTCAGATTTCTCAAAAGAGTATAAAAAAGAATCCATTCGTCAGACAGCCAGCGGGTTAACACGTTCTACAAACTCAATCCTCGTTTAATTCAACTATACTCACGTGAAGAACACAATTCTCTCCGACGTGTTTATTAACCCTAGAACATTTCAACCCTCTAGTCAGCTTAGAAAATTTCATTATTTCCGATTCCTCGTAAAAGTGTACAAGGGGACCCGGTCCTTAACGTTTCAGTGTTTTTTTGTCGCGAAAAGCGAACTATTCATATGAAAGCTCATTAACCCTAAGTGCCACCATTGGTATACTTACGAACAAAAGCTTGACAATTTCAAAAAAATTTTGACGAACAGCTATTGTACATACTTTTGAAAAGCATTTCCGAAAAAAAAAAAAATTGTCATTACCCTAAAGTGGCGGAATTACATTTTTGTTCAAAACTTCGTTATTTATAGTTGTAACTTTTAGTTTGACACATTAGTGATTTTGCCTAGAAAAAGAAAGGAAATTTCCGATAAAAATTTTTTTTTTTCAGAACCACCCTAATGTCGCCCAGGTCGTTTTTTCTTCATAACTTTGGCATTTATGGTCGGATATTGAAGTTTGAAATATTAGTATATTTGCCTTGAGAAGGGTATTTTTTTATGGAAGCACATTAACCCTAAAATGCATCAATGGGGTACTTAAGACCCATATATCAGTTTCCACAACCCTAATGTAACTTTTTGTTGCCAGCATATTAAAGGCCATCAAGAATCATTAATCTTTTGCGAAGGAATTTTTTAGATTATTTCAGTGGAACACGAAATAAAGCACATTTTAATTTTAGTTGGAAAAAGAGGAGAGAAAGTTTTCGCTATGTTTCAACACTAATCCTCTGCCTGCTTGCCTGCCTGCCTGATCTTTGGGTTTATTTGTCTCTATTTTATTTTCTTGTCACTGCAGCATTTTGTTTACTTGCCAATTGTAATCAATACCCAATTAAAAAAAAAAACATTTAAATATTTTTTTTTTTTTGTAAAACAAAAAAAGGCAACAATTAACATTAAAAACCAACGGGAAATTTCAATAAATTGAAAAATAAAACAATTAGCGAATTCCATTAAGTCAATGAAAGCGTATAAGGTGAATCAATAAAATTTATGTGCAGCAGGCATGAATTAATTAGAGCATAAAAAAACAAAAAAAAAAAATAAATCATGAATTAATTGTCATGCAAATTGATGGGCAATGTAATACGGAATACAAACGTACATACGCAAACAAAGACAAAATACTTACACACATAAATGTACCTAACCGACAATGGCAGACACGAACAAATAAACAAACAACAACAAAAAATGTTACACAAAAGCTACATATATTACAATTAAAAATAAAATGTGGGAAGAACCAAAAAAGCAGAAAAAATTAAAAAAAATAAATAAATAAAATAAGTGAAAACAAAAACCAAAAATTAAAACCATAAATAAATTGATATCTATCGAAAATTGTATTTAGAGTAACTGAATTCAGTGTGCATTTAATTAAATAAATAAATATATGAATATGATAAAGCAAAAAAAAAAAAAATATGAATTCAAATTGCATACATTTATTTATGAGGTGAGAAGAGAAAGCATGAAAGGCATGAAAAAGCAAAAAAAGGTAAGTAAAATAACAAATTTAGGGTATGATATGATACTTTTTGGCATGTGATGTCATGACATGATGCGCTGTCTTGTTAACATGTGATGCAAGCATCATACTCATATGATGTCAGTTTTATAGCATTAAAAGGAAGGAGGTAATGAGCAAATACAGCGCGAAAGCAGGAAGGTTAAGTGTTGGCATGGTATAATGTGATGTATGATGATGTGATGTAACTACTTTATGATATGGTGCTTGTTAAATGTTATATTATGATACTTATGATGTGATGTCACCTCTTTTCTACTCAAAGTTCTTGAAAGATTGCTGGATGTCTATATCAGGCTCCGTGCGAATACTCTATCTCCTTTTCAACACGCTTATTCCAAAGGCAAGTCCGTAGAGACTGCTCTACACGCTATCACTTCCAAGATAGAAAAGGGGCTAGCCTTTAAGGAATTCACACTGGGCATCTTTCTCGACATAGAAGGAGCTTTCAACAATGTTCTCCCGGGAGCCGTTACCACCGCCCTACGGGACTTGGAGGTAGAGGAGGCTCTCGTGAGGTTTGTTGAACTTCTTCTTAGTAGAAGAGCCATTATTTCTGTAATGGGTAATTCATCGATAACTAGGTATGCCAACAGGGGAACACCCCAGGGTGGAGTTCTGTCTCCTCTGCTTTGGAACCTAACGGTGAACACCCTGCTCTCTAAACTTCAGCACACGGGCTGCCAGGTCATTGCGTACGCCGATGACATCGCCCTGACAGCGACTGGCAAGCATATACCGGTGCTGAGCGATCTTTTGCAAAATGCACTCAATATTGTAAAAACCTGGTCTCTGAAATGCGGGCTGAGTGTCAGCTCTGAGAAAACGGAAATGGTTCTGTTTACCCGCAAACATAAGATACCTGAATTCAAACCTCCGTCCATAAATGGGAAGGAGATTAAACTCTCTACCGAGGTTAAATACCTTGGTGTTATTCTAGACAGAAAACTAAACTGCAAACGGAACGTAGAAGTACGATCCCAAAAAGCCATGCTAGCACTTTACGCATGTAAATCAGCGATAGGCAAGAGATGGGGACTTAACCCCCAAATCGTCCATTGGCTGTACACAGCGGTAGTGCGTCCTATTCTCTTCTATGCAGTCACCATATGGTGGCCAGCACTGGAACTCGAAACCAATAAGAGCAAATTAACTAGAGTGCAGCGAATGGCTTCCATGCTTATTAGGGGAGCCCTTCCCTCCGCCCCAACTAAAGCTCTCGAAACCATCCTATTTCTTCTCCCCACGGATATACAGGGGAAACTCATTGCCAGCTGCAACGCGGCAAGGCTCAATGCAACCGAACCCTGGAGGGACACCAGATTCGGGCACGCTCAAATTCTTAGTAACGTCCCTGCCAATTTTCTAAAGCTGGACTATGCAATACCAGCCTTCTGTTGGGATAACAAATTCTCCACAAGAATCCCGAAGAGGAGCGAGTGGAAGAACTTGGGGGATCCCGACCCTAATACACTGCACCTTTACACGGACGGCTCTAAATTGAACAATAGAGTTGGAAGTGGGTTTTTCTGCGAAAAGCTTCATTTGAAAGTAAGTCTGCGCCTACCTGATCACTGCAGCGTCTATCAGGCTGAGCTCATAGCCATATGGGAAGCAGCTCGTCGCCTGACAGATCTGCCAGACATAAATTCTATCAAAATCTTCTCTGACAGCCAAGCTGCCATAAAATCCTTACAGAGTAATAATGCTACATCTATAGTTGCAATGAAATGTAGGGAGTCTTTGAACAAACTAGCCGAAAGGTGCGACCTGAACGTCATTTGGGTTCCAGGCCATAGCAACGTTCGGGGCAACTGCATTGCAGATGAGTTGGCAAGGGAGGGCACAAGCTTGCAGGATATCACATCTGCGACATGGGTTGGCCCCCCGCTTAACTCATGCAATCACTGGTTGAGATCTCGCTCCATTGAACACGCTAACGCTAGATGGGCCAGGGAGTCAACTTGTGTGATTTCTAGGCAAATCTGGCCTAGACTGGATGAGGCTAGGTCTGTATCGGTGCTGCATCTGAATCGGCTCTCTATAGGTCCGCTGGTGGGACTTCTAACAGGCCATTGTCTTATGGGCACTCACGCCTCTCGCATGGGCCTATATAAAAACGACTTCTGCCGCAGCTGCAGGGACGTGGAGGAAATAGAGAGTGTTGAGCACTATCTATGCCACTGCCCCGCACTGTCGCAATCCAGGTACCGCTTTCTCCATAAACACTTTTTCGAGTGCCTGGCGGAGATGGAAAATGCAAGGACACTAGATTTTCTGCGCTTCATGAAACAAACGCGCTGGTTTAGCTTAACGGGCATCTAATCTTATCATACTTTCGAATCTAATTTTTCCGGAAAGGTTTGTAAACAGGGATAAGGAAGCTAGGGCTCCCGTGTGGTATCACAATGGGCCACCTCGGCCTAAGTGTGTCCACGCTTTCATGAATTGCGGAGACAGCCACCTCAACCTAACCTAACCTATGATGTGATGTCAGTTTTACGGCATTAAAAGGGACAAGGTAATGAGCAAATACAACGAGAGAGCAACAATAGCAAATTATGTCATGATATGATGTGATGTACCTAATGGTATGATTTGTTATCCCGTTAACATGTTATATTATGTTTATGCTGTAATTTGAGCTTTACAGCATTTGAAAGCGTAAGAGAATATAAAACAAGCACAAAAAATTAAAAAAAAAACAAAAACAAATTAATACTTTTCTATGTGAGTGCTTATCATAAGTGACTATGATGTGATATCATAAGCAGGTCACAACTGAAGCGCATGATAATGATATGAAGCTTTTTAGCTGAAAATTAAATATTAACTAACAAACTAAAGATGAGTGTGAAAAACAAAAACAAAACAAAGAACCAAAAAAAAATTGGTGCGCCATTTTAACATCAACAACACGTGATGTCATATGAACATGTGATGTTACAATATGATATGAGGTGTGTTTTTAAGCATTAAAAGTTGAAAAAATGGGCGAATAGGGAATCAAAAAGAACTAAGAGAAAGAAGAAAGAGAAAGAACAAAGAAAAAGAAGAAAGAAAAAAATGATGAAAAATGAAAACTCGTCAGAGTTATAATAGCGCCATTGTATTATATTATTATATTATAAACATCATATGACATTTTGCATGACTATTTCGGCAATTTTCGCCAAACAAAATTTTAACATAATGCTGCAAGCTATGTATGACACTTGAGCCATACGATGCTGTAATGTGATGGGATAATATTCGGTTGAAAACAAAAAAGTCATGTTATGAAGAGCACATCACACTAGTAATTCAGCTGCTTGCTACTATTAAAAGTAGTTCAAGAAACGATATAAAATGTAGGTGGATGTATAAGTAGCTAAGCATCAGAGGCGGTCGCTTCATACAAGCCGAGAAGCTCGGCTTGCGTACACATTTTCGTTCATTTCATACGAAATTCTTTAAAATCTGGTTATTTTACGTTTTAAATGTGTTTAATATTTAAGTTCTCAATAATATAGCCCCCACTGTAACATGCCCGTAAAAGCCTGCTAAGAAAATAGCGCAAATACACCACCAATCCACCTCACAATGTGTATTTTGTTTGTACAGCCAATCACAGCACAGTGAGCATGCTTCAACGTTTCCACACATTAGCTTTTACGTGGCTTTCAAAACAGAATAACATAGCTTGTTTCCTCGCTTTCGCTAAGGAGAAACAAATTGCTTATTTTCAGACTTAAATTTAAAAAAAAGTAGCAAATCACTTTTTTTATTTTTCACATCAAATTTGTATGCGAATATGAAGCTGGCTTCGGCATTCAAAAGTTCAGTATTCACAGCCATATGCATATTTAATTTGATTTTCGTTTGCATGTATGTACATACTTATGCACATGATTTCTTACATCTGCATATGCACGCAAACATACATATCAAATACCAGATTATAAAAGGGTTGATTGTGATTTGTGGCGACTATTGGCACAATATCAAGATAATTTTAAAAAGCGGTGGAAATCAAATTGGGCCTCAGTTTTTCAAACACTAAAGCACCCATTTTTTAGGCAATAAGCAAATATGTACACTTGCTACTGCTGAAATTTCCGTCGGTATAAGGAAACTAAAAATACCTCTGCGCATTCGTGTAAGATTTCCCTAGCGCACGTTTTTATATTTAAGAATTATGTAAATACGAAATTTTTTATTTTAAAAATGTTCAGAGTAAAATTGCAAAAACAAAAAAAACAATTTTAATTTAAAAATGTTTATTTTTAATTTAAGCACTATGGGATTTTGAAGGAAAAACTTTCGTTTTCATTCCATTAATTTTAATTTTTAATTTAAACATGTTTATTTTTAAATCCTAAATACATTTTAATTTAAAAAATTTAATTTTTAATTTAAAAATTTTCATTTATAAAATAAAAATGACTTGGTTTAAAACGTGCATTATAAAAATAAAAATTTTATTTTTGATACCTTTTCTCTGAGTATACAAACAAAAAAATGTGTATCAGGAAAACAAAAATAAAAAATACATATGAAAAAAAAACAAAAAAAAAAAATAAACGAGAAAAAACGATCTTCAAATACCCGAATTGTTCAAATGCCCATACAAACATACGCGTAATAAACAAACAAACGAGCGTTCGAGCATTGAAAAGCATTTATTCGGGCCACTCGAAAATGTTAAAAAGAAATCGAGAACTCTAAATCAAATTCAATGACGGAACGCAAACACACTTTTAAATAATACAGCAAAGGAAATTACATAAATGGCTAACTGTGTAACCTAAATCAAACGCACGCCGTCAATTTACTGTCAAAAATTTCTCATGCCCATACAACTTGTATGGGAGTAACCGAAATTGAACGGCGTGCGTAAAAAGCAAATTCGACGCCCAATTTTTGTTTTGCGTGACAGTTGAAATTAAGCATTGTGGGTGATTGTTTGCAAAAAAATTGACACTTGCTTTTGATATCGTGTCTGTTAGGTACATATTCCACAAAATAACAAGATTTTCTCTGATTTTCTATTTCTTTATCTGAACACGCACGCAAGTCAATTCCGGTTCCACGCATATGAAAAATTTGCGTGCGTGCGTTAAATTGACGACTTGCGTTTGATTTAGGTTACACAGTAATGGTTATGCTTCACATATACTCGCTGGTTATAATAGCCGTAACGCAACGGATGGAGCTGTCACTTTTATATCTATTGTATGTGAAAGGCATGTGATTGATTACAATGAACGGTAGAAAACGGCGAGAACCGTAAGCATCTGTTGATTTTAGATTTCTTCCGTATTCTTACGGCAATTTGACAGTTCTCTTTGCTGTGACAAACAGACGGTATGTTATCAAACAATTTATTTAAACATTTTATAAAATAAAAATGACCGAATTCGAGGAAAGACTTAATAACGGCGTGCGTCGTCATGAAATCACCAACAAATTGAAAGTTTTCTGTTTTAAATTGGTAAATAAAGCACAATATTTACAGCTGTGGCAAATGTCAAAGACGGCAGTTAACGCATTATTATAACTGCCTTAAGTTTGTCACCGTTCTATATCGGTACGGCTTCCGTCCCGTCCCGGCTATTATAACCAGCGCTATAGGCATGCCCAGGCAATTTATGCTAGGTCCGCCACTACTAAGCATGCGGTGATGTCAGGTGACATCATGTGATACTTCTCATCACCTTCTAATTTGATACCGTGATGTATTAATATTCATATATTTCAAACACTCCTTCATCTTTACCAATGCCCTTGGCAGCTAAAAGGCTTTAAAAAAATAGATGGTAAAAAGTTAATTGTCATGTCAATTGAGTCGCCTCTTTTGTTGTATCTTATAAAATATGTACCTAAATATGCGCCTAAGTCCGACATGAGCTAATTTCTATAACTAAATTGAAAGAATTTGTGCGATCGCAATACATTTTTTTTATTTAGCTAGAAAATGTGCATATGTAAATTCATTTCAATTAAAAAACATTGAAAAAATTATTATTTGCTAAAAAAACAAATGCTCTCTTTGACCTTAATGGCCTGCGCGCAAATGGACTGAGTAGAGCATGAGATAACGCAGACAGCGTTACAGCGACAGACATTCAATTTTATTAGAAGTCAATATATATATATATATATATAGAGGAATATGTGAATCTACTATATCTACGCGTATATGTAAAATGTATGTACAAACGAGTATATACATTCTATCTATGTATTTATTAATTAGAATGGAAGAAACTTGCTTACGTAGATTTAGGCCATGTTGAGAGCGGGAAAGGTGATCTACTATGGCTCCGAGATTGGGCGGCACTGCCTCTGCACTCTAAGGTGTGCATTGAATTTAAGTAAATCACCTCATTTTCCTTTCCTTTTCACATTCACATTTGTGCGAATAGGAAGTTCAATGCGCATGTTAATGAGCTTCGAAACGAAACTCATTGATTTGCTTCATCACACGCTTATGTATTCATTTATTAATCTGAATGAATGAGACAGGCAAGATTTTTTGTGAATGACTCAAATTATAGCTTTCTTATAAGATAACAACAACAAAATAGATACGTAATTGGCTAGTTAATAATAGTAGTTAGTTAAGTTTGCGAAATTTTGCTTGAACAAAAATATTTACATACAAAATTTACATTTCAGCAAATGATGCTGCGATGAGTGATAAGTATGCGGTGATTGATGTACATTTGTATGTATATGCATTAGGGTGCTCCTTAAAAATCAATTTAATCTTTTTTTTTCAGTCTCATCCCCCAAAATCGCTTAAAGTACAAGAGTTTAGTACAAAAATATTTAGTAGAGAAGCATATTAGTACAAGGAATTTTAGTACAGAAAAATTTTAGTACAAAAAAATTTTATTGCAAAAAATGCCAGTACAAGAAATTTTAGTACAGAAAATTTTTAGTACAAAAAGTTTAAGTACAATGAAATTTTAGTGCACAAGAACTTTAGTGTAAAAATGGAGTACAGAAAAGTTTGCGTGCAGATATATTTTAGTACAGAAAAATTTTAGTACAAGAGTATTTTATTACAATAGTTTAGTATGTACAAACAATTTTTAGTACAAGGAAAATTTAGTGCAATAAAGTTTGGTACAAAAAATATTTAGTACAGCAGAATTTAGTACGAGAAAGTTAAGAACAAAAAAAAATTTTAGTATAAGTGGGTAAAATACAAAAAAAATTTACTGCAAAAGAATTTTAATCCAAAAAAGTTTTAGTAAACAAATTTTAATACAAGAAATTTTAGTACAGAAAAAATTTAGTACTGAAGATTTTAATTTATTACAAAAAAATTTAGTATAAAAAATATTGGACCAAAGAAGTGTAGTACAAATGAATTGAGTACAAAAAAATTCAAGTATAAAAAATTTTGAGTACAAATGATATCTATTGCAAAAAATGTTGGACCAAAGAAATTTCCTACAAAAGAATTTTGTACAAATAAAATTTAAGTAACAAAAATTTGTAGTACAAAAACACTTTAATAAGAAAGTTTAGTACAAATAATATTTAGCGTAAAAAATTTTTACTGCAGAATTTTTAGTACACATTTTAGTACTAAATATTTTGATTGTGATTGACGAAATATGTGCAAATACAATAAAATTTGGTACAAAAAAATTGTAGTTCAAAAAGGAAAAACAAGTTTAGTTCAAGAAAGTTTAGTACAAATAACATTTATTGCAAAAAAATTTTAGTAAACACTTTTTAGTACAAATTTTTAGTACAAATTTTTAGTACTAAATATTTTGATTGTGATTGACGAAATACATACATATGTGCCCATATAGAATATGGTGGTGTTAAGTAAAAATTTTAATTATTCATTTTTAGTATACCAAATTAATCAGTTATTCCAAATTGGTATTGAGAATTGTTTGAGTTCAAATAGACATGTCTTAATCCACTCAGCTCACGATTCTGATCATAAATTACGGTCAAAAATACCACATATAAATTTTGCTCGCGATAGGAAATCTATGAATGTTGTCGCACAGAGGTCAAAGATCATGTTACTTAACATATGAAGACTCAAACAATTTATTTAAAATTTGTATATATGTATCTAAAACCCAAAATCGATACTGGTGTACTCAAAGATGCCACATATAAATTTTGGTCCTGATCCGTGACCGTTAAGGGTTGTCGCAGAGGGGTCAAATTTCAGATGGCACCCCTGTGGGACACCTCTTAACCATCTCCGATCGGGATCAAAATTTACATTTGGTATCCTTGGGTGCAGGGATATCGATTTTGGGCATTAGGTGAACAAAGAACTTGAATAAATTTTTTTAGTCAGCAGAGAGTTTTGTGAACTTTGACCTCTGTGCAATACCCCTTAACCATCTCCGA
Source organism: Urophora cardui (assembly GCA_960531455.1). Lineage (NCBI taxonomy): Eukaryota > Metazoa > Arthropoda > Insecta > Diptera > Tephritidae > Urophora > Urophora cardui. The sequence continues at coordinate 11,485,991 of OY482671.1, forward strand.
TCGGGACCAAAATTTTTATGTAGTATCTTCGACTATGTTAGCATCGATCGAGGGGGTGAAGTTGAAGAAATATATTATAAAAATTTTCGCGGTACATTTGGTGACCACCCTAATATACATACATATATGTATGTAAGTATATAAATTTATACGTACATGTATGCCAAATATGTACTAGTTACTTTTAACGATAAGTGTGCTAAGAGATGAGTGTATTAGATTGCAGATGATTTTTATACTCAGCTGTACGTTGGTATTACACAGAGTATTATGGTTTTGATCACATAACGATAGTACGTAACACTATGTTACAAAAAAATAAATAAAATAAGAATTTTTATAATTTTTCCAAAAGATACTTAAGGTTAACAGCTAAAAGTGAAACATGCTAAGCAAATCATTGGCAAGCAAAAACACCTCATAAAAAGGTAAATATGTATACACATTTCAAGTACTATAGTTCAATAAATATTTGCAAAAAATTGGCTAAATAGTCATTGTTTATAGAATTAAAGCCAAACAGCCACACGAAAGCTAAACAAGTAAAAGTGTTTCTAATTAGTTGGCGCAGCTGTTTACCCCCCTTTCTTTTTCTTTTTTTTTGCATAAACATTTACTTGAATCGCAGGTAAACATGGTGATTAATAAGTATTTAGCCCACACAAATAATAAAAATTTAGCAATTCAATTAAAAATAATGAAGTAATTTTTAAAAATTTTACTAACTGCTGCTAAGGACAATCCATTTACCTACAACGTTTCTATTTCGTGAAAACTGGCAGGTATTCTCTAACAATCAGTGCAAAGCTTAGTTTGAGCAGGCTCTAAGACTCAAAGTAACAGAACAATTTAGACAAGGACCTTTTGGACACAGCAACATACGGGGGCCGCTGTGGTGTAGTGGGTAGAGTGCTCGCCTGCTATGCCAGTGGTCTCGGGTTCAAACCACGGTCCGAGCAAACACCAAAACAATTTTTCTAATTAGTAAAAATCCAATTATTGGGGTTTTTAAGAGCAGCGCTCACCCCTCGGCAGTGGGCGTCATACCCTCCGTGCGTATTTCTGCCATGAAAAAGCTTCTCATAAAAAATGCATTCGCCGTTCGGGGCCGGCATTAAACTGTAGGTCCACCCAATTAGTAGGAAAAACAAAAAGGAGCACACCTCGAATTGGGAGAGAAGCTCGGCCATAAAACTCGTCAGAGTTATAATAGCGCCATTGTATTATATTATTATATTAACATACGGGGACCAGGGGTAATAATAGAAGACGACGAATGGTAGAAAGGACTACGAACCAATCGCCATATGTTCAACTTATTTACTACAGACGGCTGGAGTATAGACTTATGTAAATAACCGTTTAACAAATCCGTTAAAATGAGTTCTAAATCTGGAAATTCCCGCTCCACACTAACTTGCGTAGCAGGCACCGAATGAACGGCAAAAACGAGCTTTGAAGGCCATGGATATGCGTATTCTTGCCGTACCAATATACAATTAAATCTGAAATCGACATCCATTCTTTTTTTTTTTTTAATAATCAATTTCATAAGATGCTCTCTCCGAATATCATTATGTATTGCCGGAGTATCTTTCTCTTGACGAAGAGTTCGCCAGCTCAAGCTCTCTTATGCAAGTTCTTAACAGCGAGTATGAACTTTGTATAGAAGAATCATCAATAACATCATGGGCAAGAATTCCACATCTAACCCTTGCCTGAACCTCTGGTTGTCCCTCTTGAGATGAAGAATCACAATGCTGAATTCCTAAAAAAATTCTTAGCTATGGAAGATAAATATAATTTGTTTAAAATTCACCTCTTTAAAAGTTTCCATGCGGCAGGGCAGTCCTTTAATATGATTCTTGCCTACATAATTCCACAATTTTTTTTTTTTTTTAAGAACACGCCTCAATCTAGGATCCAAAATTGATCTAGTTTTGAACTGGAGCGTTTTGCTGCAGGGTAGATATTTATAAAGAAATACATATGTATATTTCTGCCTAACAGGTTTCCTCTGTTTTGTCTCATTGTTGTTGTTGTTATTACTGTATTTCTGCTGACTCTTGCCGCATACTCATTTCAGTGCCAACTCAGTCAACGGCCGCAATTCAAACGAAACAGTACGCGAAGTGAACTGATTTTAAATTGAGCTTGAAGAAAAAATAAAAACTACAATTGTGCGAATTTAATTTGTTTTTATAAACTTAACAACAAAAACCGTTAAAAAGATTTCAAAACTTTACATTAATTCAAGAAAAAAAAATTATAAAAAAGCCATTCGAGTAAAGTAAATAGAAAACGCTCAAAGCGATGCGTTTCAACAACGCAAATCAACACACGCTTTTTGTGTGTAGCGTGTGGTTGTTGCTGTTGGCATTATTGTGTATGCTGCAGTGCGAATTTGCAGGTAAATAAAGTAGCAAAAAAAGAACAGGTAAAAACAAGTGACCAAAAACATTGAAACTGCCAAGATAACGTGAAAAAAATTACCACAAAGCAAAACGTATGCGGATGCTCCAAAAAAAAAATATATATGTATACTAGTGTATGACTAGTGTATTCCTAAGGCAACGAGCCCTACACCAGCCACTTTTTTATATTTTTTTCACCAAATTACAAAACAAAAAACAAAAACAAGGTGGCTAATTGATTATAAAGCTTAAGGGCAAATAATTTTTGCTGCTTTGATTTTTCGATATGTTTCTATCGCATATGTGAAACTTCCAGGGTTGCCATAGTTAGGTTAGGTTATAGTGGCTGCCTCCGTTCGTCCGAAACGGAGGCACACATAGGCCCAGCGGCCCTTGGTGATACCACGTGGAACTCTTGATAGGGAGATTAGACGCCTATAAAATTGAACCACCTGGTTCATTTCATATATCATAAGATGTCAAATACCTTCGCGTCTTCGATCTCCTCCAGACCTCCAAAGGAGTGTCTGTGGAGGCAAGCATACCTGCAGTTAGACAGCGCGGAACAAGGGCATGTGTAGTGTTCTACACTGTCTACCTCCTCCTCATCCTCATCGTTTGTAAGGAGGTCCATGCGAGTTCCATGGATGCCCATGAGATACGCGTCCAGTCAGGTTATCCCATTCGCTCCTCTTAGGGATTTTGGTAGAGAATTCGTTATAATCGGGCATAGAGTATTGTCGTGTAAAGAGCACCATTTCAGTCTTCTCTACGCTGACGTTTAGCCATAGTTACCAAAACAAAAAATTAATTATAAAATACTTCGCTGCTTGCCTGGAACGCGAAAAAATTAGTTAATCAGTTCCCAAGTTAATTGATAGTATGTATCCCTATAAAGCCTCTTACAAGAGTTCTGCTGAGTACCAAAAGATATTTAATCCCGTTTTGTTCCACAGCGTGTTGCTTTCAGAAAACTAGGGAGTTTTTCATCAGGCTTAGAACCTTTTCAAAGTATTTTCCGGTAATTTCGTTTAGTCTTCTCGTCCTTTCTGTCGTCTGAGACCCTAGCAGAGCTCGTACATAGTCCATCGAATTTTTGTGTTCATTCAACTTCAGCTTATTATATGAAATACTTACCTCAACTATGTATATATGTCAATTACCCTCGCGGCAGTTCCGAGAACTCTCACAGTCTTCCGACATGCAAATGGTTATTATTTAGATAAGAACTACATAAGGAAGCGAAGTTCATAATTGGACTAATTGTCTCTGCAAACACCAAAAGTAAATTAAAATCCCTTATATACTGTGGAACGAATTTTCGTTATCACTTTTCAAGTTTGATTTGATTTTAAATCGGTTTCGGCGAAGTGCCATCTTCAGTATCTTTTTTCGTTCTTAAAATTCTCTACTTTGGTAATTTCAGTACAGTATTGAGTTTCTGTAACAAAATAGGGAAAATTGTCGATCAAAATGACGTCACATTAATACGTTCCACACTTTGTCACCACCTAAAAAGCAGGTGAGAATCTATTGATTGACGTCATTATGACGTCACTCAGTCGAAAAAATTGATAGAGTTCAGTTACAGAAACTCAGTGCAGATCACCTATCGGCAGTCGTTCGCAAACCCTCATCTCTCTCTTGATTATACTTGCCAAATACTACAGGTAATTTTTGAACCCCAGAGCTTTCTCAAATCTATGTATAATACTGAGAAACCATAATACACATCTTAACCTTAGCGGCTCCCCTTGCTAACTACTAATCAAACACATGCATACTCTTCCTTCGCTTGCAGCTGCTTACAAATCAGAAATCGAAATAACACCCGCACCGCCCGAGGAACAAACAACAAAGAAATCTGGCTGGTTTGGTCGTCTATTTGGCAGAGGTGGCGATAAGACAACAACCACCACGACGCCGACGCCACCGGTTTTTCTGCCAGCATCAAATCTACCAGCCAGCATTCAGCCAACTGCTCCACGCGTGCAACCGAATACTGCTGGCGGCGCACAGAAGCCACCACCATTGCAGATTAAGCCACAGGCGCCACTACAACCGCTTGGTCCTAGACCGGACACACCGTCATCTTCGCCATTCGGCGGCAATGGACAAGCGCCACCGCAATGGCCGCAACCAACGCAACAGTCGTCCAGTGGGCCAACATCAGCATCATCAACACCGACAGCAATGCGACCACAAGCTGGTATTTCGCAAGCTGGTAGACAACAGCCTGGTAGTACACAGGCCGGCAGTCCACAATTCGGTGGTCCACAAGCCGGCATTCCACAGCCCAGCCATCCTCAAGTTGGCAGTTCGCATCTAACACCTCAACAACGCCCACAACAAGCCGGCTCCACGCCACCATCCGCCGGCGTCTTTGGTTCTGTTGGTAGTTTTGGTCGTCCAGGCGCTGCACAACCAAATCTACCACACAGCTTTTCGCCCTACCAACCACCAAAGTCACAGCCATCTGGTCTGGATTTAAGTTATGGTGGCAGCATACGCCCACAAAGTGGTGGCTCAGCACGTCCTGGCTTTGGTTTGGCACCCTTGACAAGCACAACTACGAGCTCTACCACAACCACTTCGACGACAGCGAAGCCTCAAACACCATCTGGCGCACCGGGCAGTGCACTCGGTCTGGATATGCGTAATAGCTTCGGTTTGCCCGCCGCCGGCTCAACCACCACACATCGTCCCTCAGCTGCTAAAGAAGACTTTCCACCATTACCACCACCACGCACACCGCCAGGTAGTCCTACACCAGCTTCACCTTTGCGTCCATCATCGCCCAGCAGTGGTGGGGCACAACCCTCAACGCCATTCGCTTGGAACGGCGCGCCTACACCAGCAGCACCAACAGCAACGAGACCGGGCGGCAGTTTAACGCCAAATAAGCCGGGCTCCGCAGCTGCTGGCGGTAGTGGTGTTTCATTTGTGCCCCATGTGCCTGTATCATCGACCACAGTAAGACCAGGTGCGCCCAGTTTGGGTGGCGGTGGCGGTAGCGCTAATTCACGTGCCACTGATGATGAAATACGCGCTCTTACGGAACAACTTTATGCCAAGGAGCAGAGTTTGCTGAATTTGATGCACGTCAATCCGCAAGGCAAGACACGTTCTATTGATAGTGCCGATGAGGCACCGCAACCGTAAGTTATGTACTTTGTCAGCATCTCTTTCACAGCCCTTTTTATTATATTCCACTTCTGAATTGTTTGTTTTCGTTTTTACTTCTTCTCCCTTCTGCAGTCTTTTTGAAGTGCAACAGCGCGCTTATGAACATCCCACCGTAGCCAAGATGCGTGTACTTTTCGATAACTATGAGGAAGATACTTTAGCCAATGAGCATGTCACGGTTAATGAGCGTCGCGAAGAGAATGAATTTGTTGATGCTGTGATGTCTACGCAGGTGATGCGACAAGCAATGCTTTTCTTGCAGAATAAAGGTGAGTTGGGCAGCTAATTACGCTTGCCTTCCACAGTAATTCATTTTCCTTTTTCATTCAATCTAACTCACTCTTTTACTCTCTCTCTCTCTCTCTCTCTGCAGGCATTGTTACACCCGATCCGAAAACTCATCGAGATCTCGTCAAAGAATTGTGGTTTACACAATACTCACGCGGCCAGGGACGCATTGGAAGCTCTGGTTTTGAGCATGTTTTTGCGCACGAAGTGAAAAATGGCACTTTGATTGGTCTTCACAATTGGGTATACTTTGCGGATGAGGAGAAGGCAGGTCGCTTGGATTATAAGGGTTATTTGAAACAAATCGACGTGGGCAATGTGAGTTCGGCAAAGATTTAGTTCTTGCTTTGCGTTCATTCTCACTCTCCCTTTCCATCTCTCTCTTTTTCACTCTCTTCCAGAAAGCCAAAGTAATCAAAGTACGCTTCACACACAAGTCCGTCACTAAGCCGGTGAATGGCGTTTTTGCTGGCACCACACCAGAACTGGAGATGGCTTTGTATACCGTTTGCTTCCAGTTGCGTCCCGATAGCACTTGTCCCGTCTCGCTGGGCAATCAACAATTCGGCATTGTTACGTATACTTGGCGTTATCGTGGTAAACATTTGATAGGCTCTGCTTTTCCGGAAATATGAGTTGACTGTATGAATTTTCTAAAATAGAGTTTGTAGTCTAATTAAAAAAAAAAGTTTAACAAATAAAATTTGTAACTTCTACATACATACATATGTACGAAATATGAGTTTCTGTGATTTGTAACTTTATTTTCGCGCAAAAAACTGACTGCCACTAGGCATTATTGTCGCAATGTACGGTACTTTTGACACTAACCACTTTTTCGTTTAGTTTTTCCATACGCTGCGCGTACCCGTTTGCTTTATGGGTTTGTGCGTTGACTATTGTGCATTGGTCTAAGCAGTATTAGGGTGACTTGAATGCACGAAATTTTTATGTGAAGCACTGGGTGCTTGGAAAAAAAATAATTTTTTTAGATTTTCCACAAGCAGAAATAATATTTTATAAGGTTTCTTCAAATGATGTAGAATTTCCATCATCGTAAATTTGTAAAGTTTCATTTGGTTATAAACCGCATTCTTAAAATCTCAAATCATATAATTTGGTTATTTGGCATGGAAAAAGTACCAATGAAGAGCATGAAATCCTTTGATAAGTTTATTTTTTGCTTACCTCTTGAAAGATAGTTGTCTTTGGAAAGATAGTAGTTACCAGAATAGCTCTATTAGTTTTTTTATAGCATCAGTGTTAGGTTGCGAGGGAAGTAATAATGTAGAAAATGTTTGTAAAGCCCAAACGTCAGGATATCGCGAGTTGAAAGAAATACAAGGAAGTGTAATCTATTTAACTTTGAATTGACTTGATTGTTCTGCTTCTTAATTGGCAAGTAACCGTCTAGACGATTTTGGCCGCGTGCAAGGCAGATCTAGGAAGGTAGGCCCGGTGGCGAATTCAGAAATTTCCATTTATTTTGTTATTGTAATTGGTAGAGTGTAATGTCAAAATGATATTTCACCGTGGTTAAAATCTTAATTCGCTTGGGGCTCGTCCATTCCTATTGGCTATGATGTGAATTCGCTTGAATTTTGACATTACGCTCTACCTTTGCATATAAAAAAAGTAGTTTCTGAATTCGCCACCGGGCCTACCTTCCTAGATCTGCCTTGGCCGCGTGCAATAAAGCGCGCCAGCCGTTTCTGTTTCGTGCTATCTGGCGCCAATTGGAAATAGCAAGGTAGGCGGAGTGCATGTCCACCTGATCTTCCCAACACAGTAGAGGTCTCCCTCTTCCATTTGAACTGCTTCCTTTACTACTAAAAACTAAAAACAACACAACATTAACTGTATAATCACGTACCCGTTAGTTAAAAGCAAAGAGTAGCGGTACAACTAAAAACCAACCGTTAGCTGTTAGTCTACTCACAAACCACACCAAACCAACGAACTAACCAACTCGTTAGTTAATGCAATTCGCCGCACGCCACATACATGCAAACATAGCAAACCACGTGCGCTACTCTATAGCCAACTCGCTCGCACAGCAAGTGTAAACTCATGGTGTAAACAAACAAACTGATAACCGGTTTTTCAGTGTTGCTAATGTGCATTTTAGGCGCTTCGCCTTGACTTGCAGGCATTGCAGAGCGAGTGAATGTACATATGCATGGATCTGTGTGAATGTGTCATGGCATATGGATATGCGCACAGCAGCAGCAGCAAAGAAAAAGGTATTGAAAAATGCTGTTCATGTTGTGGAAAAACGTAGGCAGCCGCTGGCTGAGCAAATGAGTTTCGAAGTGGCGACCGTCGAGTACGTACCTAAAAACGAGCGTGACCGGTAAACGCGTTGAAAGTGTTGTGTGTCAGCAAAAGACAAAGGAGGCAAAGCAAAGCAAAAAAAAATGTAATAAGAATTACATACATATGTGTAAAAAAACAACAATAAAGCATATCTATTGCAAGCAAACAAACAAACCAATGTACACACATTCAAACAAGAGTCAAATGCGCGGCTTGGAATGGTGTGGCATGAAGCGAAATATGTACATACATATGAATGTGAATCGCATAAAAAAGGTACATACATACATATTTGTTTTTAGTAACGAAATAAATGCGAGTAGCGCAATTGGATACGTTGTTTTTAAGCAAAAATTCTTTAAAATAAATATGTACCTACCTACCTAAGCAAAAAAATTGCTGCAAAAAGCAACAAATAAAGCATGTACATACCCTGCAAAAATCATTGGATTATATGCTCCATTTGTGGTAGGTTGGAGTACTTTCAAAGTGACCACTAACATAGCCCAAACGACCGATTCGTGTATCTGCATCGGTTCGTAGTTAGCCGAACATAACAAAAACCAAATTTTTATCGCGACGACGGCGATATGTGTATACATATATAACTACATATATACATATGTTTGTATGTATACACGTCATTCGTCGTCGTCGCGATAAACATTTGTTTTTGTTGTTATGTTCGACTAACTGTTAGGTACTCCATCAATTAATCCAATGTAGCTACTCCATGGATTAATTTGTTTGTAATGCGGGGCTGGAGTATATACTCCATTGCAATGACATGCAATGTTAAATGGACCATATTTTTTGTATGAAATGTGGCAAGTTATGGAGTAATCGGTTGGTCCATAGCGAGCACTCCATGGATTAGCGACTGGAGTACTCGGAATTTTTGCAGGGTATATGTACATACATGCGTACATAGCAAATGAAACCGTCTACGAACAGCTTTTGTTGGCGTCACAGCGAGCGAGCGCAGCGTTTCGAATTAAGGAATATTTTTTTAAGCAAAGTGAATTTTAACACGTTAAATAATTGTAGTTAAAAAAAACTGAAATACGAAAAGTAAGTTTTTTTTAAATTAAAATAAAAATGAATATACATACATACATAAAACAGCAAGAAAAAACTATCATTTGTATTGCCTCCATTTCCTGGTTGGTCTGTCGAACAGAGCAGCGCTGCAGCGATCTGATTGCTGTGCTTGCATGTGTGTCAGCGTTGCCGTTTTAAATTCTTGAGATTACCCAAAATAATATTCAAATTACCCATAATTTCCCGAAATTCCCCATACAAATTTTCAAATTACACATCTTGTATTTAACTTATATTTGCATAAAAACAAATCTTTTGTCCGCCATAATTCTGTCACTTTAACGTCGATTTTATGTGGAATTGGAAAGGGTATTTCATCCTCTCAAAATGAAATGAAATTACATAAAACTCAAGACGGTAAAGCCCATATGACACTACGTTTTTTTTCTGGTATTCTACCAGGTTTTTTGTGTGAAGGAGATGGTCAAATACAGTTTTGCGTTGGTGTAAGCGAGCAAGCTATATTGAAAAAAAACCAAACAAAATACCATCTAGGCGATTAAAAACCAACGAGCCAGCTTGTATTTCGGTAGGTTTTTTGGCATTCGGTCATTTTTTCTGACAATTTTTCCAATTTGACAACCATAAAATAAATTATATTTAAAAAAAAAATATATGGAAATACAAATTTTAAATTTGCCTCTTGTAAGCTTCTGCTTTGGCCGTAAGGGTAAAGAAGAAGTCCGCAAGAAAAATTATATTGCGTACTGGCTTCCCTTTATAACATGGAATGCACAGCTTTCCTGCCCTTTGGGTTTCATAACTTTTTTATTTCAGTAATTTAAATTTAAATTTCCAAAAAAAAATAATTTTTAAAATAAATATTATTTTCATTTAGTTTGAAGTTTAATGTCAATCAAATTATTTTTGAGGGAGTATTTGTCTCTTTTCAACCTATAGAAGAATTGTTTTTGTATTTTGACTTTCGGTGGGTTTTCAAAACCAAAAAAACCAGGGAAAAAATGTAGTGTCATATAGGCATAATGGCGGAGATATTGACAGATTAGTAATCCTCCTTTTCTTCTTAGCTCGAAAACTGAAACTTCAAAATATCTCGAAAACTGTTCTACTTTTGAACCATTTGATTACATATTTGGAATCAGCAGGAATACATAGGAATCAAATATCAAATGTCGAGGATATTTTTTTTTTCGGGTAGTGTTATCAAGAGATTTCCAATAAACAAGCATTTTCAAATTTATTTTACTTTGGCTGTGTGCCAATCGGCAACATTTTTCTCTATGGGAAAATAAGGTAGAAAATTTTACCATGTTGAGATAAAAAACACAATTTTGCTGTGCCAAACGGAATAGAAAATTTTGACAGTTACAAAGATAAACTTTTGGACGAAAACGGACAACAATACAATTTTAAAACGTAAAATGAATATAATTGTTGCCTAGCCCATCGAGCTAGGTAAAATTATGATACTAGAATTCACCACGAATACTGCCAAAAGTCGCAAGCGTGTATAGGCTCTAAATAGTCCGATTTTCTTTAATTTATAGGTACCTCCAATTCTGTGGGTTGTTTATGCAAATATTTATAAAAAAAAATATTGTAATGATCTTAGCAATTTAAGTGGAGAAGTTTTACCCCAAAATATTCATGAAAGGTATAAAATTGCTTATTTTTTTCCTAGCTAACTTCCTACTTTAATGGGCTTATGAAATTTGCTTGTAGATGTTCGACCAGCCGGTAATTCAAGATTAAATAAATGCTGTTAAAACTCATGCACACTTTCGCACAATGCAAATGTAATACAAACTCATGAAAATAATTCCCCAAAATTCCCCAAATCATAGCACTCCCCAAAAATTACCGAAATATTAAAAAATTCCCCAAATTTGGGGAATTAACCACAAAACGGCAACGCTGATGTGTGTGTGGATTGCGAATGATGGCGTCGGCATATGTGCAGGGGAAGGGCATGCAGCTGAACGGCTTTGGTGCCGTTCGTCAGTGGTTGGATTTGTTTGGTTGTTTAGCAAGATAAATTTTGATTCATTGGATATTTAAATGATAGTGAAATGGGACAATTACATATGGGTGTTTCCGAAAATGGGTCAACCAAAAAGAAAAATTTAAAAATACACCTAGGCCAAACTTTTTTATACCATTATATAGGTACGTATTTCCTTTATCAGGCCACAAAATTTTATGGACATTGGAGCACTGCTACTTACAAAAATTACGTCTTTCAGACTATCATATAAAATTTTTTTTTTTAGCTAAGTGTATATGACTTCCGAAATACATCCGCGAATTCGCAACAAAAGCGCCGGTAGAAAATGGCGTATACGAGTACTTAGCCCAAGGTCAGACCTGGGAATATCAACATAGATACAATTACAAAAAACTTCAAATCTTGTATAAAGTGAATTCTAAAGTAGTGCTTTTTTTCAAGCGTTCGGACGCAAAATATACTTTGCAGTAAAAAAAACATACTTACCTTTGTGATATTTTTCAAAATTTTTTTTGACAAAACACAACTGCCAATTGGCACTTGTATAGAGAGGAGCTTCATAAGAGACTCTCGGGTTTTAGTTGCCGTACTCCGACCAGCTCGAAGGAGCTGGACGATATGGTTCATACGTTTACGAAGGTGTGTGGGCAGGCGCTGGATAAGGCCTGTCCCTTGAGAAAGCCGAGAGGCAAAACGAAACCACCATGGTGGAATCCGGATTTAGACTCGGCTCGCAAGAGGTGTCGTCGGTCGTTCAACGAAGCTAAATCCTCAGACGATGTCGAGAAATGGGTTGAATATAAAACGCATCTTAGAGAATACAAGAAGATACTAAGGTCTTCTAAACGATCCTCGTGGAGGGAATTTTGCAATGGCTTGGAATCGGTGTCGGAAGTCTCAAGGCTTAGGAAAATTCTCTCCGGTTCTCCACGAAGCGCCCCTGGGTGCTTGCTAAGGCCTGATGGGTCGTGGACGGACACTGGTGAGAGTACCCTGGACCTTCTTCTGAGCATGCATTTCCCGAGCTCTGCTGACGAAGTATTAAACATACGAGAAGGGCCCGATAATCGGCCTGTCAATGATGATTTCATCAATACTGACGGTGTCTGTTGGGCAGTAGGGACTTTTAAGCCCTTCAAAACTCCGGGTCCTGATAGATTGGCGCCAATACAACTGCAGCAGTCTATTGAGCTGTGCAGTCCGTGGTTGCTAGCTATTTTTAAGGGAGTATGTACTCTAAATTACATTCCTCATTTGTGGAAGAAATCGGCGGTCGTTTTTATACCTAAGGCTGGTAGGACCTCTCATACCAGTCCAGGTGACCTCAGACCGATCAGTTTGGCGTCTTTTCAGCTTAAGGTGTTTGAAAGACTTATTGATTCTCATCTTAGAGAAGATTTAGATAGTAAAATCACTAGATCCCAACATGCCTATATGAAAGGGAGATCCACTGAAACAGCCCTACATGCTGTTGTTACTCAAATTGAGAGGTCTCTTGCGCTCAAGGAGTTCTCATTGATTGCATTCCTGGATATAGAGGGTGCATTTAACAACGTTACACCATCCGCAATAACTGGAGCTCTGACGAGGCTAGGTGTTGATCTCAGGATGGTTGCTTTGATAAAGCAGTTGCTGGTACGTAGGGAGGTTCGTGCTGAATGGGCCGGGGTATCAGTTTCTAGATACGCCAATAGAGGTACGCCACAGGGTGGGGTTCTCTCCCCACTTTTATGGGTGGCCACGATTAACGAGCTGTTGTCCGTCTTGGAGGAGGGTGGTAGCGCTAAAGTTGTAGCATATGCGGATGATCTTGCACTAATAGTTAGTGGCAAGTTTCCACAGACGCTATGCGATATTATGCAAAGTAAACTTAGACTGGTGGATCACTGGTCTAGAAAAAAAGGCTTGGGGATTAACCCAGCTAAAACTGAACTTGTACTGTTTACCAGGAGGTATAAACTTCCTGCTTTGAAACTGCCAGTTCTTGGAAATACTACCCTAAAATTAGGGATTACGGCAAAGTTCTTGGGGGTAATTCTGGACAAAAAATTGTCTTGGGCCCCCAACTTTGAGGAACGTGTTAAAAAGGCAATGGTTACCCTCTACAGTTGTAGAGGAGCCGTTGCGCGTAATTGGGGTTTGTCACCTAGTGTGTCGCTGTGGCTTTACACTGCTGGGATCAGACCAATCCTGTTATACGGGGTTCTGGTGTGGTGGAAATGTCTTGAAAAGAGTTCAGCCCTTCTTGCATTTCAAAAGGTGCAAAGGAGTGCGCTGATTTGTGTTGGTGGTGCGCTGCGTACCACTCCCAAGGAGGCTCTGGACACTTTATTTAATGTCCTGCCGATTGACCTGATGGGTAGGCAATGCGCACTGTTTTCGGCACTGCGCTTAAGGGAACTTCCGGGGTGGAAGGTAAATGTAGGTGGTCATGCTGAGATCCTTAGCATTTCTCTGACGAGTGCAACGGACTACTGTGCACCGACCACCATTCGCGGGAGGAATTTCGATGTTGTTATTCCGGATAGGGAGTTTTGGTCCAATGGACCTCCGGATTTGCCGGGTGCCCTCCACATTTATACTGATGGTTCGAAGCTGAATTGTAAGGTGGGTGGTGGAGTTTTCGTAGCCCAGACGGGTACGAAACTATCATTCAACCTTCCGGATCATTGCAGCGTATTCCAGGCAGAGGTTGCTGCCATTCAAGAGGCGGTGGACTCTCTTCGTAAAGGAGTCCTCATGCACGACAATATTTACATTTGTTCAGATAGTCAGGCTGCGCTGAAGGCGATTGGGTCTGCTACTTGCAAATCCAGGACTGTAGAGGGTTGTCGCAAATCTCTTGACGAGATGGCTACGCAGGCTTCTCTAACGCTGGTATGGGTGCCTGGACACTGCAATATACCAGGCAATGAGATGGCAGACGAACTTGCAAAAGGGGGCACATCTGCTCCGCTTTCGCCATCTTGGAAGGGTTTAAGAATGCCGCTCGCTACATGCAAGCTCAATATTAAGGAATTTTTCCATGCAGAAGCGGGTGCTAGATGGAAGCGCCTTAGCACCTGCATTCATTCTAGACTCGTATGGCCTGATTGGGATGCGAGACGTACTAAAGGGCTACTTCTTTTAAAGAGGAAAGACCTGGCGCTCACTGTTGGCCTGATCACGGGCCACATCATTATCGGCAGACATGCTGAGAGATTGGGCGCTCCTTTTCACGACTTCTGTAGGAGCTGTAAGGATGAGGAGGAGCCTGAAACTGTGGAGCATTTGCTGTGTGAATGTCCCGCGCTGTGGACTAAGAGGCTAAAATTTCTGGGGGCCCCCCACTTTTCTGGCCTCGGCGATTTGGCCGATTTGGAGCCTGTTAAAATCCTAAGATTCGCTGAATCCACCTTCTGGTTCGAGTAGGGGTTTAGATCCTCGTGGTATCACAATGGGTCCTTATGGGCCTAAGTGTGTTGGTGTGTACCAACAGCCACTGTTACCTAACCTGACACAGTTTTGGGTGCTCTTTCGGGCAGCGTTAATTTTTTTCCCAAAATAAAGAGGATTCCTGAGTGCAAGTATATTAAACATTGGAACGTCCGAACGTATACACTTTTTTTCTTCAGATAATTTTTTTTTTTTTTGATCCTTATAAAGCTATCTAGCAATGAATTCCGCTCAAAAGGCTATGAGGTGGAGGTTAAACCTCATGAAATATGGTCAGAAATGGAAGGATTTCAAAAACAAAGAAAGAGAGACGAGAAAGAAAACATAAAAAAACCCTTTGAAGGTAAGAATGCTCCAAGCAATTTAGAATAGATGTAGACAATAAAATATTTTTGGCCGCATAATACTTGAAAATATATGCGATGGCTTAAAGTAAAACAAATACCAGCCCTTCAAACATTACACAGTTTCTCATGCGAAAATAGACATCATATTACTGCCGGACGTACAGCGACATCTAAGCAACGCGATATTTAAAATACCTTTGTTTATTCTTATTAAATTTCTAGTACTTACATCAGTTTTTTTTATATTCATCGCCACTATACATTATTAAGTATCGTTTTAGTGCTCAGAATGTGCAAATAATGTAAATTTTGAATTAATGAGTTAATTGCAATAAAATATGTGTTCAACACTTGTTTTGTTATGAAAAAGTTATGTTTTCCTTCATAGAAAAATTTGGAACGTCCGAACGGGAACGTCCGAACAAAATTAAAACTAATATTTCTCCAATAAAAAACGTCTATAGAAATATAACTTTAATGTAGTGACAGTCCTTGTATATTCCTCTGTTAGTCGTATATACATCATTTTTTTGTAGCATCAACCAATTCGCAGAACTTTAACGAAATCAGATATAACCTCAAATACGAGGTACTTTTGAGGAACGTCCGAACGGCAACTTTAAATCCTTCTACAGTGGTAACGTGTCATCTCTAGAAAAAAAGTTTTTTGGATAGAGGAGTACAAAGGCTACATATGATAAAAAAAAATATTCTGATCCAAAGCCTACTATAGGTTTTATACTGAAAATAATGTGGCAGCATGGAACGTCCGTAACGCTGGAAACACCCATATGTATGAGGTAAAATAAAATAACATAAAATAAAATATGCATAATAAAATGAAAGAAAATGAGATGAAATGATAAAATAAAATAAAATAAAATAAAATAACATAAAATAAAATATGCATAATAAAATGAAAGAAAATGAGATGAAATGATAAAATAAAATAACATAAAATAAAATAATATAAAATAAAATAAAATACATAAAATAAAACAAACCAAAAAAACAAAGCAAATAAAAAAATTAAATAAAATTAAAAAAAATTAACAAAAATAAAATAAATATATTTAAAGTATAATAAAGAAAAATAAAATAATAAACCAAAATAAAAAAAATTTAAAATATACTAAAATAAAATTAAATAAATTAATATATCTAAAATCAAATAAAAAAATAAAATAAAATAAAATAAAATAAAATAAAATAAAATAAAATAAAATAAAAAAAAAAAACAAAAATAAAATAAAATAATTTGAAATAATTTAAATTTTAAAATATAACAAATTAAAATAAAACAAAATAAAATTAAATTAAACTAAATTAAATTAAATTAAATTAAATTAAATTAAATTAAATTAAATTAAATTAAATTAAATTAAATTAAATTAAATTAAATTAAATTAAATTAAATTAAATTAAATTAAATTAAATTAAATTAAATTAAATTAAATTAAATTAAATTAAATTAAATTAAATTAAATTAAATTAAATTAAATTAAAATCAATTAAGGAATAAAATAAAATAAATTAACATAAAATAAAATATGCAAAATAAAATAAAAGAAAATGAGATGAAATGATAAAATAAATAAAATAAAATAAAGTAAAATAAAATACATAAAATAAAACAAAAAAAAAACTAAAAAAAATTAAATAAAATAAAATCAAAAAATAAAATAAAATAAAATAAAAAAATTAATTAAAATAAAATAAAAAACAAACAAAAATAAAATAAAATAATTTGAAATATGTAACTTAAAATATAATAAAATAATACAAAATAAAATAAAATAAAAATAAACTATATTAATTTGATTTTAAAATTGATAAAAAAAAATAAAATTTCGTGCTAGCCACTAAAAACCTGCATTTAAACCATATTAAATTAAATTAAAATCAATTAAGGAATAAAATAAAATAACATGAAATAAAATATGCAAAATAAAATAAAATAAAATACATAAAATAAAACAAAACAAAAAAAAAACAAATAAAAAATTAAATTAAATTAAATTAAATTAATTAAAAAAAAATTAACAAAAATAAAAAATAAAATATTTTAAAGTATAATAAGGAAAAATAAAAAATATAAACAAAAATAAAATAAAATAATTTAAAATATACTAAAATAAAATTAAATAAATTAAAATAAAATAAAATAAAAAAATAAAAAAAAAAATAAAATAAAAAACAAACAAAAATAAAATAAAATAATTTGAAATAATTTAAAATATATTAAAATAAAACAAAATAAAATAAATTAAAAGAAAACAAAATAAAATAAAATAAATAGAAAAAAAATAAGAAAAAAAAAATAAAATTAAATAATATAAAATATAAAATAAAAAATAAAAGAAAAGAAAACAAAATTAAGAAAGATAAAGAAAAATTAGTGCAAATAAAATGTTAAATAGAGAAGTTATACCCAAAAATTATTACACATATCGTCGTTTAATGTGCAAAACCGCGTATCGACCAAGTACCTACAAACCGCTTAGGCGACGTTTTTGCTAAAAATGAAATTTCCCCAAAAATGTACTCCTGGGGTTCTAATCCATCCATTCATACAAGAATTTTAGCATTGGAGCAACGCGTCAAACTTCTTGTATGAATGGATGGGGTCGGGGCCGCTAAAAGCAGAAGAAAAGGGAGACCTTCACTGCGTTCGTAAGATCAGGTGGACAGCGAGTCTGCCTCCCCAGATACCTATTTCCAATTTGGCGACATGCTGCATGAAACAGAAATGACTAGCGCACTTTATTGAAATCGATCAAAATCGCCTAGACGGTTACGCGCCAGTTAAGAACAATTTCATCGCACTACTTCTTTTGAGTTTTGCGCAAAGAATTAGTTCACTATATCCAGAGTTGATTGTATAAGGAGCCTCTAAAAACACCACATAAATTCCTATATACCTACCACTTGAAGTTAAAGTGGCAGCAATCTGCCGTCAATCAAAAATACTAAAGCAGCTAAACAAAATAGCGGCAAGAAGAGCGGCTTCAGTCAGCTGTGTGTTCGCATGGCTTATGTAAATTTCCGCTTAGGTATTTCGAAGATTCAAAAACAGCAATTTTAAAAGGCGGTGCGCTTAAATCAAAAATGTTTACTTGCTTTTTTCGCTTTTTGTTTTTTTTTTTTTTAATTTTTTTATTTTTTTATTTATTTTTTTTTTTCTTCTCTTTGCTCTTTCTACTTTTTCTGCTTAGATAAACACAAAGTACACCGACTTATTGTACTGTCTACTCAAGTATTAGGTGCGGTTGCAATCACAAAACGCAATAAAAAGCAAAACAGAAGCGAAATTGAAATTGAATAGAATTAACCAGCTTTCGTCAAGTAAAACTATTCGAAACATTTTGCGTACGAGCCACTCGATCGGCTGCCGGTAGCGACGAAAAGCAGCGTTCATTTGTTGTAGTAAAAAAGAACAAAAAAAAAAAATTAAAAGAAAAAAACCAGAGACAAATAATAGATAAATAAATTGCTTATAATTGTATACATACATACATAGTATATGTACATATGAAAACTTACGTACGCATAGGTATACATTAGAGCACCCGCGAATTGTATGACAATTTTTAGGTACGAAATTTTCTCACTCCACGCACATTTTCTGATAGCTTGCGGCAAAAAAAAATAAGGTATCCATCAAAACCGGAACCTCTGTAGTAGCAAAATCACAGTCCTTCTAATAGCTTAAACAGAACCAATCGCCGGGCGTGTTTTCGCGTGTTGCGGCGATGATATTTGTTTGCGAATATCGCCCAGTAAAACAGAATCAAGGCGAAATTGCCATATGAATATTTTTATAATTACAATGTTTCCTTACTTTTTCCATTGACTCTTCTCTTCTGTCCATATTTTCAATTTTTTCCACATCAAAAAACGTATATTTTTGCTTTATTACATGTTTTTATCATAGGTTTGTTTCTTATTAAACTAGCAGCTAGCTGTCATGTCAGCAAAACGGAAAGAATTGCGCTCATAAAGAGCGAAACGAACAGAACAAGAAACGGAATAATAGTAAAAATTAGCGATTAGTAATTTCAATGCTATTTTTGACTGTTAATGGTTATTTTTTCTAAAAAAACATTTAATTTTCTTTATTTCTATTTCAAAAATTCAGAAAATTTCAAAAGTAAAGCTGATGCCACATAGAACTTTGTGTTGCGCTACGGGACACTTTCTGCGTGACAGTTGAGATTAAAATACATGTATCTTTATGAGGTTTCTCACATAACAAAAAGTAACGCAGCGCCGAAGTTACGTAAAGCACAAAGTTGCCCAAATCTCAACTTTTGGGGCGTTGAAATTTTTTTTCAGTTTCACTTTAATTCAAATGTAAATAAACAAATTTAAATTTCACACAATTGAAAAATAATTTAATATATTTTTATTTTATTATTTACTTTTTTGTAAATAAAACGGAAAATGAGAGATTTTTCAGAAAATAAATATTTTTTGAGTGATGTTGCAGCGTTCATTGTGGCATAGTTTTCAGTTTTGCGTTGTTTGACATAGAAAGCGGCGTAAGGCAAAGCGGAAAAAGTTTTATGTGGAATCAGCTTAATAAAATCAAAAGTGTTCGTTTGTTTATTTTTTCAACAGCTGTTTCTTATTTCAAATAATTTCAGCTAGGGAAAATTTTACTTGCTGAAATTTGGAGCTGTCTATGGCTCTCTTCTGCTATTTTTTTGACTCAAGAAACGATTTTCCAGCCGAAACTTGGCTAACTATTCATAACTAGCTAATAATAAACGGACCTCATGTTCCAAACAATTTATTTGACAGGCGATAGCGTCCAAATTAGAAATAAGTCTATTCTGACGAATTTTCGCCAACGTTTTCGTTCTGTTCATTCTCATATACTGCCGTGTATTTTAATCGTTTGACAGAACGCCGCGTCCGACGAAAAGTCGTCCGACGCTGATTCTGTTTAAGCTATAAGTTGAAAAATAATTTAATGTAACTCAGCACAAGCCAGAATTAAATAGTTTTTGCAAACTCAATATTATTTAGAGTTTAAAATTCTCAAAGGTTTTTAAAGGGAATATTCAAATATACTAAACAGGCAAGAACAATCAATAGCACCATTATCTAATGATATTGCTGAGGAATGACAATTATAAAATATGTAACGTAGCGTTACAATAATATAGCCACCATTGTCAAATACCCCTAAAACCATACTACAAAACAATACCTCATGCTCCGCTGTCTACCAACAACACAGCATTACTTAGCAGTGACCAGCATTGCCGTTTCAGTTGTTCATTCGCATCGCGTTCGCTTTTACAAAGCACTACAATTCTCAGTGGTATTATGGAAGCGCAAATATGTGTGCATAAGCGATCGATGCGATGCAGAGCGAATCAGTCTCCGTAGGTAAGCCAGTGCGAGAGAATATGTCCTCCTCCTGCTGGCTGACTGGTCAGGGGAGACGGCTACATGGCGCTGGTAAGCCATGGCTTGGCGAAAATGGCGCAGACATTGTGAGTTTGTGGTACTTCTGCTCGACCTTGGGTAGACTGAGTATTACTCTAGCCTTTGGCAAAACCCACCTCATAAATATCTATACCCTTTACATCCATCGAGACTGGTAGTATGATGACAGATTTGAAAAATGTAAAGATCACAGCATAAAGCGCAGGAAAACCTTCTGCACGCTTTCGAGTCGTTAAAAGAGGCCACTTTGGAAGTGCCTTCCGATTATAGCAGCGTGTACACTCAAAATAATATTTCGTAAATATTACGAAATCTATAGTACATATTACGAAATTCTTTCGTAAAATTGAGCAACGAATGGTTTCGTAAATAGTACGAAAGCTATTTCGTACTATTTACGAAATACTTTCGTAGTATTTACGAAGGCTTTCGTACTATTTACGAAATACTTTCGTAGTATTTACGAAGGCTTTCGTAATATTTACGAAATACCTTCGTACTTTTGAGCAACGAAAGATTTCGTAAATATTACGAAACCGCTTTCGTACATTTACGAAGGCTGTTAGAGCTGTCAAATTGTTGTACAATTGATCAAATTATTTTTTAGCTTAAAGTTAAAAAAACCCTAATTATTACATACATATATATATATGTACATATGATGTATATTTCAACGAAATTTGAAAACCTTTTCGAAATATGAACATATATCAATAAAATAATGCTAAGAGAAAGATGTTTTATATATGCATAAGAAATAAGTTTAATTTCTTCAATTAATTTAAAAGTTTTTTATTTATTTTAATATTTTACATTTATGTTAATATTAATTTTAGTAACTAATAAAATAAGAGGTACTTATTGCTTATACGTGTTCTGACAAACATAGAAAACTTTGGAAATCGCAATTTGCAAATGTGGACGTCGTTCCGATCCACTTAAATAGATAACCCTGTGAAAAAGAAAGAAAAAAAAGAAAAAGAAAAAGAAAAAAGAAAAAGAAAAAGAAAAAAAATAAAAATAAAAAATTAAGACTAAGATAAAGATAAAGATAAAGATAAAGATAAAGATAAAGATAAAGATAAAGATAAAGATAAAGATAAAGTTAAAGATAAAGATAAAGATAAAGATAAAGATAAAGATAAAGATAAAGATAAAGATAAAGATAAAGATAAAGATAAAGATAAAGATAAAGATAAAGATAAAGATAAAGATAAAGATAAAGATAAAGATAAAGATAAAGATAAAGATAAAGATAAAGATAAAGATAAAGATAAAGATAAAGATAAAGATAAAGATAAAGATAAAGATAAAGATAAAGATAAAGATAAAGATAAAGATAAAGGTAAAGATAAAGATAAAGATAAAGATAAAGATAAAGATAAAGATAAAGATAAAGATAAAGATAAAGATAAAGATAAAGATAAAGATAAAGATAAAGATAAAGATAAAGATAAAGATAAAGATAAAGATAAAGATAAAGATAAAGATAAAGATAAAGATAAAGATAAAGATAAAGATAAAGATAAAGATAAAGATAAAGATAAAGATAAAGATAAAGATAAAGATAAAGATAAAGATAAAGATAAAGATAAAGATAAAGATAAAGATAAAGATAAAAATACAGATAAAGATAAAGATAAAGATAAAGATAAAGATAAAGATAAAGATAAAGATAAAGATAAAGATAACGGGAAACTACTTAAAACCTTAAAATTCAAGCAGCTACACTCGGAGAAAAAAAAAACATTTTTTTATAATGCACGTTTTAAACCAGATCGTTTTTATTTTAATAATGAAAATTTGTAAATTTAAAATGAAACTTTTGAAATAAAAATGTATTTTGGATTAAATAGAATCATTTTTAAATTAAAAATTAAAATGAAGGGAATAAAAGCGCAAGTTTTAGGTTCAAAATCTCATAGGGCTTGAATTAAAAATAAACATTTTTTAAATTTAAATGTTTTTCTTGATTTTACAATTTTACAATGAATCTTTTTAAAATAAAAATGGTCGTATCTACATCACTTTTAAATACGTTTTTGCCAATTTTAAGCATGTTTTCATATATTTTTAAAATTTTTAGAAATATCACTTTATATTATTTTATTAAGTATTTATTTAGGAAAATAGATAAGACCGAAAAAATGAAAAAGGAAATGCAACTAATGTACTCACCCTTAAGTTTAATCAAGTTGGAAAATATCACAGTTTATTTTATAAGTATATCAATATTGTCTTTTTATATACAATGCATTATTCTTTTATATATTATTTCATTACGCACTTACTACTTAAAATAATTTTTGATATTATTGCACCGACTCAACACTTTACAATGAAAGAAGACTTGTACGGTAAAATATTGTTGTACGAAAGTATTTCGTATATATTACGAAAGTATTTCGTAAATCATTTAAACC